>LR812539.1:56300414-56360414 GCA_903798195.1 Danio kyathit | reverse complement strand
AAGAGAAAAGAAAGACACAATAGTGTGGTGTGGGCTGTAGCACAGTGCTCATTCAGTAAAGGCACAGCTGAACAGATGTGTATTCAGTCTTGATGTGAATGTGCCTAATGTTGGAGCACATCTGATCATTTCTGGAAGCTGATTCCAGCAGCAGGGGGCGCTGTTAGTAGCTGAAGGACGATTCACCCCGCTCTGACTGAACTCTTGGAATTTCTAATTTACTTGATCCTAAAGATCTGACTGATCTGTTTTATCTGATCTGATTTATAGACAAGTAATAATACTTTAAACTCTATTCTGAATGTAACCGGGAGCCAGTGTAGAGACTTGAGGACAGGTGTGATGTGCTCTGATGTTCTGGTTCTGCTCAGAATCCTGGCCGCAGCGTACTGGATGGTCTGCAACTGTCTGACTGTCTTTTTGGATTGTCTGACTGTCTTTTTTCAGGTTGATCGGGCATCCTACAATATTGCCCAGAGACTCAGGGCGTACTCACACTATGTACACTATGCTATGAACCGGGCAACTTGAAACATCATCGATGATGCGCTGTTCACAGCACAGTGGAGATTTCTTTTGTTATATTGTTTTAGTCGTTTGATCTGCAGTGACATGCAGTCTAATATTTCGCTGAACAGATCAGCCACTTTTGACGCTCATAAACAATCATAAAGTCCTCGTGCTGCAGGATTTAGGAGGTTTGCTGAAGGTGCAGCTGTGGTGCAGTGAGGGGTTTGTGTCTTTAATAAACTACCACAGTTTGCATTCATTGAACAGCATGAATGATTAATTAATCCATATCAAACAGTCCCTTAAAAGTCACGTCTCGCTTTCAGTTTCGGGCTCAGGCACGCTTGCACTCACACTGCAAGCCTGAGCCCAAGTGAACCGCGCTCAGACCCACCTCTTCCAACCGGGCCAGGGCCGCCCAAGTGAACCGTGCCTGAGCACTCACACTTCTCAAACGATCTGGGAAACGGGCCTGGGCACAGTTCGGATAGCATAGTGTGAGTACGCCCTCAGAGTAGGTCTCTGTAATATTTTAGTAGAGTCATTGGACCCCCATATTCAACCTAGAAGGGAAGAGAGGGTTATAGGCCCCATATGATGAGGGGGCCCCGTGTGCAAACTACACCCCCCCACCCCACTCTTCAATTGCGAATCGCCCTCCCCCGCTCAGCCGCGGGTCGGGTAATAAAAAAATACATCATGATTTAATGTGGGTGGGTCGCAGGTGGATGTAGCGGGACAGCAGTTGACCAGCAAAAAAGCAGAGTGGACTTGGCAAAATGCGAAGATGAGAAGCCCAAAATAATGAATGAAGTGCAAGAGTACTGTGCAAACTTTCAGTTAGAGGAGGAAAACCTGCTATCGTTCTGGGAGAAACAAGATCGCTTATTTACACCACTGCAGCCCCTTGCGAGGAGAAGCTTGTGCATTCCCAGCCTGATCTCACGAGGAAACGTAAGTATTTTACGTTTTGTCAGTTTAGTGGTTAATTCGTATGAATTCGTACGAGTTCAGTCGTACGAAAATGTACGATTTTAAAAAGGAGGCGTGGCACCTAACCCCACCCCTAACCCCAACCGTCATTGGGTGATGGGCAAATCGTAGTAATTTGTACGAATTAGATCGTACGAATTCATACGAATTAGCCACTAATCAAAAAGTTACGAATTGCCGTGAGATAGCGTTGGCATTCCTGCAACAAGCGGTGCGAGCGAACGCTCATTTAGTGCAGCTGGCCGTGTTTTGGAGGCGAGGCGGAATCACCCGAATCCAGGCACAGTAGATGCTCTTCTGTTTCTGCACAGTGCAAAGAAAAAGGCCAAGTAAACATGACATAGCTGCTGTTTAGGCTGAAGTTAAGCTGTTTTTGTTCTCTTTTCCTGTATATGTGAAAGCTGAATCTGCTGTTGATAATGAACGATCCACGCTGACCTATCATCATGCTTAAAACGAAGAATTAGAATTATTAAAGTGTCGATCAGGTGCAGATATATATATATATATATCAGATAAAATATTATGTGTGGGCGGGTGGCGGGTGGATGATTAGTATGAAGGAGCGGATTCGGGTAACATTTCAGCTGATCCGCACATCTCTGACGACCGTTATATGAGTGACACGCCTGGTGTATTCTAGAGTCTTTGTTTTAGGCCTAACCACTGGTATAACCAAATATATATTATAAAATAAACTCCATCATGTGTGTTCTATAGTGAGCTAACTTTTATCCTTTTCCATTAGCATCGACAATTTTGATCACATCCATAACGCATGCTGATTTTCCTCATTTAAAATCTAAATGTTCACAGATTGATGTTTGTCTGATCTCAGAACTCTCATTAAACAGAAGTTTCAATATAATGCTGACATATACACAGGAGCATAGCAACCGGGGGGGGGGGGGGGTGTTAGGTTACGTCCCCTCACTTTTAGAGACAGACCATTTAGAGACAGTCGATTAAGAATGTAAACAATTAGATTTCATACAGCTAACACCCCCCCCCCCCCCCCAAGCCCCCCCCCACCCAAACACTTTTAAAAAGTCCACTACGCCCCTGTATATACAGTACGTTCTCTGTTTTACTGTAAATGTCACATCCATAACGCTGGCATTGCTCATATTCATAAGTCATTTGTATTTTGAATAATTCTCAAGGCAATCCAACATGAGGGGAGTTTTTATGTTTATCTACTTCTACTTTTGTTGGTCCTGCAGCCTCGGCCATGATGAAAAACTCTGAGAAAAATGTCTGAGTTACTTGATTCCTTAAGACAAACCAACAGAGTCCACAGGAAAAACACCAACAATCACATCACACACAGCCAGTCAAGCATCACTGAAGTCAATGTGTGTGTGTGTGTGTGCGTGTCTGTGTGTGTGCAAACAGACCGAATCCATCCACACACTCCTCTGAGCCCGTGTGTTTTGTGATTGAGTGTCAAGTTGCAATTGCAGTGTGTGCGGGCATTAAGCGCTACACAACAGAAGTAAAAGCAGTCATCAAAGACACACGCTTACCAGCTCCAGCGAGGCATTTCAAGCCTAACACTGCTGGACTTCAAATAGGACTCCTGCTGTGCAAATGATATCCATCTGTTTGATCTTATTTTGATGGTAAACAAACCTTATCACGCAGTGTTTCCTTTACACAGACTGTAGTCCTTCAGGTCAAACGCCTCTCGTCTGGACTGCAAATAAAATGCTCTTCTTGCTTGGAGTTTTTGTCTTGTTTCTAAATCAAGAAGGATTTTCTAGACGAGTAAAGAATGCTGTTTTGTTTTTAGAAGCAATTTCTAGACAAGAAATAGATATTGAGATTATGCTTAAAGGGCAGCTATGATGAAGATCATCTTTTTGAAGCTGTTTGGACAAAACTGTGTGTAGTATAGTGTGTGCACAGTCATATTAGGGTCTCTTTTTAAAAATTTCCTTATGTTAAAATAGGATCCGGGCTGCACGGTGGTGCAGTGGGTAGCACGATCGCCTCACAGCAAGAAGGTCCCTGGTTCGAGCCTCGGCTGGGTCAGTTGGTGTTTCTGTGTGGAGTTTGCATGTTCTCCCCGTGTTGGTGTGGGTTTCCTCCGGGTGCTCCGGTTCCCCCCACAGTCCAAAGACATGTGGTACAGATGAATTGGGTAGGCTAAATTGTCCATAGTGTATGTGTGTGAAAGAGTGTGTATGGATGTTTCCCAGTGATGGGTTGCAGCTGGAAGTGCATCCGTGGGGTAAAACATATGCTGGATGAGTTGGCGGTTCATTCCGCGACCATGTGGCGACCCCTGATTAATAAAGGGACTAAGCCGAAAAGAAAATGAATGAATGAAAATAGGATTCAAATCCCTCCTATTTTTAGGCCCACCACAACGTAGGAGTGTGGTTTCCTCGCCCACTGAATTGACTGACAGCTGCGTATTAACATTAGGGTTGAGCAATGTTGACCAATTTGGCATCGTATGATGTCTAATGTAAAACATTGCAATGGACGATGGGATCATCATCATAGGCAAATTAATTATTTATGAATATTTAATTAATTCATAATTAATTAATTATTTGTAGTCTACCGTTTCAACTACCTGACCCTCATGGTCTTTGTATTACCCATAACCAAATCATAAATAAATAAAGATAAGTTACACACACATTACCACCGGTCAATCACTTTTTCCGCAGGACTCTGGCATGAATAGGCGGAGTGATCTATGTCGTTATAATGGCGTCCACAAACTTGGTTCGTAAAAAGGTGCACAACCAACAGGAACCAACCAACAGTATCTGAGGCTTACACTAAAATGACTGAGTACAAGCGTGAAAGCGAAAGATTGAGGCAGTGTGCTGATGCTGTGACACGTTACCTTATAGATTCAAAAGACCGAAGAGTTGTTAAATAGAGACAAGATGAATTAAATATCACCTTTAACAACTATAGTGAGACGCCATCCAGCGGTACATCCTTGATAAACTGTCTGACATGCACTGCTCTCTGGGGTTTTGTGCTCAAAGCACGCTGACTGCTGGAGCTCAGACGCACTCATCCACTGCAGCTCATGACATTGTGTGTGTGTGTGTGTGTTTGTGTGTTTGTTTGTGTGTGTGTGTGTGGTCATATGATGTGCGTTTTCAGCAGTATAGTGTGGAAGGAAGGCTGTTCAGAAATGCTAGATGAAACACCAGTGTGGACGTGAATCATTTTCATTTTAAAACATCTTAAAACTAAGATGTGTTTGTGTAAACGGGGCCTGGGTGTGTATTTTCGTATTGCTGCGATGGGGGCGGGGCGGAGGATCGCGATGCTCAGCATCGTGATGTCTATCAGCCATCGGCGATGGACGATGGCATCGTCTATCGAACCATCCCTAATTAACATGTCCCCACGTATAACATGTATAATCATATCAACAAGACAGGACATGCACAAAGCAACTGGGCTTAAAAGATCTGTTCAGCTCTCTGTGATCATCAATCATCATCAAATGTGATCAAGAATGATTTTTACAAGTTTAAAACAGTGCATGTGTAATGAATTACAGCGATTTCACTGTCTGTATTACCACTGTCCTCTGTGTGTGTGTGCGTGAACTTTGTAATGACACCGTGTGTGACTTATCATTACATAATTGCCTTAAATTAACTCCACAACAAATACATCAAATAATCATTGGGAAAGTCCTTACTGTAGTATTTCTCACAGACGTTACATGAGATCTGCTTCCTTCATGTCTGTCACTGTGCTGTTTATCTGACGCAGCTGAGGCGGACAGGCACGTGGGAACAGTGGGCAGGGAGAACCAGCTCATTTGCATTAAAGGCACAGGCAACAAAAACAGCTACGATGTGTTCAGAGCTGAAAAGTCTAATATTCTGAAAGCTCTAATCAATAATCTGATGGGTGTTTTGAGCTGAAACTTTGCAGACACATTCTGGAGACACAAAAGATTTATATAAAATTCTGAAAAAGGGTTAAATTAGGTCCCTTTTAAAACAATCAAGATAATCATATGTCAAAAGGAAGAATTACCAATGAAATTAAGTAAAACTTAACTTAAATGTACAGCAGACTGGATACAGTCAGAATTATTAGCCCCCATGTATATTTTTCCCCAATTTCTTTTGCTTTTGTTCAGCACAATTCTAAACATAATAGTTTAATAACTCATTTCTAATAACTGATTTCTTTTCTCTTTGCCATGATGACAGTAAATAATATTAGACTAGATATTCTTCAAGACACTAGTATTCAGCATAAAGTGGCATTTAAAGGCTTAACTAGGTTAATTAGGGTAAAGTTAGGGTAATTAGGCAAGTCATTGTATAACAGTGGTTTGTTCTGGAGACAATCCTAAACTAATATTGCTTAAGGGGGCTAATAATATTGACCTTAAAATGGGTTTAAAACAATTAAAAGCTGCTTTTATTCTAGCCAAAATAAAACAAATAAGACTTTCTCCAGAAGAAAAAATATTAGAGGAAATACTGTGAAAAGTTTCTCGCTCTGCACATAAGGCGTACGGTGTATAAACGCACAGAAAGTGCACATCAAAATCAAGAGGGCCCTGGACGGCTCTACATGGAGCAGAACTGCCAAACTGTAATTGCGAGTCTCCTGGGTAATATTAGACATGAAAGAGCTTGTCAAATGTGTTATTCTACTTCATGTTCTGCTCAGTGATGTTCTTATGTCAGCTTCAGTCTATACAATATCACTGTCATTTCAGCACAACCCATCCGAGTGTCATTCGCTTTGTTTCCATCCACTGACTTTATGCTCATTTTAGGAAAAAAGCAACAAAAAAAGATGCCAAGATGTGCATAAATTCAAAAAAGTGTGCATTATTTGTATGTGTCGTTTTATCTGATATTAAGATATGGCCATGCGGCACGGTGGCTCAGTGGTTAGCACTGTGGTCTCACAGCAAGAAGGTCGCTAGTTCAAGTCCCGGCTATTACGCTGGGTGTATGATAGGGCCCGATAACAGTATGGATCTGGATCTAGTGTGTTTTTGTGGTGTTAAAATGGTTTTAATAGCCTTCATGTAAATAGAAAATTATTGATTTTTTGTAATGTTTAGAAAAATTTAGCTTCAAGATAAAAAATAAAATAAACTAAAATGTTTAGACCTGTTTTTGACCCATAAGTCAGCAGGTGGGTTAAGTTAAGCTGTGATAAATGTTGCATAATCAACATACCGATCATCGAAACCATGATTTTTGGCACCACTGCTAGCAAGGGCATCATCAGGGAGCTTTCTCCGAATACAGTATAACCGTGTAGTCGTGTTGCTTGTACACTCATTCAGGGTTGTGTGGTCCTGTCATCTCTGCCCTCTCGTGTCTGACGCCATGATGATTTCCTTCTGTTCCAGCATCTGTGGCTTTCAGACTCTGTCACCTTACATGAACATGAAGGGACCCAGGTCTGATCCTTGCAGCACACCGCCACATGATTTAATAAGCCAATGACACCTTCACTTTGCTGCTGCTCCTCCTAAAACAGATCTCCTCCTCTAGACGAGTGATGCATTTTGCCAGGCTGATTTTGCGGGTGCTGCGCCAACCCCAGACACCGGTGAATAATGCATATCTCAATAAGTAATGTGGTGGCGACCCGGAGGGAATTTTGACCAGATGCCTGTACACCTGCTGATGCATCGAGTTGTCACGCTTGTTTGCTTTCATTTATGAGTGCAAGTAAACAGCTTTAAGATTCATCTTTGACGTGCTGATGATCTCCTCCACAATTCCGGACTCGCTTAGTATTTCAAGCTGTTTTGCTCTGCCGGTAAAGCATTGCACTGCAGATGTTGTACTTTCCTGAGAAAACTGCATCATCATTGCACTCGACTTATTTGTATGCGTTCTCTTTTCCTCTCTTATGTGTGAACAGCTTGCAATGAAACATAAAAAAAAACAAGACCTTGCCTGACTTTCCGGGATATCTATGCAAGCATGTAGATGGGTTTTTATGTGCCGGACTCAAATGGATGTGAGGACTCAAGACTCTCTCTGACATGGGATTAAACATTAGAATGTTCAGGATAGAAATGGCACAATGGCTCAGTGGTTAGCACTGTGACCTCACAGCAAGAAGGTCGCTGGTTTGAGTCCCGGCTGGGTCAGTTGGTGTTTCTGTGTGGAGTTTGCATGTTCTATCCGTGTTGGTGTGGGTTTTCTCCGGGTGCTCTGGTTTCCCCCACAGTCTAAACACTATAGGTGCGCTATAGGCAGATATTTAAACAGCAAAAGAAAGTGTCTAAAAAAGTTTTGTTTTGTTGATGAGACTGTCCAGAAACATTCTGTCTCCATTGTCTCAAATTGCCTCCACACGAGGTGCTCTTTTGGAGAGCACCGAAAAGGACTACACAATAAAACACAGCTGGATATCAGTGAACATCTAAGAAAAGCAGAGAAAAACACAACAGCTCTGCTCACTTTTATTCATCATCAAACAACAGTCTGTTGTTTTGCATAATCTAACCTAACCTAACCCCAGCCCCTGCTGTTGGCAGGATGAAGAGACAAAGTGGAAGATGGTACCGGGGTTTACAGTCAAAAACATTATACATTTGCCTTACTCTCAAACCAGTGCCAGTGCATCAGAATGTTTATATTGATTATATCTGCAAAATGACAGGGATTTAGTCAAGCAAGTCATGCCAAACTTGCCCAAGAGTCAAGAATTTAATTTGCTGCGTCCCAATTCGAGTACTATCCATCCTAAATAGTATTTGAAAATATAAATAGTGTGTCCCAAACTGTGGTATGTTAAAAAGAGTATGCCAAAGGTTCCCAGATGGTTTACTATTTCCATTAGAAATGTGAAGTGTAGAACTGTATGTCCTCTAATCACTAATATTACCCACAATACATTGCGCATTGGATGTGTTGGATGCAAAGATGACAGATGCGCAAGACCAACCGTCAAGTAGAGAGGCTTTGGTAAAGTTGTTTGGATGACTATTAATTATTATCTAGCCAACTGGAACATATTTACATCATGTTTTCTGTGTTGTATTTCATCTGCAACAACAATGTGAAGTTGTATAAAGATGTGTTTGGACATTAACGTCTGAATGCAGAATTATCTATAGACCTGAGGAGATTTCTCTGCATGAAAGACTCGTGAATGGCAGATTAACCTGCTGCTGCTTCTCTAATATGGTAGATAATTAAATATGACAGAAATGTGGATGATGTGTGAAGATGACTGACAGGTGTCGTAACTAAGCAACATAATGGTATGTTAATGAGGAAGTAGTTTGTCCCAAAGTTTGCGGTTGTTGCTAGATCGGATACGGTTTTGGCTGAAGGTTAACAAGAATTATATATATTATTTATTCAATTTCCCAATAAATTGTATTTTTTAACACCTACCTCCACCCTAACCCTCACAGTGCTGTAAAAATATAAATTATTGTTATACAGTGTCATAAAAAATGCTGTTATAGTGATGTGCATATCGCACTTCCAAGCGGCGGCGTATCAGAAAGTTTGCACACTCTTCGGTTACACGTTCAACAGTATGTACTTATTCTTCATTAAAAAGTATATACTTTTAGAACATATTCAAGAGTTCACACTTAGCTGATGATTAATTATAAAGCTTGTTTGGCATGCTGTCCCGGGAGAGAGCCCTGAGCTCATGAGATCCTCGAGCCCGGGGGCTCCCTCCCGTTGCAAGGCGAGAGGGGAGATCGAGCTCAGGTAGATCTTGAGAACTCCCCCATCGTAGTGTTTGAAGCGCAGATAGTAGTTCTCTTTAATGAGATAGGTACTAGATAGAGAGCAAGTCTATAGTGCTGATTAATCAATAACTTGCATGTTTTTAATCAGTGGCAGGAAACCGGAGGACCCAGGGAAAACCCACGTGAGCACGGGGAGAACGTGCAAACTCCGCACAGAAAATGCCCGCTGGTTTGGTAAAGCCTAGAATCATTGACATTCTTGCTGTGAGGCAACAGCGCTAAGCACTGGGCCACCGTGTCACCCATCTAGAAAAGAGGAGGAGTAGGGGTGGAAGGGGGGATTCTTCAAAGCGAAGATAGCAGTGATATGAAACCCGTGGTACTTATAATAGCTTAGGGATCATCTGATTGGTGCATGGTGATTTGGATAATGTGGGTCCAGCCACTAGCAATCATAAGCACGTGATCCTCTCGAAATTAGCTTATAAATAAACTTCACTAAGTATGCGAATTGGGACGCAGCAATTGTCATGTTGGATCATAACATGGAGTTTCAAACTGGATGCTCATTAGCACTACACATGCTCAATTGAGATCTCTAATAATGAGCTGAAGAGTTGAATCAGGTGTGATTAATGAAGATATACAGAATATGCAGTGCTGGGAGGCCTCCAGGACAAGTAAAAAGCCCTGCATTACACAACCATGTATCCTGAGACAGACTCCCATAAGGTGACTAAAGAACTGGTCCTTTATTTGGCAGTGTATGCATCCCTATAGAGATTCCGACTGACCAAAGCACTCTTTTTTGCTTGTTGACCTTTGCAACTTGCTGGCCATTACATGTGTAATTGGAATGCTTTTATAAGCAGGTAAAGATTGGGTTGGGTACAGTACAGTATGGTCTGCATGTATGTCCATTTCCACCATCAAAGGAATCAAAAGGTTAAACTGTACCGTACCACTTATTTGGCAGCCTTTCCAACAAAACAGTACTGAAAGGGTGGTGCTAGACTGACCGCTACTGGTTTGGTATTGATTAACAAGCCAGAGTGAATGACAACACAAGCAGCGACATTTTTAAACACACAGCTGAGACATGACACCAATATAACACACTGACGCCGTGCAGCAATAAACCACAATTGACCCAAGCTCAATCAAACCTTGTCTCTTTTTGTGTCAAACGGTCACATCCAAAGAAGCAAGAATAGGATCTGGTGTATGCTTGGATGTGAATGTATTCACTGACGGCTCAATTCAAATTATATGTCTTGTTTTGGCATTGGATACCCCTGTTAAGAAAGGGCAGTGTACAAAATCAGCGAGATGTAAAGTAGTAAAGTGAAAAAAGAGAGGACAGCGTTAGCAAAGTGCCACTAGCTGGGACTCAAACTCGGGTTGGTCATACTGTATATACAGTTGCAATCAGAATTATTCAACCCCCTGAATTAATCGCCCCCCTGTTTATTTTTTTCCCCAATTTCTGTTTACGGAGAGCAGATTTCTTCAACACATTTCTAATCATAATAGTTTTAATAACTCATCTCTAATAACTGATTTATTTTCTCTTTGTCATGATGACGGTAAATAATATTAGACTAGATATTCTTCAAGACACTTCTATACAGCTTAAAGTGACATTTAAAGGCTTAACTAGGTTAATTAGGGTAACTAGGCAGGTTAGGGTAATTAGGCAAGTTGTTGTATAATGATGGTTTGTTCTGTAGACTATCCAAAAAAATTGCTTAAAGGGGCTAATGATTTTGACCTTAAAATGTTTTTTAAAAAATTAAAAATTGCTTTTATTTTAGCCGAAATAAAACAAATAAGACTTTCTCCAGAAGAAAAAATATTATAGGAAATACTATGAAAATTTCCTTGCTCTGTTGAACATCATTTGGGAAATATTTAAAAAAGAAAACAAAATTCAAAGGGGGTTAAATAATTCTGATTGCAACTGTAATGCATCTGAAATAAATTGCAGCTTAGCGATTTATAGCATGTTCATCTTTGTGCCAGTACAGTTTCTGAATAAATGAAACCAGTAGAACAGTTGCAATATATAAATCTGATTCAATGCTAGGTTTCAAATGCAAACTTATAATTCAAATTGTATTTATAACACCCAGAGTCATGCACAGTATGATGAGCTCACAACTTTGAAATAGTAACAGCAATAACCAAATAAAATAATGCTAATAACAACAGAATCTAAGCTATGGAGAAACAGAAGTTATGCAATAGTAAATAAAACAAATATAAAATAATTAAAGACTTAGAGTTAACGATATAGAGTATGGGGCTGTAATGCTAAATAGTACATTTGCCATTAAACCGGCTGTCCTGTCAGCAAGTGTAAGGTCAAAGGTCAAAAAATGGACCTCAAAGAGAATGACCTTATTTAAGTTCAGGAAGTGCCATTTTCAAGTACACAGCTGAAACACAACATTGTAATAACTCAATGATTGCACACAGCAATGAGCCATGGCTAATCTGCCTCCATTGTTTGCATTTTGCATATAAAAAAATAAACTTGTGGCTATTTGTGCTCACTTGCTGGCTGTCTACATTTGAAATAACAACCTTCCCTGCAGGCACAGGATGTCATATTGACGTTGTACCCCAACGTCGTGGGGGCAATGGATTTTGTTTGGAAATGAAAATTGGGTTTACGTATGAACCCAACGTCTGGCCGACCCCAAAGTCCAACGTCCAACCTAAAATCAACCAAATATCAATGTCTAATCATGTTACATCTTGGTGTTGTGTGGACGTTACCACTATGACGTCTATCAGACGTTAGATTTTGGTCACTTTCCAACAGAACCAAATATCAACGTAATTTGACGTCGTTATTAGACATTACAATAACGTTGTCCTTATGCTGTGTTCACACCAGACGCGGAACCCAAATGTTCACGCGTCTATTTATTGCGCGTAAATAGATGCGTGAACATCTGGGTTTACTCGCTTCATTCGCGCGTCAAATTCACTTCAGAACAGACGCGGATTTGCGTCATGGGCAGAGCTTCTGTCTGCCCGGTGACTGTAGCTTCGTTGCTAAATGGCTAACATGGATTTTATTGCTAAAATAACTGTGCTTATGTGCTTTATGAAGGCTGAAAAACAGCGTCGATTTGTTTGGAGCAGTGTCTGAGTCCACTAGATACTTTCAGAGGTGCACCCAGCTCTGTGAGCTCATAAACTCCTCCAGAAACCTGGATGATGGAAGCATTCAGCACCGCTTCTGGCTGAGCCGAGCCCAGTTTGATGAACTGTTGTCGGTGTAGGCTGGAGGATTTTCCCCTGGGACACCAACAACAGGCACTAGGTTATAATCACACCTCCACAAGAGCAAGCTCCTGATTGGTTAACGTGGCGCGAATGTCCACATAAGATTGCGCGTATCACACCATTCGCGCCGCGCCATTCGCATGTATCGTGCCGCAGGATGTCTATTCGCGCATTTGCAATGACTTAACATGTAACTCACTCGCGCTTGACGCTTCTTCCGCGTCTGATGTGAACACAGCATTAGACACCGGCTAGACATTGAATTTTGGTCACCTGACATCATGACCTAAATCTAACCTATATTAACGTCTTATGATGTTGTGTGCCGGGTTGAGTTCACAAAAGATGCATGAACAGCTCCTACAGCTTTCTGCGTACAAGCCTACTATGTAAGGTTGCTATAAGCAGAGTAAATGCACGCCTGACCAGGATTACCCATACTGAATTGTACTGTAATGTACTAAACTGAAATGTCCCCACGAGGCAGCAGCTCTAACAAGTGCTCTAGTAAACAAAAATACAACAACTCGGAGTCAAACAGAACGGCTTCATTGTTAGAAACCCTCCTGTTTCTGTAACATCAGGAGAAAGTCACATGACACCAGATGCCTTTGACAGCTAGATGTGGATTATTGGAATTAACAAAGGGCTTTTGGCAGGTGCTCCTTTCAGATGATGCAAAAGAAAAGGTCTTCCTTTCAGGGTTCATTAGGAATCTGACACCTTCCAGAGATATATGGATGCAGTTTTCTGCTCCACTGCTAACAATGATGGCCTCTTGAGGACGTGTCCTCGTCTGGCCGGTCTGTGGTGCTTTCAGACAAAGCCCGATCTTTTCAAGAAAAACCTGAAGGGAATGGTGAGCCTGTGGCACTTCCATACGGGACGCTCAGGGCATCAGGACTCCCCAATGATTCAACAATGATTATTACCATTCCTCTTCCTACACAGCAAAAGCTATCTGTAAATTAGCCGTTATCCATATTTTATGGTTGCTTTTTTTATTTTGTATTTCTCTGCATTTATTTATGCTTTTTGGGATCACTTTTAGACCTTTTAGGTTAACTTTTATACCTTTAAGGTACTATAAGGTACACATTTGTTATGTTTATGTATTGATATGTACCTTTAGGGACCTGTTAGGAACAAACATGTACCTTTTAAAAAGGCACCACTCCAATGATTTATTTATTTCTGAGAGTGTATTACAGTGTAATGCCAAATATAGTAAGAACAATGGAAATGTTGCATTAAAAAATGCATAAAAAAGCCAAAACAAGAAACCCTCAAAATGTTCTTGCTTTAATAGTTAGAAAAAGTCAGGTTTACTTTTTACTGCACTTGAAATAATAACAAATCATTTATAACATGTAAAAAAAAATGCATTTTAATAAACCAAAATACATACATCAATGTGTTTGCTTTATTCATTTGCCAACTGAAAAAAGCTGAAACTTAAACCAGCTGGTTATATTAAAGATTATTGTTATAACTCTGAATCCCTTCGCCTCTTTGCCCTTTTTTGGTAACCCCCGGTCGGTGCGATGACGCACGAACAAAACGGCGATGTTTGGCTATGCCCACTTCAGAAATCTATGGCTGACATCACGAATACTACGTCTATATCTTTTACAGTCTATGCTTTGAACACACAACACATCCAACCTTGAGGCGGATGAGCTACAGCAGCAGAAGACCACACCGGGTGCAACTTCCGTCAGCTAAGAACAGAAAACTGAAACTACAATTCACACAGGCTCACCAAAATTATATATATATATACAGTTGAAGTCAGAATTATTAGCCCCCCTTTGAATTATTTTTTTCTTTTTAAATATTTCCCAAATGCTATTTAACAGAGCAATGACATTTTCACAGTATGTCTGATAATATTTTTTCTTCTGGAGAAAGTCTTATTTGTTTCATTTTGGCTAGAATAAAAGCAGTTTTTAATTTTTTAAACACCATTTTAAGGTCAATATTATTAGCCCCTTTAAGCTATATATTTATTTCGATAGTCTACAGAACAAACCATCATTATACAATAACTTGCCTAATTCCCCTAACCTGCCTAGTTACCCTAATTAACCTAGTTAAGCCTTTAAATGTCACTTTAAGCTGTATAGAAGTGTCTTGAAGAATATCTAGTCTAATATTATTTACTGTCATCATGACAAAGATAAAATAAATCAGTGATTATAAACCAGTTATTAAAACTATTATGATTAGAAATGTTCCCAGAGATGGGTTGCGGCTGGAAGGGCATCCGCTGCGTAAAATCGTGCTGGATAAGTTGGCGGTTCATTCCGCTGTGGCGACCCCGGATTAATAAAGGGACTAAGCCGACAAGACAATGAATGAATGAATGAATGAATGAATGAATGATTAGAAATGTGTTGAAGAAATCTGCTCTCCGTTAAACAGAAATTGGGGAAAAAAATAAACAGGGGGGCGAATAATTCTGACTTTAACTCTATATAAGTTAACTAATACTTAGAGCACTGAATCAGACAGAAATTCCCACATGATTGAATGTTGAAGTGATTATGACAGACGTCACAAGCTCAGCTTGTCTTCAGATTACAGTGATTGGCTGTAATCTTCAATTTGTTCCTGCTCATTTGCATATAATTGAGCAATTCTCAGACTGTTGATGGTCTCATCACTTACAGTTAAAGTCAGAATTATTAGCCCTCCTGGTAAATTGTTATTCCTTTATATTTTCCCCAATTTCTGTCTAATGAAGAGATTTTTTTTCTAATCATAATAGTTTAATAACTCCTAGACTAGATATTCTTCAAGACACTAGTGTTCAGCTTAAAGTGGCATTTAAAGGCTTAACTAGGGTAATTAGGGTAAAGTTAGGGTAATTAGGCAAGTCATTGTATAACAGTGGTTTGATCTGGAGACAATCCTAAACTAATATTGCTGAAGGGGGCTAATAATATTGACCCTAAAATGGGTTTAAAACAATTAAAAACTGCTTTTATTCTAGCCAAAATAAAACAAACAAGACTTTCTCCAGAAGAAAAAATATTAGAGAAAATACTGTGAAAAATTCCTGAATCTGTTCAACATCATTGGGGAAATAATTGAAAAATAATCAAAAAATTAATAGGAGGGCGAGTAATTCTGAATTCAACCCTATAATCCTCCCTGTGTGTAGACACCAAGCTAAACAAAATATCTGTGATAACGTTATCATATATCCAGACATATATTATTCACACTCTCTACCACAACAGAAAAAACAAAATACGAGACACAAGCCTCTGAAAACTGCACGATAGCAGACACTAAGGAGTAACCTATTTTTAAAAGCTTTAAATATATGAATATAAACCCATTATAATTCCCTCTCCGTCACCTTCTGAAGGGCTGCGACACCTTCATCTGAGAGGAATCGTACCATCAGCACCATTAATGAGCCTCGCCGTTTCTGTCGCAACGCAAGATAATCCTTTAAATCCAGTGACAAGAAACCACAAGATCCCAATTATCTACATAGCAGAGGCTGAAGAGAAAGAGAGAAAAGGCTTTTGTGTTGACATCCATCAGCGAGCACTTCTTTCTCCAGACGCCAGAACATGTGATCACTGTAATTATGGCGGTGAGAGGCTTTTTTGGGGGGGATAAAATGGGAGATGGATTGTAGCAAAGGTGACACAAATATTGATCTTAATCTCCGGCGAGCAAAGCGTTTGACCAGCGCTGACAATATTCCCCCTGATGAGCAATTCTCCAGTGTAACTCCAGCCCTCGACGGCGCAGAAATGTAATTACGGGATGTCCTGCTGATCCGGATATCGGCGAACGCTTAGATCTGAAATCTCGCCAAGACACGCTTTTGACAGAGAGACAGAGGACGGGAAAACAAAATCTATTACTGCATTCATGCAGCTCTTTGAGGAGAACTGAAAATGCTGTTCTTACTCTGAGTTTGTGTCTTGTTTCTAGTCCAAATGCCAACAAATTCTTACATCAAGAAGCATTTTCTGGACAAGCAAAACATATTATCTTGTCTTAAGAAATGATGAGTCAAAATTAGGTGAGTTTTTCTTAAAACAAGCTAAATAATCTGACAACTGGGTGAGTAAAATAATCTTGTTGATTTGATTATAGAAAAAAATAAGTAAAAAGAAATAAGTAAATTAGAGAAGCATTTTTTTGCAGCGTACTTGAAGGTTTTGGCCTTGTTTTTGTTATTTTTGTCCCCCAGAGGTCACTTTTTTGGCCACATCCGTATACATGACTGAAATTAAATACAATGGGCCATATCATACACCTAGCGCAATAAGGGGCAAGACATGTTTGGCGCGATTTATTGCTATTTTACGACAAGCGCAACAATAGTTTTCAAGTTTTGCGTCACATTGTTTGATAGCAAATCCATCTGCGCCACTTTGTGGCCTCATGGATGTGCTGGTCTATAAAGGAGGTGTGTTAAGGTGCATTGTTGGCTCGTTGCTATTTTGAGGAACTGAAATAGACCGCACCATTGACCAACTAAAAGCTGCTCTAAAGTCCAACACAGAGTGTGTTAGATACGTGCCTATGCAAGTCCAAACACTTACACATTGCTGAATACACACAGGATGAACAGCAATACACAAATATCTTTACAGATGAAAACAATTAAAGGATTAAAATGATACAGAAATGATGATTTTCTACATCAATATAAACACCACTGCCTCCATGCCTTCTTCACCTCGGGGGGCTTTTTCAGTTTATTCATGACAATCTGCATCTGTATAATGTTATTATTATTAGCAGTATTATTTATTATATGCAGATTTATATTTGTTTTAATAAACACAAGTGTAGATTTGTCCACCTGTGGGGTTTTAAAGACGTCTGCATCACCATATGGGGCATAAGAACAGGACGTGTGTTTGATATAACTCAGTTTTTTGTTATTATTGTTCATTTATTCCTTTGCTGGAGATTAGAACTGAATTTAGAAATAGTTTTGACACAAATCTTTGCGCTTAACAAGGGAAATTAAATATGTGGGCTAATGGATGTGTTCAGTGGAGTGAGTTTCCACCGTTTCCTTACTCCACCAAAGTAAAGGAGTAAAGAGTAAAAGTAAAGTAAAGAGAAAGTAAAGAGGCTGAATGGAGGAGGCTCGTTCTTTATCCTCGCGCTGCAGATGCTCTGTATAACTGTTTTCTCACTAGTGAGGCGTTCAGTTTTTACACTTACAAAGTCCGCCATGTAAATAGCAAATGCACCATGGAGCGACGCAACTGACTCTTAAAGGGAATGTGAGATGAGACTCTGATTGGTTTAATGCAGGTTATGCTCAAAACACACCCAGAACTCATTAAGAGAATAAACACAACCCTGTTAGACCATGCGCCGGGGCGCAGAGCGTATTACTATCCTTAAAATAGCAAAAGTGGATTCAGACATGCTCTTAATGCTTTTGTGCCATGCGCTTATTTGCACCTAGATCATTAAAATAGAGCCCACTGTGTTTTCCACTAGGCAACCTGAAGTGGTGAAATATAATTATAGTGTGTATGAGGGCAGGACAGTAAATCTGACATCTCTCTTCTGGCTGCCGTTATCAGTCTCACACTTTTGTTTTTCTCTTTCTGAAGATCTTAATAACACCATTGTGGAGTTTTTCTTTTATTATTTCAGCAAATAGGATTGTAATAAAATGATTTGTTGTGCTCTCCCATTCACTGCGCTTTGAGTTTACCAACATTGACCCCTTCTGCTTTGGAAACAAATGTGAAAAGGGTCCATTGGTTGAACTGGCAGTGGGCTGGTTATAGAGATCAAAAAAGACAGACATTCTGACACGAAACATACATTAAGTTATTCCCTTCAGAGATTTTTTAGATTGGGTTATATTTTATATGACTATATTTTTATATATTTATGAAATTATAAAAGCTTATTTATTATGTTAGGATTTTATAGTGTTGATTGTGTGATGATTGTAGTGTTATAGTGATGATTTTTATGTTTTTGTTGGGTCTGATGCAACGTAATTTCATTCTGCATTACAATTTATTGTGATGTTTTGAATGACAAAGATAAAGGAAACTGAAACTGAACTGATTTTCAAAAGAGAATAACTTACTTTAGCATAATTTTTCAGATGAACAAATATGGTTTTTATATATGGTATCTCTATGATTCTAAAGAGTCAAAAACTTACATACAGCAGCTCAGAGAAAACCTCAGAATCAGTGTCCATCAGCTTCACCCTATCATGAATAACACACACAGAAGCATCAGCCTGTTCCTGCTTTATTCACTGTATTTTCTGAACCCCGAGTCTCTTCTGGAAGAGGGATGAAAGCCTCGGGCCAGAAGCAGGTCACATATTGAGGCTTAAACCTTTGTGTTTCTCAGTCCTGACCTCTGGAGACGTGCAGGAACATACATCCCATTCAACATGCTTTATTCACCCACTCCTGATTGTGAAACTTCTGCAATCCAGCTCATTATTTAGTGCTCCTAAAGGTCAGACCTCTAGCACTAATCAATTCTAATTATGGGATCCAGCGACGCTTATTATAAATGATTTATTGTTGCATTGTTACTTTCTTTAAATGCATGCATCTTTGTATTCCTGAACCTCCTTCAATAAAATATATCATTTATTAATAGCATTTAATGAGGGGCGGGACCAACCTGTCACTCACATGAGATCCACCAATAGCAAGTATTATCAGTTGCTCAATGACAAATCAAGCCCTGCCCACATCTGGTTTTGATTCATAAGCAATTTCAATTGGATATACACAATGCTGGCAAATTACTGTGCTCAAACTGTAGTTTGTGACCAATTATAAATTACATAACAACAATTGTAGACAGTAATATAGTCTGTTAGATTAATGATTTTAGATAAGACGATCTACCTGCAATTTCTTACTTTTAGATTACTTTTTGACCGTATAACATAATTGAATGTGGTACTAAAACCATACTTGTATATAGTTCACGTACGTACTATTGTTTCTTCAATCAGTCAGTCAAACAATAAATCGATCAGTCAACAAATCAATCAATCAATCAATCAATCAATCAATTAACAAACAACCCACTCACCCAACCAATCAACTACACCAACCACCCACCCAACCAACCAACCAACCAACCAACCAAACACACACCCACCCACCCACCCACCTATCCAACTAAACAACCAACCAACCAATCAACCAACCAACCAAACACCCACCCACCCACCCACCTAACCAACCAACCAACCAACCACCCAACCAATCAAAAACCCACCCACCCACCTAACCAGCCAATCATACGCCCACCCACCCACCTAACCAACTAACCATACACCCACCCACCCACCTAACCAACCACCCAACCAACCAACCAATCAATCAATCAACCACTCACACACTCACCAACCCAATCAACCAACCAACCAACCAATCAAAAACCCACCCACCCACCCACCTAACTAACCAACCAACCAACCAACCAACCAAAACATCCACCCACAAACCCACCCACCCAACCAACCAATCAACCAAGCAACCAACCACATAACCAACCTATCAACCCCCAAAACCCTCATCCAACCAACCAATCAACCAACCACCCACTCAAACACCCACCACCTAACCAATCAACTACCCACTCACCCACCCACCCAATCAATCAACTACCCATCCACCCAACCAACCAATCAATCAAACACCCACCCAACCAACCAACCAACCAACCAACCACCCAACCAGCCAACCAATCAATCAATCAACCAACCACCCAACCAGCCAGCCAACCAATCAACTGCCCACCCACCCAAACAATCAACCACCCAACCAACCACCCACCTACCCACCCACCCACCTAACCAATCAACTACCCACCCACCCACCCACCCAATCAACCACCCTACCACACACCCACTCACCAACCCACCAACCAATCAATCAAACAACCAACCAACCAACCAATCAATCAATCAATCAATCAATCAATCAATCAAACAATTAATCAATCAATCAACCACCCACCTACCTACCCATCCACCCACCTAACCAATCAACTACCCACCCACCCAACCAACCAATCAACCACCTTACCACACACCCACTCACCAACCCACCAACCAATCAAACACCCACCCACCCAACCAATCAATCAACCACACAACCAACCAACCAACCAATCAATCAACCACCCACCTAACCACCCACCCAACCAATCAACCACCCTACCACACACCCACTTACCAACCCACAACCAATAAATCAAACACCCACTCACCCAACCAACCAACCACCCAACCAGCCAACCAATCAATCAACCACCCTACCACACAACCAACTACCCACCCACCAAACCAACCAACCAACCAACCACCCACCCACCCACCCACCAACCACCCACCCACCCACCCAAGCACCCGACCGACCGACCGACCAACCAACCACTTTAAGCTGACTAGTGTCTTGAAGAATATCTAGTCTAATATTATGTGCTGTCAACATGGCAAAGAGAAAAGAAATCAGCTAATAGAAATGAGTTATTAAACTATTATGAACTATTAAAATACTATTACTATTTGTATGTATTATTGAAACTATTAACAGGAGGGCTGATAATTCTGACTGCAGGTCATCATAACCGTATGTGATCAGGAGCTTCTCCATTATAATGCATGGTTTTTAATGACAGTCTCCAGAGATTGGGGTGAATGAAACAGGCTGAAATGTTGTGAATGTGTTATATAATCAGACTTGTTTTTCTATAAGCCTCATTTGCTGCTGGAGAGGGAAGTGTTTCAGGCCGATTATGAAAAGCGCTGCCGTGTCTGAGGGGATTCTCTCTTTCCTGTGATTACCATCCTTGAAGCCTCAATTATTGCGAAAGGCCAGCGTTAGCACTGCATTAGGAATTTTAATTTCCCCTCTGAAACCGCAATTTATTGTATGAAGCGGTGCATTTAAAATGCTGATTTATCAGGACTATCAGAGGGATTGCAGGAGAGGAGGAAAAGAGATGGAGAATCGGGGCTCTTCAGATGGATCAAACACATCAAATAGACTGCATTTTGCTTCACAGCGTTTGGATTAAATAAAAGAGTTCATGGCTACCATCAGTGGAAAAGAGAGATGGGAAAATGTATATGTGTAACTACTTATATTACAGGATTAAATATGCACATGCGATTAATTAAGGCTAGTGTTGTTAAGCAGCGCACGAAAAAAAAAAATCACTGGAGTTACTAAAAGTTTTTAAGGTATAGAGGTTGAAAACACTTTATATGAGATGATTAAAGAAACAAATTAAGTTGAACATTACTACATTTAATTAGTTTGTAAAGCAAATACGTTCTTTATACGCTTCCCATTGAAAAACAACTAGCTGCATTGACTGCTCGAGGGTTGTAGCTTTAAACTGATGTACAATATGTCAAGATTACTCAAGTCCATCTTGATGTAATCTATTGATAAACATGTGGAAAAACATCGCCCCAGGACGCCCGCGTCGGGGGCGATGGGTAAAGGGTTTTAAATTCAGCCCATATCAACTGTTTGCAACCAGTTATCTTAAAAAACAAAATAGTAAATGCAATGACTCAGCGTAATTCACAATTAATGATGTAATTTCATGCATCATGCAGAAATATATAAACAATAAAAAGAAAAGATGCTTATATGGAAACTGTAGAGTCACTTGTGGAAAACTATTGGCTTCCATACTGTCACATGGAGTTTCCAGACTGTTGCTTAACAGAGAGACATTTTAAGCACATTTTAATAACTACTTTGTCATAAATAATTTGTTTTCTATGTTACTAATTTATTTATTAAGGACATAATATTAGACTAGATATTTTTCAAGATACTAGTATTCAGCTTAAAGTGACATTTAAAGGCTTCACTAGGGTAATTAGGCAGGTTAGGGTAATTAGGCAAGCCATTGTATAACAGTGGTTTGTTCTGTAGTCTAGGGCAGGGGTTTTCAAACTGTGGGTCACGACCCACTAGTGGGTCCCACAGTGAGGATAGGTGGGTCCCGCAAAGCACTTAGCACAAAGTCACTTAAATCAGCATGATAAGGAGCGAACGACACTTTAGAGACTATTCTGCTTTTCAAATGAATCATTTAAGTTAAAACACATAAGCTGAAACAGTCTGAATCAGCATTCATTGAATGACTGAGTCCGATTAATTTGTGTTGAACTGTCACGTGTCTACGTCAGTAACGTACAGCATTCATGACAGCAGCCGCAAAGCATTTAATAAAATGGAAAAGTCGACAACAAAAGTTTCTGCATATGTCAACAAAGGTCAATCATATTTTCTTCTAAAAAAAGAAGAGTATCTTCGTCAACAAAAAATGATAACAGGTAAAGCCAGCATCCCACAAAAAGCACTTCAGGCCTCATTTTTAGCTGCATATCGAATCGCAAAATCCACAAAGCCACACATCATAGGAGAGGAGCTTCTGCTGCCGGCCTGCATAGGTATCGTTGAGGAAATGCTCGGTAAAGATGCTGCAGTAAAGATAGCTAAAGTTTCACTTTCTGATAATACTGTACAATGGCGTATCGAGGAAATGTCTTCTAATATACGCCATCAAACAAGTGAAAACATCCACAATAGTGCTGCATTTGCAGTACAACTTGACAAAAGCACAGATGTTGCAAAAAGTGCACAGTTGCTGGCTTATGTCAGGTACATTGACTCAACTGACATCGTTGAGGATTTTTTTTATTTTGCGAAGAACTAAAAGAACGAACGTCAGGAGCCGATATTTTCGACTGCTTGAATGGATACAGTACTTAACGGCCAAGGGCTTCCAGTGGGAGTACTAAGTACTAACTCAATACTCAGTTATACCTCTTACAAATTTAGCATCTTAACACAACTGTGCTTCTCATAAGACCTTTAGTATTGCAATAAACTGTAAATTTTATTCTTATTAAGCAAAATAATAACTGCTCTGTAAATGAGGTTTTCTTTTACACATTTTTCCATATTAAAATATTATGGTGGGTCCTGAGATTGACTTACTTGCCTAGGTGGGTCCCGAAATGAAAAAGTTTGGAAACCCCTGGTCTAGGGGACAACAATATTTACCTTAAAATTGTAAATAAATATAATATAAAATATAAAATATAATATTAAATTGAAAAAAATAAAAATAAATTATATATATATATTAAACACCAAAATCCAGCCAAACTAAAATGAATAAGGCTTTTCCTTTATAATGCTGTTTTTATTATAGGAAACACTGAAATTGTTCTTGCTCTGTTACACACTTATGAAATATTTGAATATACATTTCACAGGAGTGCAAATAACTTTGACTTCAACTGTATATTATTGTAACATGTAATCTGAAAAACATAATACAATTCAGATAAAGAGGTAAAGTGGTACATAAGTTGGTTAAAAAAAGAGAAATCATATAGAAATCAATAATGGCAGAGTATAAAGCTGTATTTCACGTTGTCATCTTTGATCTGCATTCAGTTCATGTCAATGTTACATGTGCACATTAAAATAAAGTGTCTAGAGTTTCTTCTTTACTCAGCTTACATTTTACACCTGTGGTTCAGGTCAGTCCAGGTCTAATGCATTATACAATAACAATGTCATATGTCATTCATTTTTTCCATTCTACTTAAAAGAGTGAGTAACCCTGTTGCTTTTAAAGCGATTAGTTAACTTTAAAAGAGTGAGTAAACCTGTTGTTGTGATTAGTTGAGTCTATACTTAGAGAAAAGCCAGTGCTTTTAAAGCGATTCGTTGACTTTACTTAAAAGAATAAGTGAACCTGTTGCTTTTAAAGCGATAAGTTGACTTTACTTAAAAAAAATAGGTAATCCCATTGCTTTTAAAATTATTTGTTAACTTAAAAAATGAGTAAATCTGTTACTTTAAAAATGATTATTTGACTTAAAAATAAGTGATTAAACTTGCTTTTTCATTACTCAGCTTACACCTGTGGTTCAGGTCCAATCCATGTTTCATACCATATGCCATTCTCCAGACACAGAAGAAAACGCAGTCAATCGCAAATGCAAGTGATCTGAGATTCAGCAGGAGAAATCGGTGTGATTTTTAACCTGCTTCTGCTCTACACTCTCAGAAATAAAGGTACGTGAGCTGTCACTGGTGTGGTACCTTTTCAAAAGGTACACATTTGTACTTAGAGGGTCCATATCGGTACCTCAAAAGTATATATTAGTACCTAAAAATTTTAAGAGGAACACTTTTGTACTTTTTAGCTACTAATATGTGCCCTTGAGGTATTAATATGGACCTTTTAGGTACAAATTTGTACCTATTGAAAAGGTACCACCCCAGTGACAGCTCACGTACCTTTATTTCTGAGAGTGTAACAGAGATCTCGCAGACACAAGGCCAGACACTGTGGGATTTACAGGAGATTTGTATATTGAGCATACGGCGGTCTGAATTGGAAAAGAAGGTTGTTCAGAGGTTACCGTTTTATCCCTTTCTGAAAATAATTGGCTTTCTGAATAAAGTGTGCCCTGGCGAAGGGGAATGGAGGACTGGTGTGATTGGGTACGGTGAGCTGATTAACTGTGCCTAGAAACATTAGTGACACCTCATCAGCTTATTATAGCATATGACGGATATCGCAAAACATCAGTTTGAGACGATGCGGCACTGATGAATTGTGATATTGAGCTACTGTAATGGAATCTCGTCTAAAATTTCATTTGTAATTTTTGGTCACACAATTTTATAAAAGTGAGTAAACCTGTTGCTTTGAAAGGGATTAGTTGACTTAAAAAGCAACAGATTTACTCACTTTTTTAATTCAACTAATCACTTTAAAAGCAACAGGTTTACTGACTTTATTAAGTCAACTAATCGCTTTAAAAGCAACAGGTTTAATCACTTTATTAAGTCAACTAATAGCTTTAAAAGCAACAGGCTTACTCACTTTATTAAGTCAACTAATCGCTTTAAAAGCAACAGATTTACTCACTTTATTAAGTCAACTAATCGCTTTAAAAGCAACAGGTTTACTCACTTTATTAAGTCAACTAATCGCTTTAAAAGCAACAGGTTTACTGACTTTATTAAGTCAACTAATCGCTTTAAAAGCAACAGGTTTAATCACTTTATTAAGTCAACTAATAGCTTTAAAAGCAACAGGTTTACTCACTTTATTAAGTCAACTAATCGCTTTAAAAGCAACAGGTTTACTCACTTTATTAAGTCAACTAATCGCTTTAAAAGCAACAGGTTTACTCACTTTATTAAGTCAACTAATCGCTTTAAAAGCAACAGGTTTACTCACTTCATTAAGTTAACTAATCGCTTTAAAAGCAACAGGTTTACTCACTTTATTAAGTCAACTAATCGCTTTAAAAGCAACAGGTTTACTCACTTTATTAGGTCAACTAATCGCTTTAAAAGCAACAGGTTTACTCACTTTATTAAGTCAACTAATCGCTTTAAAAGCAACAGGTTTACTCACTTTATTAAGTCAACTAATCGCTTTAAAAGCAACAGGTTTACTCACTTCATTAAGTTAACTAATCGCTTTAAAAGCAACAGGTTTACTCACTTTATTAAGTCAACTAATCGCTTTAAAAGCAACAGGTTTACTCACTTTATTAAGTCAACTAATCGCTTTAAAAGCAACAGATTTACTTACTTTATTAAGTCAACTAATCGCTTTAAAAGCAACAGGTTTACTCACTTTATTAAGTCAACTAATCGCTTTAAAAGCAACAGGTTTACTCACTTTATTAAGTCAACTAATCGCTTTAAAAGCAACAGATTTACTCACTTTATTAAGTCAACTAATCGCTTTAAAAGCAACAGATTTACTCACTTTATTAAGTCAACTAATCGCTTTAAAAGCAACAGGTTTACTCACTTTATTAAGTCAACTAATCGCTTTAAAAGCAACAGATTTACTCACTTTATTAAGTCAACTAATCGCTTTAAAAGCAACAGATTTACTTACTTTATTAAGTCAACTAATCGCTTTAAAAGCAACAGGTTTACTCACTTTATTAAGTCAACTAATCGCTTTAAAAGCAACAGGTTTACTCACTTTATTAAGTCAACTAATCGCTTTAAAAGCAACAGGTTTACTCACTTTATTAAGTCAACTAATCGCTTTAAAAGCAACAGGTTTACTCACTTTATTAAGTCAACTAATAGCTTTAAAAGCAACAGGTTTACTCACTTTATTAAGTCAACTAATCGCTTTAAAAGCAACAGGTTTACTTGCTTTATTAAGTCAACTAATCGCTTTAAAAGCAACAGGTTTACTCACTTTATTAAGTCAACTAATCGCTTTAAAAGCAACAGGTTTACTCACTTTATTAAGTCAACTAATTGCTTTAAAAGCAACAGGTTTACTCACTTTTTTAATTCAACTAATCGCTTTAAAAGCAACAGGTTTACTCACTTTATTAAGTCAACTAATCGCTTTAAAAGCAACAGGTTTACTCACTTTATTAAGTTAACTAATCGCTTTAAAAGCAACAGGTTTACTCACTTTATTAAGTCAACTAATCGCTTTAAAAGCAACAGATTTACTCGCTTTATTAAGTCAACTAATCGCTTTAAAAGCAACAGGTTTACTTGCTTTATTAAGTCAACTAATCGCTTTAAAAGCAACAGATTTACTCACTTTATTAAGTCAACTAATCGCTTTAAAAGCAACAGGTTTACTTACTTTATTAAGTCAACTAATCGCTTTAAAAGCAACAGGTTTACTTGCTTTATTAAGTCAACTAATCGCTTTAAAAGCAACAGGTTTACTCACTTTTTTAATTCAACTAATCGCTTTAAAAGCAACAGGTTTACTCACTTTATTAAGTCAACTAATCGCTTTAAAAGCAACAGGTTTACTCACTTTATTAAGTCAACTAATCGCTTTAAAAGCAACAGGTTTACTCACTTTATTAAGTTAACTAATCGCTTTAAAAGCAACAGGTTTACTCACTTTATTAAGTTAACTAATCGCTTTAAAAGCAACAGGTTTACTCACTTTATTAAGTCAACTAATCGCTTTAAAAGCAACAGGTTTACTTGCTTTATTAAGTCAACTAATCGCTTTAAAAGCAACAGGTTTACTCACTTTTTTAATTCAACTAATCGCTTTAAAAGCAACAGGTTTACTGACTTTATTAAGTCAACTAATTGCTTTAAAAGCAACAGGTTTACTCATTTTATTAAGTCAACTAATCGCCTTAAAAGCAACAGGTTTACTGACTTTATTAAGTCAACTAATTGCTTTAAAAGCAACAGGTTTACTCACTTTATTAAGTCAACTAATCGCTTTAAAAGCAACAGGTTTACTCACTTTATTAAGTCAACTAATCGCTTTAAAAGCAACAGGTTTACTTACTTTATTAAGTCAACTAATCGCTTTAAAAGCAACAGGTTTACTCACTTTATTAAGTCAACTAATTGCTTTAAAAGCAACAAGTTTACTCACTTTATTAAGTCAACTAATCGCTTTAAAAGCAACAGGTTTACTCACTTTATTAAGTCAACTAATCGCTTTAAAAGCAACAGGTTTACTTACTTTATTAAGTCAACTAATCGCTTTAAAAGCAACAGGTTTACTTACTTTATTAAGTCAACTAATCGCTTTAAAAGCAACAGGTTTACTTGCTTTATTAAGTCAACTAATCGCTTTAAAAGCAACAGGTTTACTCACTTTATTAAGTCAACTAATCGCTTTAAAAGCAACAGGTTTACTCACTTTATTAAGTTAACTAATCGCTTTAAAAGCAACAGGTTTACTCACTTTATTAAGTTAACTAATCGCTTTAAAAGCAACAGGTTTACTCACTTTATTAAGTCAACTAATCGCTTTAAAAGCAACAGGTTTACTTGCTTTATTAAGTCAACTAATCGCTTTAAAAGCAACAGGTTTACTCACTTTTTTAATTCAACTAATCGCTTTAAAAGCAACAGGTTTACTGACTTTATTAAGTCAACTAATTGCTTTAAAAGCAACAGGTTTACTCATTTTATTAAGTCAACTAATCGCCTTAAAAGCAACAGGTTTACTGACTTTATTAAGTCAACTAATTGCTTTAAAAGCAACAGGTTTACTCACTTTATTAAGTCAACTAATCGCTTTAAAAGCAACAGGTTTACTCACTTTATTAAGTCAACTAATCGCTTTAAAAGCAACAGGTTTACTCACTTTATTAAGTCAACTAATCGCTTTAAAAGCAACAGGTTTACTCACTTTATTAAGTCAACTAATCGCTTTAAAAGCAACAGGTTTACTCACTTTATTAAGTCAACTAATCGCTTTAAAAGCAACAGGTTTACTCACTTTATTAAGTCAACTAATTGCTTTAAAAGCAACAAGTTTACTCACTTTATTAAGTCAACTAATCGCTTTAAAAGCAACAGGTTTACTCACTTTATTAAGTCAACTAATCGCTTTAAAAGCAACAGGTTTACTTACTTTATTAAGTCAACTAATCGCTTTAAAAGCAACAGGTTTACTTACTTTATTAAGTCAACTAATCGCTTTAAAAGCAACAGGTTTACTTGCTTTATTAAGTCAACTAATCGCTTTAAAAGCAACAGGTTTACTTACTTTATTAAGTCAACTAATCGCTTTAAAAGCAACAGGTTTACTTGCTTTATTAAGTCAACTAATCGCTTTAAAAGCAACAGGTTTACTTGCTTTTTTAAGTCAACTAATCGCTTTAAAAGCAACAGGTTTACTCACTTTTTTAAGTCAACTAATCGCTTTAAAAGCAACAGGTTTACTCACTCTTATTATGAGAGATTGTGTGTTAAATGTTGAAGAAATAAATCAATTTAATCTATTATGGAATAAGGCTGTAACCAGTGCTTAATTTGTGAATTGCGAGGTCCCGGAACAGATAGGGGTAACGGATCCGGCATGTTACCCGAGGATGCAAAGGTGTCGCGCACTAAACACTTGTGAGTGATTTTCATATGATTTAATTGAAATATTTTGAATGCAATTCAATATGAAATTGAATGTAGGTTCTTTCAAAGCAGTAATGAATGATCCACAGTTTAGCTTGTACAGACGGATGGATTTTGGTGTCATTCTCTGTACTGAAGGTGTCATGTGCAATAGAGTGACTAGACGATCTCGCCAGCTGTTGACATTTATTTCTGATGTTTATATCTGCTTGTAAATCTCTCATTAACATTGTTGGCCCAAGCGAGCAGTAAATCAGACATTTTATTCCCTCAAAACTGTAAACACTCAACCTGTTCTGGCTGCCAATGAAACACTGTGTTTATAATGTAAGAGTGAACGAAGCCAAATACATAATAAACTGTCCATTATGCATATTGAAAAGACAAATTGTGTCATATTGATATACTGACATTATCATACACATACTTTTCTATAGTTTTACTACACTTCTAACTCAACAGAGCTTCACTTAATTAAAAACCTTCAATATTTTTTATGAACATGGCAGTAAAGCATTAACTTATTTGTAAATATAATGACAATTGTATAATATCTATGCCACTTAATGTAGGATTAATGTGTAATTATTTTAATAAGCTGCTTTCTCAAACAACCTATTCTTGGGGCTTGAAACAGGAAGAGATGAAGTCTTAAATTAACTCATTAATGTCTGCTGCATTTGTCTCTTATGTTACGTTTATTTTAGCCCCTACAGTATGTGTCTGTCCTGTTTAGTTGCTAATATTCCTGGTTAGTTTCTGTGGTTACTTTTTGAACAGTTGATTATGCTCACCTGTGTCTGGTTTGGATCTACAATTAAGCCATGAATATTTGTAAAGAAAATTGAGATGCCATTAATGTATGAATATTGACTTTAATAAGCTGGTTGCAAAAAAGTCCTATTGTTAGGGGTTGAAAAGGAAATGGGACAGTATGACCACTATATTTGTCTCTTATGCCTTTTTATCTCTCATTTGTCTCTTATTTAATTTCTTTAAGTTCCTATGTGTCTGTCCTGTTTAGTTCCTATTCCATTTTTGCTCCTATTCCTGGTTAGTTTCAGTGGTTACTTATTGAACTGTTGATTATGCTCACCTGTGTCTGGTTTGGTTCAGCAATTAAGCCATGTAAATTTGAAAATAAAATTGATTGATATGCGGTTAATGTATAACTATTGACTTTAATAAGGTGCTTCCACAAACGGCCTTTTGTTAGAGGTCCAAAAGGAATGTCACGGTAGTGGATCTGTCTGTTTCTCTTGCATGTGTGTGTGGGAAGTGGGTGTGTTTGTTTGGGGGATCTGCACCGCGTGGCTCTGTGTGTTTACATTCGCCAGCTGAGCGGTCACGTGTCTGCGGCCACTCAGTCTCACTCAGCTGTTATCTATTAACCACAGGTGTTGCGCGTTACCGCGCACCTTTATATGTTCAGTGTTTGTAGATAGCGTTTGTCAGTCTGTTGTTTGTTCACCTCTGTGTCTGCTTCCTGTTAGGCACTCTCGCTCGATCCGCTGGTGGTGAATCGTCATAGTCTGTATATTTGGACTTTATGCTCGTCTCCGTTTCTTTGATGTTGTTGCACTGCCTGCACTGAGGACAACCATATCAGTGAGAGACTTCACCCCGGATCTGTTGCTCTGATGAACTATTACCGCTGGTAAGCGTGTCGATTTCCTTGAGAGTTGCTCCATAGCACTATCCTCCCCTTCCCTTGATATCTGGTAAGATGTCAGTGAGAGACTTCACTTCGGATCTGTTTCTCGGATGAACTATTACCGCTGTTTAGCGTGTTGGATTCCTTGTGAGGAGCTCCCTGGCTCTACACAATTCCTCTATATCTGGTGTGATCAATACCAGTTGTGACTCTTGTTATCTCTTTTAATAAATCATCTTGCATTCACTTGCATTTGGGTCTCCTGTGTATATTTGTGACAAGGAATGAGACAGCCTCAAATGAAATCATTAATGCCCACTGTTTTTATCCCTTATGTTATGTTTATTCTAGTTCCCATGTGTCGGTCCTGTTTAGTTCCTATTTCATTTTTGCTAATATTCCTGGTTAGTTTCTATGATTACCATTGATTATGCTCACCTGTGTCTGGTTTGGTTCTACGATTAGCAAAACACCTTGTGTTAAATATTATTAATTTCTATATACTAAATGATGAGCCAATTTTGTTTTCTTTGTCAATTACAGTCTTAGACGTGACAAAGATAAACACAATTTACAATAAACAATTTATTTTGAGGCAATGATTATTATGTAGTTCAGATAACAAAAAAAGTCAAAAATGTTCAAACTGCATGAAATATTATATATATATATATATTTTTTTTTTTTACTTTTACAGACTTCGATATTTCAAATATTGATTATTGATATTGAATACTGATTGACAAATATTGCAACAGGTCGGCCCGGTGGCTCAGTGGTTAGCACTGTGGCCTCACAGCAAGAAAATCGTTGGTTCGAGTCCCGGCTGGGCCAGTGTTTGAGTGTGTGTGTGTGAATGAGTGTGTATGGGTGTTTCCCAGTACTGGGTTGCAACTGAAAGGGCATCCGCTGCGTAAAACATATGCTGGAATAGTTGGTGATTCATTTTGCTGTGGCGACCTCTGAAATAGAGTCTATGCGGAAGGAAAATGAATGGAAGAATGAAATATTGCAACATGTTATAGTAGCATCGTGGTGAAAATTAGCATTTTTAATGAGTTTAAATGTGGACATTTTTGTCCTTAAAGTCCGGAGTGCAACTTTTTTTGCACCGTGTGTAAATAGTTTTTTATTTTAAAGGGAAATAAAGGTGAATTATTATAATTCCAATAAAAATACACACCTTTCACACACAGTTACCATTAACACACAGTCATCAAAAAAAGGCTTATTATTCATTTATTTTTATTATTATTGTTGTTAATTATTATTATTAGAGTGGTTTACTGTGATAGTTGTGTTTAGAGGTAGAGTACTAGTATATAGTAATTAGTGGTGGGCCGTTATCGGCGTTAACGTGCTGCGTTAACGCGAGACTCTTATCGCGCGATAAAAAAAATATCGCCGTTATTCTATTCTCAAAGTTAGGTTGGGAGCTGGGTCTATTTTACCCAAGCTGTGATAACTTTCACCTATTGGCGCGGATGGATACCTGACCGGTGAGCCGTCTGCCCTTCTGAATCAAATCAGCAGGCTGCCTGACTCTAACTGCAGGTCGGCAGTTTAATTTTAACTCACGGATATTTCATTCATTCCTTCGTGACAAAGTGGGGTATTAGACGCAAATACGGAGAGAATGTTATGGAATTTAATAACGCATGCCAAATGGTAAGAAAAAAAACTTCCGCATTTCGCGATGTGTGTGTGTGTGTGTGTGTGCGGTCCTTTACTGACAACCGCGTGTGGATCTTGTCGGAAAATATGGCGAAAGGTCCTAAAGACCGCCGTGTTTACTTCAATAATGCCACTAATATCTGCATACTCCACATCTTAATTCCATTTCTGTTTAGTTCAGTTATTATGACTTTAGATGGATTAAGGTAATAAAAAAATCGCTGTTTGGAGCTTATGTGGGCCTACAGTTCAACATTGATGTTTAACTGAATAAACAGTAAACACAAGTACATCTTATTGAACATCATTTATTTTCTTCACCAATTATCATAGTAAAACAGTTCCTCAAGCAGTTCGTGATGCATTTTTGAAACAGGAGATGAGCCCCTTGTCTAGTGCACCACCTGGCTTGAGAAACCTGTTCTCAAAGACTTATTATTTGGGTAACACACATATTTTGTATGCCTTCGGCAGAATTCAAATGAGCCATTTTAATCTAGATTAATCTAGATTAATTTCGAAATTAATCTAGATTAATCTAGATTAAAAAAATTAATCTATGCCCACCTATAATAGTAATACAGTATAATAAGTAGAGATGTAGAGTGTGTATGTGTGTGTGTGTGTGTGTGTGTGTGTGTGTGTGTGTGTGTGTGTGTGTGTGTGTGTGTGTGCGTGTGCGTGTGCGTGTGCGTGTGTGTGTGTGTGTGTGTGTGTGTTGAGATGCAGTGAAAGCCGACTGAGCTTCAGGACTGAATGAAGTCTTTCTGAACTGTGAGAAAGTGTCTTTGAGGGAATCATGGGGGATTTGCTCCATTTCTTTTGAATTGACACAGCCTGCATTCTGTAAATCTGAGTGTGTTGTTGTTCTTTTCACAGTATAAAGCGTTAAATATTTCATACCACTCAGCATGAGAAACTGAAGTTATTGAGCAGGTTACAACAGAAACTTCTGTAGGTGTGAATCTAACAGAGGTGGACTGAAAAAACACACGGCGACAGTATGAGTGTGTGTTATACTGCAACACAAAAACTCAACAAGAGGCATTAAATACACTGCGCTGTGAGCGTTCAACACACAGGCTATAAAGAGAGGTCTACTGAACACAATCTGCTGTACTTTGTTCAATAATCACTTCAACAAGCGATGGGAAATTGCTTGAAGAAATAATAATGATGGGCAAACTAACGGATATGGGCAGCCAATCACATCTGTTTGTCACAAGAACACAATAGCCAATCAGAGGCGTTTAAATGAGTCACTAAAATCAGCCAAACTCTGTATCTCACAATATTATGACTACAGTGTTGAGAAATGTGGACATGATGCAGATTTCTGATTGAAGTGCATGATGGATGATATGATGACATGCTGTTTAATTTAGAGATATAGAGACATACTGAAAATAATAATCGCTTGAAAATTGTTTGAAATCGTGTATATTTTTGATATTTAACAGAATTTTTACAGCATCCTATTATATTTTGTTCATCTGGAAATAGTCTTTTAATTTAGCTGGAATACAAGCAGTTTAAGTGTCTCAGTGGTTAGCACTGTGGCCTCACAGCAAGAAGGTCGCCGGTTTGAGTCCCGTCTGGGTCAGTTGGTGTTTCTGTGTGGAGTTTGCATGTTCTCCCCGTGTTGGCGTGGGTTTCCTCCGGGTGCTCCGGTTTCCCCCACAGTCCAAACACATGCGCTATAGGGGAATTGAAATGAGTGTGTATGGGTGTTTCCCAGTACTGGGTTTCAGCTGGAAGGGGATCCCCTGCGTAAAATATATTCTGGAATAGTTGGCGGTTCATTCCACTGTGGCGACCCCTGATGAATAAAGGGACTAAGATGAAGGAAAATGAGGAATGAATGAATAAAAGTAGTTTATGCATAAAAAAAAAAACATTTAGATATATATAATATATGTCAACATTAGTAGCCCCCATTTAAAATGATCTGTTATTCAATGACTTGCCTAATTAACCTAATTAACCATCATTAATTAGTCATTTAGGGCAATCGGTCATTTAGGGCGGAGCTAAGAGTAATTTAGGGCGGGTCTATCGATAATTTAGTGCGGGTCTATCAGTTATTTAGGGCGGAGCTAACTGTAATGGGCGGGTCTATCGATAATTTAGTGCGGGTCTATCAGTTATTTAGGGTGGAGCTAACTGTAATTTAGGGCGGGTCTATCGATAATTTAGTGCGGGTCTATCAGTTATTTAGGGTGGAGCTAACTGTAATTTAGGGCGGGTCTATCGATAATTTAGTGCGGGTCTATCAGTTATTTAGGACGAAGCTAACAGTAATTTAGGGTGGGTCTATCAGTCATTTAAGGCGGAGCTAACAGTAATTTGGGGCGGGTCTATCAGTCATTTAGGGCGGAGCTAACAGTAATTTAGGGCGGGTCTATCGGTCATTTAGGGCGGAGCTAACAGTGATGTACTAGGGCAGGTCCATCAGTCCTTTAGGATGGGGCTATCAGTGATTTAGGGTGGAGCTACAGTAATTTAGGGCAAGTCTATCAGTACTTTAGGGCGGAGTTAACAGTAATTTAGGGCAAGTCTATCAGTACTTTAGGGCAGAGTTAACCGTAATTTAGGGCAGGTCTTTCAGTCATTTAGGGCGGAGCTACCAGTGATTTAGGGCAGAGCTAAAGCTGCGGTCACACTAGAGTTTGAGCATGCGAAATTCTGAAGTACGGCGCTGCGAAAAGGGGCGGGGTTAAACAAGATGATTAGACATTTAAAAAACAGAGCGACTGGTCCATGTTTTAAATTTCTGTCCAGAGAGGTCATGTTTTGATCCTCGATTGGTCTCACACAGTCAAGTGATGCGTTTTCAAAACTCGACGCATGACCCTGCGTTTCCGGTCTGACGCATTCGCGTGCGTATGAATGGAAGTCTATGGGGAGAAAAGTCCAGTGTGACCGCGGCTCAACAGTAATTTAGGGCACGTCTATTGGTAATTTAGGGCGGAGCTAACAGTAATTTAGGGCGGGTCTATTGTTGATTTAGGGCGGAGCTACCAATAATTAGGGCAGGGTTAACAGTAATTTAGGGCAGGTCTATCAGTCATTTAGGGCGGAGCTGACAGTAATTCAGGGCGGGTCTATCTTTGATTTAGGGTGGAGCTTACAGTGCTTTAGGGCCAGAGCTAACAGTGATTTAGTAAGGCAGGTCCATCAGTCATTTAGGGTGGGGCTACCAGTAATTTAGGGTTGGTCTATTGTTGATTTAGGGCGGAGCTACCAATAATTAGAGCAGGGTTAACAGTAATTTAGGGCAGGTCTATCAGTCATTTAGGGTGGAGCTAACAGTAATTCAGGGCGGGTCTATCTGTGATTTAGGGCGGAGCTTACAGTGCTTTAGGGCGGAGCTAACAGTGATTTAGTAAGGCAGATCCATCAGTCACTTAGGGTGGGGCTACCAGTAATTTAGGGTTGGTCTATTGTTGATTTAGGGTGGAGCTACCAATAATTAGAGCAGGGTTAACAGTAATTTAGGGCAGGTCTATCAGTCATTTAGGGTGAAGCTAACAGTAATTTAGGGCGGGTCTATCTGTGATTTAGGGCGGGTTTATCAGTCATTTAGGGCGGAGCTAACAGTAATTCAGGGCGGGTCTATCTTTGATTTAGGGTGGAGCTTACAGTGCTTTAGGGCCAGAGCTAACAGTGATTTAGTAAGGCAGGTCCATCAGTCATTTAGGGTGGGGCTACCAGTAATTTAGGGTTGGTCTATTGTTGATTTAGGGTGGAGCTACCAATAATTAGAGCAGGGTTAACAGTAATTTAGGGCAGGTCTATCAGTCATTTAGGGTGAAGCTAACAGTAATTTAGGGCGGGTCTATCTGTGATTTAGGGAGGAACTTACAGTGATTTAGGGTGGAGCTAACAGTGATTTAGTAAGGCAGGTCCATCAGTCATTTATGGTGGGACTACCAGTAATTTTGGGCAGAGCTAACAGCAGTTTAGGGAGGAGTTATCAGTCGTTTAGGATGGGGCTATCAGTTTTTTTTTTATCATATCACTCAGCTCAACTCTTCACCCAAAAAGAAAACCCGGAGCACCACTTGTTTTCTGTTTTACATAACCAGCATATTTTATTTTATTGTTTATTTACTTCATTCCCCACTTATTTAAATGTCCCTCTGTCCTCTTGTGTTGATATATGTACTGTATGTACCCTGAGCTCCTGTAAACCACAAATAATTCCTTGTTCCCTGTTTGCGCACACGTAAACTCTTTGTGATTGTGCTATATGAAGCTCAGTCTGCACTGAAGGTCACAGCAGCTCCAGCTGTGCTGATTCTCCATTCGCTGCTGTGTGTTTGAGCCTGTACAGGAGACTGTAGTGCTCTGTGACACGACAGCTGTCAGATCTCACACACACACACACCATGCACGCTTACACACGCACACTCTTCTCCAACAGAGTGAATCATGGCCTCGGCGAGTCTCAGTCCCTGTGGGCTCAGGCAGAGAAATGAGCACTAATACCGGGTGACGCTGTGCTCTGTGTGCTCATTAGCTGGCCAGTGTTTCAATCTGAGCGTCAGAAAACACTGAACACACTCCTGCAGATCAGCTTCTGTTGTTTGCAGATCAGCTTTCAGATGTGCTCCTCAACATCCCGATGCTGCTTTACACTATATGGAACTCAAAGCTGCACAGAGACAGTCATTTATTTATTTTATATGCTAAATTATGTAAACATGTAGGCACATTTTAAAGAGATTTATTGTTCATTTTTTTATTTATTTTATATGTTATATTTGTAATATATTATTTGTTTTATGTTGTTTTTTTATTTATTATAGTTTATTTGCTATTAAAAAATCATTAACTAAGACTTTTATTTCAACAAACTACTAATTATCTGCTTATTAATAGTTAGTAATGCAGTAGCTGGGTTTAGGTGTTGATTATGGATGCAGAATAAGATCACACTTTATTAGTGCTAATAAACAGTTCATATCTTAATAGGGTTAGGGTTATGGTTAGTTCAGGTAATAAGTCAGTAGTAAATGGTGTTGTGTCAAACTAATGAGTAACCAAAGATCCCATGCATTTGCATTAAACATTTTAACACTTTATATAAATGCTTGTATATATTTGAGCTATTTATATTTATATTTAAAAGCCAATACACATTAAACATAACTATAAATTGATTTTGGACGACAGCACTAATTTAACATTACATACACTACTGTCTTGTCATCGATCCCAGTTGTAAGTTGTTCTAGTTGATAATTTGGAAAAGTGTCAGAAGGTGGATTTCCCAATCATCACCAATACTGCAGAAGACCTACTGGAACCCACATGGAGCCAAGATTCTCACAGAAATCAGTCAAGTTTGGTGAAGGTAAATCATGGTTTGGGGTCACATTCAGTATGGGGGCGTGCGAGAGATCTGCAGAGTGTATGATCAACATCAACAGCCTGAGGTATCAAGACATTTGTGCTGCCCATTACATTACAAACCACAGGAGAGGGACAATTCTCCAGCAGGATAGCGCTCCTTCTCATACTTCAGCCTCCACATCAAAGCTCCTGAAAGCAGAGAAGGTCAAAGTGCTCCAGGATTGGCCAGCCCAGTCACCAGAGATAAACATTATCGAGCATGATGAAGGAGGAGGCGTTGAAGATGAATCCAAAGACTCTTGATGAACTCTGGGAGTCCTGCAGGAACGCTTTCTTTGCCATTCCAGATGACTTTATTAATGCGTGATTTGAGTCATTCAGAGATGTATGATGCAGTCCTCCAAGCTCATGATGGAGTCAGACACAATATTCATTCTGTTTCCACTGCAGCATCACTTTATATTCTATACTGGACATTACTGAAGGTTCAGTGATGAGACTTTAGTCTAAGCAGAGTCAGACCTTACTGTCCTAATGAAATCATTCAACATCAAGACAAGATCATATTTTATTGTGCTCAAATAAGCAAAATCTAGAGGACTTTGCCTTTAATATAAGCCACTTCTGATACCAAATGATCAACTAGAAGTCAAGTTATTATTTGCTGTTCCTAAAACTTGGATTGTCATTATTAGGCACTTTTTTTTTTGTTAAATTTTTAAATTTACTTTATATTATTTATTGTTGATTTATTGTTATTATTATTGATGTCAAATCTACACTCATTAAACACCGTTTGTTTAATACTGGCTTGATGTAAATCATCCAAAGCTCTAGTTGTGAAAAATCACACACTTACAACTCAAGTGTGAAATCAATGTTTTCAGACACTTAACCACACAGACCTAATTAAAACATGGAAAGAAAAAAAACTGCTGAATGCATATTAATTGTATTTAGTTCAACTTTAAAGTGTTTTACCCACTCGAGTAGGATTTAAGCACCTCTTTATAGTTTCATAACCACTCATATTCTCTTTAACATATGTAGTTAATGCACTGAAAAGCATTTATGGTCAACTGAAATATATTTTAATGTTCAGTATATGTCTCCCATAAATGTGTATTCTGTCTTCATTTACTCTCTCTTTTATCAATACATAAGCTGTATGAGAAAACTGAATGATTATTAATGCTCTTAGAAACCTTTTCTTTTGTGTTTAGCTGAAGAAAGGAGCTCATACAGGTTTCAAAGGACATAAAGGAGAATAAATGATGAACCACACCTTTAATATAACGTCTATTGAAGAACACGCCGTGTATTTTAATATATCTGTAATGAAGCTGCAGTACATTTAAATACAACTATTTGAATACATGAATGTGTAAAATGTAATAGAAAAAATTTGAATGATAATCGTGTTATTTACATTTGCTTTAGCGTGACGGTCAAAGTAAACTTCTATAAACCACTGCAAAATTCTAAGTAAAACAAGTGTGTTCCTCTTTAAGTGCTTTCATGCTATTAACAAACCATTGACTAAGACTTTTACTTTTACTAAATAATAAAGTATAATAATACAAATAAATAGCAAAAACTACTTTAAAAAATAACAATAAAATAAAATATTTTATCAAATAAAATAAATTAAAAACACTTTTATAAAATAATAATACAAATAGCATTAAACGTAATAAAATAAAATATTTAAATAATACAAATATAATAAAATATAAAAGAATTAAAATAATACAAATAAAATAAAAATTACCTAAATATAATACAAGAAAAAATAAAACAAAACTTCAAAGATAGAATCCATTTTATATCAAATCAAATAAAAACAATAAAATATATTTTAATAGAAGTTAAATAAAACTAACATTAAACTTAAAAAAAAATGTAAAAAAAATATTTTTATCAAATAAAATAATACAGAAGCACTTTTTAAAATGAAATATTTTAATACAGTAAAATAAAACAACAATAAAACTTAAATAAAAAATTTAATCTTAAAAAATAAAAATAAAACAATAAAATAAATTTAATATAAAATAAAATAAAACACTTAATATATACAAATAAAATAAATAATACAAATAAAATAAATAATACAAATAAATACAATTTAATACAAATAAAAAACTAACATAAACATTTTAACATAAATAAAAATTTAAAAAAAATAAATAAATAAATAAAAACCTTAAAAAAAAAATTATAAAACAATTATCAAATAAAATAAAATAAAAATAAAATAAAATCATATATATATTTTTTAACTCTCCTGCAACTTCATCTAATCAAAGAAAACACTTGAGCACAAATGAAAGCGTCCAGTAAATCAGCATGGCCTGCAGTGAAATCAGTATCAGTAATGTGGGTCTGCAGGTCTGATCTTTCAGACGGATGTTTATGAGGCAGGGGAACGGGGGACTTTTATAAGTAGAACATGCCGTTCATTTCAAACAGCAAATACTTTAATGTAATGGATCTCAAGAGAGCAATAAAGTTAATGAAGTGGCCATGTGACCTGTTTATTCTCCATCCGCAATGAAGGAGAGCAGCAAAACAAAATAAAAGATCAGCACTGGATGTTACTTCAATGATGAAAAACTGGCAGAACCCTACGCCTGTCTCTTATTTTACACTGTTGAGCTCTGAAATACATCAGTATAATGAAGATTAAAAAAAAATCACTGATGACAATAAATGAATAAATAAATAAATAAATAAATAAATAAATAAATAAATACAAATAATAATAACAATAATAAATATAAAAAAACACTTAAAATAAATAAATATAAAAAACTTAATTTATTATTTAAATAAAATAGTACAATAATAAATAAATAAAAACTCTTTTTAATAGTACAAATAAAATAAAATAATAATTTTTAGTTTTTTTTTTACTTTTTATTGACCCAAAAAAATTTTAAACAAAAAATACATTAAAAAAATTATTTTTACAAATTACTAATGACAAAAATAAATAAAATTAAATTTAATACATTTGTAAAATAATAAATAAATAAAATTTATTTCTGTAAAAATATAAATAAAATAACATATAATAATAATAATAATAATACCGTGTGTGTGTGTGCATGCGTGCGTGCGTGTGTGTGTGTGTGTGTGTGTGTGCGCAGTGAGTGTCACACATCAGTCAGAGCTGCTTCACTGTGCTCTGTCCCTCGTGTGTGTGCTGTGCGGATGAAAAAGTGTGTGTGTTGTGTTGTGAAAGAGAAAGCGGATCAAAGTGGAGCTCAACACTGACCTGAGGAGCTGATTTTAATGAGACGCCAGCAGAAGCTCAAACTTACTCAAAACTCACTTTTCTGCACTGCCTTTACTACGTTTACCAGCGAGTATGCATGCAGACAATCAAAACATGCACTGAGAATTGAAAATTGCGCACCAATTCAGAAGATTGAAGACTGAATTGCTTAAAAGGCACAATTTTTCATTCAAATATACTTCATTTAGACACAACACTGTATAAACTGAGCTACAAGCAAACTGACCACACCAGAAAAGTGTCCTTATGGAGATGCATAAGTGGCACAAACACATTCATTACAAATCATAGACAGCGTTCAGTTGTTTTATGGTGTTTATCTGCTGTTCTGCAAAGAACTGCATGAAAATAATCCTTTATTCGTCAGTAATATGAGCCTGTAAATATCATTAGTGTGAAAAGGAACAAAAGCTGTTGCCCTCATACTGCCCCCTAGTGTTCATCCTACATACAAACTGCAGTCAAACGTGTTTCAGTTCACATTTCTGCACTGCTTTTAGTACTTTTACCCATGTGTATGCATGCAAAAACCAAAAAAAAATACATTGATCATTGAAATTGCATTGAAGATTGCACACAAATTCAGAAGATGAAGACTTAACTGCTTTAAATGCACAATTTTCATTAAAATATTTCTATAATTTTCATTTATACACAGCATCGTACAATATGAGCTACGCGCAAACTGACTGTGGCAAAAAAAGTGTCCATATGGAGATCAATAGGTGACCCAAATGCATTCACTTCATTCGTTAAGTTGTTTTGCTGTTGTGCAAAGAACTGCATGAAAATAATCCTTTATTCGTCAGTAATATGAGCCTGTAAATATCATTAGTGTGAAAAGAAACATAAGCTGTGGTCCTCATACTAATAATAATAATAATAATAATTCCTTACATTTATATAGCGCTTTTCTGGGCACTCAAAGCGCTTTACACATAGGGGGGGGAATCTCCTCATCCACCACCAGTGTGCAGCATCCACCTGGATGACGCGACGGCAGCCATTTTTGCGCCAGACCGCACACCACACACCAGTTGATTGGTGGAGAGGAGACAGAGTGATTAAGCCAATTATGATATGGGGATGGTTAGGAGGCCATGATGGACAGAGGCCAGTGGGCAGATTTGGTCAGGATGCCGGGGTTAAACCCCTACTCTTTTTCGAAGGACATCCTGGGATTTTTATTGACCACAGAGAGTCAGGACCTCGGTTTAACGTCTCATCCGAAAGACGGCGCTCACTGAGCAGTATAGAGTCCCCGTCACTATACTGGGGCATTAGGACCCACACAGACCGCAGGTTGGGCGCCCCCTGCTGGCCTCACTAACACCACTTCCGGCAGCAACCTAGCTTTCCCATGTGGTCGCCCATCCAGGTACTGACCGGGCGCAGCCCTGCTTAGCTTCAGTGGGCGACCATGTGAGACCTAGCTGCCGGCTACTGCCGCCTAGTGTTTATCCTACATACAAACTCCAGTCAAACGTGTGTTGAAGTATGTTTTTTACCCATCTCTGCTCTGCTTTTACGCGCGCAAAAACTACAAATATGCATTGATCATTTAAAATTGCATTGAAGATTTCATTTATACACAGCATCGTACAAAGTGAGCTACGCGCAAAAAAGTGTCCATATGAAGACCGATAGGTGACAAACAGATTCAGAAATCTAAGACAGTGTTAAACTGTTTTGTGGTGTTTATTTGGTGTTGTGCAAAGAACTGCATGAGAATAATCACTCAATCGTCAATAATATGAGCCTGTAAATATCATTAGTGTGATTAGTGTTGTCGTCATACTGCCCCCTAGTGTTCATTTTAAATGCAAACTGCAGTCAAATGTACCTTTTGGTGTACAGTATGTACCTATATTTTACAGAAATGCAGACTGGAGCATGTATTTGCAATGAGCTGGTGTTGGATTTAACTAAACTTTGAGCTCTAATATTATCAAGAAGAATCAGAATTTATACTGTATATACAGGAATCAGAGATTGAATTTCAATATCTTTTAAGACTCTTTCCATACATTTTAAGAGCTCATCACCACTTCAGGTTTCAACCAGTAATTGCCGACATTTTAACTTGTAGTATATTTACTAAATACTGATTGCAAGAAACGAATCCTAAACTAAAACTGTATTTATATACTGAATAAAAACGTTAATCCAGCAGGTGGCAGCTTTACAGCAGCAGGAATAACAGTGTTTCGCTGGTTTACTGCAGTAAACAAAGCAGCGTGATGTCAAATCTAGCAGGATCTTTTTGATTTCATAAACTACACAGCATCCCAATATTCAAAGATTAAATTCAGGTAAACTTTAGCACACTCACACCAAATTTGATACCTTGTAAAATAGCATTTAAGACTTTTTAATACTTTTTAAGGGCCATAAATTTCTCTAAATTGATTTATAAATTTGTTATACTTTTTAAGACCCCGCGGAAATCCCTGATTTAGCATTCAGGATTAAAATCAGCATTAAATACCATCGTACAACTAGAGATGTATAATTTAGTTATTTCAGCAAAAGCACACACATACAGGGAATACAGTTGTCAAAATTATTCACCCTCCTGTTAAATAAAATTTTTAATATATATTTTCCCCAATTTCTGTTTAACGTTGAGACGATTGTGTTCAACACATTTCTAATGATAATAGTTTTAATAACTCCTTTCTAATAACTGATTTCTTTTCTCTTTGCCATGATGACAGCACATAATATTTATATTCTTCAAGACACTAGTATTCAGATTAAAGTGCCATTTAAAGGCTTAACTAGGGTAATTAGGGTAAAGTTAGGGTAATTAGGCAAGTTATTGTATAACAGTGGTTTATTCTGGAAACAATCCTAAACTAATATTGCTAAAGGGGGGTAATAATAATGACCTTAAAATGGCTTTACAACAATTAAAAACTGCTTTTATTCTACCTGAAATAAAACAAATAAGACTTTCTCCAAAAGAAAAAATATTAGAGGAAATACTGTGAAAAATTCCTGAATCTGTTCAACATCATTTGGGAAATATTGGAACAAGAAAAAAAAACAGGAGGGTGAATAATTCTGGCTTCAACTGTCCAGTATGTAAGTGTGACATTCAAAGAGTGGTTCAGTGAATGAGATGAGCTGTCCGTCCACACTTTTCTGTCCTTCTTCTTCTTGATGTGAAATGGTTTGTAGCTCAGAAGTGCACAGAGCGCAGCGCTTTATTATTATTTATGAGGTGGAACATTGTCAAGTGCTTCTTGTGCTTCACAATGACCTTCATTTAGTTCGAGGCCATAAACCTCGACCGCCTTATATCACGAGAAATATTCACAAACGCCAGCTCATGCATACACACCAGAGACCGGCACCTGACATAAAGATGATGGTGTGTGTGTGTGTGTGTGTGTCATGTTAAAGTGTGTGGGACAAACTCAGCATTTCTGATCAATCAGTATGAGAACGGGTGAGTCTTGCTTTGGTAACACTTACGGCTCTATTTTAATGATCTAAGGTCTAAAATGCATGGCACAGTGTGTCAGTTACACTGCAAAAAAATGATTTTACTACTTAGTTTTTGTCTTGGTTCTAGTCTAAATATCTAAACATTGTTAAATCAAGAAGCATTTTCTGGACAAGCAAAAAATATTGTCTTTTTCGTTAGTTTTTCATTAAAACAAGCTAAATAATCTGCCAATGGGGGAAGCAAATAATATAATTAAAATTAAGATTAGATTGGCAGAGTATTTTGCCTGTTTTAAGAAACAACTCTCTTCATTTTGGCATAATATTTCTGAAAACAAGGCAGTCTATTTTGCCGGTCCAGAAAATGTATTTATTAAGGAGGGGAAACACGGTCTGTGCACCAGGCGCCTGGTATAAAAGTGTTTTCCTTAGGGCGTACTCACACTATGCTATCCGAACCATGCCCAGGCCCGTTTCCCGGATCGTTTAAGAAGTGTGAGTGCTCTGAATCGGGCTCGGGCACGGTACACTTGGCAGGCCCTGGCCCGGTTGGAAGAGGTGTGCCAGAGCGCGGTTCACTTGGGCTCAGGCGGGGTACGCTTACAGTGTGAGTGCAAGCGTGCCTAAGCCCGAAACTGAAAGCGAGAAATGAGGCTGTGATATGCCCTAAATGACCCATCTGCGCTTAAATTACCCATCTAAAGTCCTCGTAAATAAAAAAAGTCCTCGCCTACACAAATCTGTTTGATATGGATTAATTAATCATTCGTACTGTTCAATGAACGCAAACTGTCGAAGTTTATTAAAGACACAAACCCCTCACTGCACTACAGCTGCGCCTTCAGCAAACCTCCTAATTCCTGCAGCACGAGGACTTTATGATTGTTTATGAGCGTCAAAAGTGGCTGATCTGTTCGGCGAAATATTTGACCGTGTCACAGCATATGAAACTACTTAAACGATATAACTATAACTTACTAAAGAAATCTCCACTGTGCTGAGCGAAAGCGCTTACTGAACTGCGCGTCATCAATGACGTAACCGTGCCCAGGCCCGAATGTAATGTGAGTGCGGGCCGTCGGGGGAGAGGGGAGGGGGCGCAATCGTGCTTCAGCCCGGTTCAAGGCAACTGTACATAGTGTGAGTACGGCCTTATTCTCTTAATGAGTTATGGCTGTGTTTTGAGCATAGTGTGCATTAAACCAATCAGAGTCTCATCTCCCATTCCCTTTAGGAGTCAGATGTGTTGGATCAGGGTGGGGCCAAGCTGGAGTCTCTATCTGATCCCCCGGGCTCTGCAATGGTTGGGGAAATATTAAATTGAACCAAAACAAATGATTAAGATGGCAATGAAAATTCAGCAAATGCATCAACCAGCAGAACCTGTGGGGAGGGGGGGGATGTTGAAGCCAATAGCCTAGTGGTTAGTGTGTCAACACATAGCACCCAGGTGCTGGCAGTGAGCCGAGTTCTATTCCCGGCTCGAGGTCCTTTGCCGATCCTTCCCCTAACTATGCTCCCCACACATTCCTGTCTGTAAATATCCACAGTCAACCATAAAAAATAATTATTAAAAAAAAATGTTGCGTCGCTCCATGGTGCATTTGCTATTTACATGGCGGACTTTGTAAGTGTAAAAACTGAACGCTTCACTAGCGAGAAAACAGTTAAACAGAGCATCTGCAGAACCAGAATCTTCCTTTTGACCTTGGATTGGGGAAACGGTGGTATAGACACACTCCACCGAAGACATCTATTACATATTTAATTTCGTAATTTTATTTGTTAAGTGCAAAAATTTGTTTCAAAACTATTTCTAAATTCAGTTAATATCCAGCTAATATCCACCAAACTAATAACTGAACAATAACAACAAACCGAGCTAAATCCAAACACACTTCCTATTCCTACACCCCTATATAGTGATGCATACGTCTCTAAAACCTGACAGGTAGACAAATCTACACAAAAAATGCTAATATACAGTTGAAATCAGAATTATTCGCCCCCCTTTGAATTTTTTTTTCTTTTTTAAATATTTCCTAAATGATGTTTAACAAAGCAAGGAAATTTTCACAGTATGTCTGATAATATTTTTTCTTCTGGAGAAAGTCTTATTTGTTTCATTTCGGCTAGAATAAAAGCAGTTTTTAATTTTTTAAAAAAACATTTTAAGGTCAAAATTATTAGCCCCTTTAAGCTATATTTTTTTTCTCAATAGTCTACAGAACAAATCATCATTATACAATAACTTGCCTAATTACCCTAACCTGCCTAGTTACCCTAATTACCCTAGTTAAGCCTTTAAATGTCACTTTAAGCTGTATAGAAGTGTCTTGAAAAATATCTAGTCTAATATTATTTACTGTCATCATAGTAAAGATAAAATAAATCAGTTATTAGAGATGAGTTATTAAAACTATTATGATTAGAAATGTGTTGAAAGAAATCTGCTCTCTGATAAACAGAAATTGGGGGGGGGCTAATAATTCTGGGGGGCTAATAATTCTGGGGGGGCTAATAATTCTGACTTCAACTGTACATACATATTCATATAATATACTGATAATAATAATAATAACACTAAACAAATGTGAATAGTCATGAATAAACTGACTACAACAGAGCCGGATTCCACCACAGAGGTGAAATAAGGCATGGCAGGAGGAGTGGTTTTAATATTTATGTAGACAATGATACTTTATTTTACATTTTAATCCTTTAATTTATCCTATTTAAAGATATTTGTGTATTGCTGTGCATCCCTGTGTGTGCAATAAACAATATGTATGCACGTTTTGGACCCGCATAGGCCCATATCACTAACACATTCTTTAAATAGCAAACAAAAAGCCTGCGTTATTACTTTAGAGCAGCTTTTTTATTTGGTTAATACCACAGTCTGTTTCAGTTGCCGCCTTAACACACCTCCTTTTCAGACCAGCACACACACGAGTGCAGAAATGTGTTTAAAGAACGTGGTGCAAAACAATGTGAAAACGATACCTGCGCCGAGCTGAAACTGCCTGGTTCCACATTGTGCCAGATGTATGATAGGGCCCTTTATTTTGAAGGTTCCTTTTGCACATTTAGTTGAATACAAGTTACATTGCAATTGCAATGTATTACACAACTGACTCTTAAAGGGAATGACAGAGGAGACTCTGATTGGTTTAATGCAGGTTATGCTCAAAACACACCCAGAACTCATTAAGAGAATAAGCTCAACCCTGTTAGACCATGCGCCGGGGCGCAGAGCGTATTTTACCATCCTTAACATAGCATAAGTGGATTCAGACACGGCCTTAATGCTTTTGCGCCATGTGCTTAGACTTTGCGCTTAGATCATTAAAATAGAGCCCACTGTGTTCAAAATAAAGCGATACCCTTGTATTCATGAAATTTACCTAAAATGTTACTCCATTTAAAGTCTATATGAAGGCCAATAGTGTGGTGTTGTTTTAAATATAAAGCTTGTGTTGTTTCATACACCTGCTGTAAGAAAAATACATCCCTCAATGCATTCTTGTGCATTAAAGTCCTGCAGTCCACCTGCTTCAGCTGGACAAGCACACTTCTGCATCTCTATATGTAGATCTTCCTCACAGCTGCAGCAAGGCTTTATTTACTCTATTTACTTACTCATTTATTTTACCGTGGTATGTATATTTCATCTTTAGAATATGCATAAGAAGCAGGTTTTGTTTCAACAAGTGGTTTGCAGAAATGAGTCAAAATGAAGTGAGTTTTTCTGTAAAACAAGCTAAATAATCTGCCAGTGAGGTAAGGAAAATAATATTATGTCTAAAAGAAAAAGAAGATTATTTTGCTTCTTTTAAGGAAAAACTCACTTTATTTTTACTCATCATTTCTGAAAATGAAATAAAAACATTGTCCGTAAAAGCGCCATCTACAGGTATTTCTCAAAACTAATGCAGATCAGATTTTCCGCTACAAGAATGAGTGCTTATTAATTCATTAATTCATTTTCTTTTCGGCTTAGTCCCTTTATTAATCAGGGGTCGCCACAGTGGAATGAACCTCCAACTTATCCAGCATATGTTTTACGCAGCGGAAGCCCTTCCAGCTGCAACCCATCACTGGGAAACATCCAGACACACTCATTCACACTCATACACTACGGATAATTCAAGCTCACCTATACCACATGTTTTTGGACTGACCCAGCCCAGGCTCGAACCAGCAACCTTCTTGCTGTGAGGCGAACGTGCTACCCACTGCGCCACCGTGCAGCCCTTCAGTAAGTTTCGGTTTTTCATTTTATGCAATTTTTTACATTCATTGATTCACTTTCCTTCAGTTAGGTCTCTTCTTCAGGGGTCGCCACAGCAAGATGAACCGCCAACTATTCCAGCATATGTTTTATGCCGCGGATGCTCTTCCAGCCGCAACCAATCACTGGGAAACACCCATACACTCATTCACACACACACACACTCATACACTATGGACAATGTAGTTCATCAATTCCCCTATAGCGCATGTGTTTGGACTGTGGGGGAAACCGGAGCACCCGGAGGAAACCCACACCAACACGGGGAGAACATGCAAACTCCACGGAGAAAGTGTGAGCCTCCGTGCCACCCCATGATTTTTTTTTACTACTGTTAACTGAAAGGTTTTTTGATCAATAGTTTTGGTCTCAGTTTTAGTTAACCCAGTATAAGTCGAGAAATCTCAGCATTTTGTTATATTGAGCTTTATTGGGTCTCCTTGGGTTCTACACTGCAAAAAATGCTTGTGTTACTTTGATTTTTTTTTGGTCTTGCTAAATAAATGGCAAAATAATCTGTCAATGGGAAAAGCAAATCAATCTTGTTTTTTCTTTTGACATATTTGCAGATGATTTAGCTTGTTTTAAGGAAAAACTCACCTAACTTTGGCTCATTATTAGTAGAGTTAACAGAACATGTCCATAGTAGACCAAAGACAAAGACCAAGACAACTCTTAGTTGTGGTTTTTATATGAACAGACACTTAATAAAAGTAAAAATGATGAAGAATGAAGACAGATCTTCATATTATGGAGCCTGTATGTAGCTAAACATGCGTATAGATTAAATTGTTTAGTAAATACACTTGAAAATACGAGTTTTTGTCTTGTGTCTAGTCCAAATATCTACAAATTCTTAAATCAAGAAGCATTTTCTGGACAAGCTAAAAATATAGTGTTGTTTTCAGAAATAATGAGTCAAAATGAAGGGATATTTAACCTTAAACAGGCAAAATAATCAGAATATTTTGTTGTTTTAAGGAAAAACTCTCTTCATTTTGATTTATTATTTCTGAAAACAACACTATATTTTTAGCTTGTCCAGAAAATGCTTCTTGATTTAAGAATTTGTAGATATTTGGACTAGAAACAGGAAAAAAACTCAAAATAAAAAAGCATTTGTTGCAGTGTAAAGTGTTTTTCTATCTGTAATTTGCTACTAACTAATTATTTAATGGCGCACCAGCTTCACTTTTGCTCTTTCTCTCTAAATTTAATAACCTTCTCCTCAGTTTTGGAGATATTAAAAAAAGAGATATGAATTTCCACATTCCAGTTGAGCAAGAGATCCGGCTCAGGCTCATGTATGCTCATTTGTGAGTCCCTTTGGATAAAAGTGTCTGCTAAATGAATAAATGCAAATGTTCCTCTTCTTCTTCTTCTTCCTCCTCCGCATCATGTAAAAGGCTCACCACAGTATCACATGCATACTTTATGATATAGCACTTTTTAAAAAAAGAATTAACACAAGACATTGTATAGGAAAGAAACAATGAAGGAGATAAAACACATCTCAGTGAAGATCCAAATTAAGAGATCATTTTATCCTCCTACACTGTAAAAAACACACAATAACTTCTGTAAAAATCTGTATTTTGTGATTATTCTCTTTGTCTGACATTCAAATACTGTACTTTCAAGAAGCGTGGGAACCCTGTGCAATATTCCAGTTTTACGAATGTATCTAATTCACATGGATGGATGGAAACACAGCTAGTGTGTGTGTGTGTGTGTGTGACTGACCTCTGAGGAAGCAGTGTTTGCTGTGCAGAGCTGATATTGTCCTGCGCCGGACACACGCGGATCTGTACAGCTCACAGTGGTTCTGGTAGAAGCGTCCGTCAGATCCACACACCGGCACAAACGTGTTGTGGCATCTCTCTTGACACACACACTCCGCTCGGGCCGTCGCTGCACGCACCACACACTCCCGGCCCCGACCGCAGGATGACCTCTGACACACACCCGCATCTGAAGGAAAAACACACACAGAGATAATGCAGCAGACTGGAGGACTACTGCTGTGTACAGATGAAGTCAGAATTATTAGCCCTCCTGAATTATTAGCTGAAGCTGAATTATTATTGAATTATTATAGAATAATTCAGAAGATTTTTCAGCACATAATAGTTTAATAACTCATTTCTAATAACTGATTTATTTTCTCTTTGCCATGATGACAGCACATAATATTAGACTAGATATTCTTCAAGACACTAGTGTTCAGCTTAAAGTGACATTTAAAGGCTTCACTAGGGTAATTAGGGTAAAGTTAGGGTAGTTAGGCAAGTCATTGTATAACAGAGGTTTATAAACAATCCAACACTAATATTGCTTAAGGGGGCTAATAATATTGACCTTAAAATGGCTTTAAAACAATTAAAAACTGCTTTTATTCTAGCCAAAATAAAACAAATAAGACTTTCTCCAGAAGAAAAAATATTAGAGGAAATACTGTGAAAAATTCCTGAATCTGTTCAACATCATTTGGGAAATATTTGAAGAAGAAAAGAAATTCACAGGAGGGCGAATAATTCTGACTTTAACTGTATACACATAATGTTGAACTTTATAATATCTGAGTATTAAATAATAGGGATTTCTGCTTCCACATCTGTAAACATCTGACAAATGCTGACAAATACATTTAGCCTACTTCATCTACAGCGAAGACTGCAAAAGCACAGCAAATACAGAGAAATACAAAGAAGAAGAAGAGTCAAACATAGCAGATTCTGTGCTTCTGCAGGCGACAGAAACTGATTCCCAATTAATTCAGTGCCTCTGACTGAGAGTGCTGGAGTGTGTTCAAACCTGCGCAACACACACCACCACTGCAGGAACACTACACACACTATGCTGCACCGTTCAATACATTTATTCACTTGTGTAAGTTTGTGTAAATGAATTCATTCATTCATTCATTTTCTTTTCGGCTTAGTCCCTTTATTAATCAGGGGTCACCACAGTGGAATGAACCGCCAACTATTCCAGCATATGTTTTACGTAGTGGATGCCCTTCCAGCTGAAACCCATCACTCTATGTCATTCACACTCATACACTATGGACAATTTAGCTTATTCAGTTCCCCTATTGCGCATGTGTTTGGACTGTGGGGGAAACCGGAGCACCCGGAGGAAACCCACGCCAACACGGGGAGAACATGCAAACTCCACACAGAAACGCCAACTGAACCATCCGGGACTCGAACCTGCAATCTTCCTGCTGTGAGACGACAGCACTACCCACTGTGCCACCGCAGCACCCGTGAAAATGTATATTTATTGATTTTTATATAAATTTTAGTGCTGTCAAAAGACTGTAAATGATTAATCGCTTCCAAAATAAAGGCTTGTATTTAAATTAATTAGCCATGAATCCTCCAACACTAAATTGGCCAGAGTTTCAGTTTCCCTGTCCAACCCCTGTATCTATCTACAGTTGAAAGCAGAAGTTTCCATCCACTGTATAAAAAGGCACATCACCATTTTAATAAAGTCAGATGTTAATGTGACTAAACTTTTCCTCTTTTAGGTAAGTTAGGATGATCACATGTGTTTCTGTTCTGCTTAACAGCAGAATAATGAGAGAGATATTGTTTGAGAAATTGTTATAACTTTTCTTGAGAGTCAAGTTTACATACAATAAGATTATTCTGCCTCTGAAAAAGCTCAGATGATGATGTCAAGGTTTTGGAAGTTTCTGATTGGCTAATTGACAACATTTGAGTTAATTGAAGGCACAACTGTAGAATAGTATTGAAGGAAAACCTCAAACACACTGCTTCCTTGTGGGACAACATGGGAAAATCAACAAGCCAGAATCAACAACAAAGCCAGATTACAATTAGCTAAATTACACTGGGAAAAGACTAATGTATGGAGACATGTCCTGTGGTCTGATGGAGCTAAGATTGAACTGTTTGGCCATAATGACCAGTGTTACATTTGGAGGACAAAGGGGAAAGCTTACAAGCCTAGGAACACCATCCCAACTGTGAAGTATAGCGGAAGCAGCATCATGTTGTGGGGCTGTTTTGCTGCAGGAGGGACTGGTCCACTTCACAGCATAGATGGCATCATGAAGAAAGAACATTATGTAGAAATACTGAAGCAACATCTCAAGACATCAGCCAGGAAATTAAAACTTGGCCACAAATGGGTCTTCCAAACAGACCATGACCCTAAGCATACTGCCAAATGAGTTCAAATGTGCTTTAAGGACAACAGAGTGAATGTTTTGGAGTGGCCATCACAAAGCCCTGACCTCAATCCTATAGAGAATGTGTGAGCAGAGTTGAAAAAGCTTGTGCGAGCAAGACAGCCTACAAATCTGACTCAGTTACACCAATTCTGTCAGGAGTAATGGGCCAAAATTCCTGCAAACTATTGTGAGAAGCTTGTGGAAGGAGACCCAAAACATTTGACCAAAGTTATACAGTTTAAAAGCAAAGCTAAAAATTGCCAAGGAAATGTGTGTAAACTTCTGACTGTCTAGAAATTAATAAACAATTCTCAAAAAACTAATTCTCTCATTATTCTGGCATTTAGCAAATGGAAGTGATTTAGGTAATCCTAATGGACCTAAAATAGTAAACATTTAGTCTGATTTACCATCAGACATTTAAAAAATGGTTATGTTCCTTTTTTTAGAGTGTGTGTAAACTTCTGGTTTTAACTGTATATATGCATGTATGTACAAGGGGGTTGGACATGGAAACTGAAGCACTGGCCAGTCTAGTGTTGGAGGATTCATGGCTAAATGTGATCTCCTGGTGTTCAATCTTCACTGATCTTCATCCCAGCAGTAAGAGCAGAGGGTGAAGGTTTCATCAGCAGAGGAACAGCACAGTTTTGCATCAAATACGGCAATGAACACAACATTATGGGGATATATCAGAGTTCAGAAGAGGACAGATTGCTGGTGTGCATCTCGCTGGCACATCTGTGACCAAAACAGCAAGTCTTTGAGATGATTCAGAGCCACAGTATCTAGAGTAATGTCAGCAAACCACCAAGAAGAAGAACCACATCCAACAGGAGGAACTGTGGACGCAAGTGGAAGCTGTCTGAAAGGGATGTCCGGCTGATAACCCTGATTTATCCAGAACACATCACAGCTGCCCAACTCACTGCAGAACTCAACTCGTGTTGGGTAGTCCTTGGCAGTGACGCTCCATCTAGCACCAGTATTGGCTTAGGGAATGCCTTGATATTGAGCCCAAACCATCACTGATCCACCCCATGCTTCACTCAGGGCATCAGCAGTCTGGGTGAGACACTTCTTTGGGGCTTCTCCACACCGTAACTCTCCAGCATGTGGGAAAGACATTGTTTATTGTTTATTTTACATGAGTTCAGTTTTTAGTTATTATGGTGGCTTGAGAAGTCCTATGGCAGTCCTACAGACTTCTAACTGGGCTCATTCAACTCAGTCTAGCCAGCAGCCAATTACTGATGACTTTTTAACTTACTAGCCACTCCCTAGCAACCACTTACAGCACCCTAGCAACTGTTCCATAGACTGTGACTAGCTGTTCTAACACATGCTAATAGTTTTAACATGCTACTGACATGCTAATATTGCTAAAAAAAGCTTATGACATGCTAGTCATGCTTGCACATGCTAATTCATGCTAACAACATGCTAATTCATGCTAGAAACAAGCTAATAGCATGCTAATTCAAGCTGGAATCATGCTAGTAGCATGCTAATTAAGCTAGAATCATGCTAATATCATGCTAATTCATGCTAGAATCATGCTAATTCATACTAGAACCATGCTAGTTATATGCTAATTCATGCTAGAATCATGCTAATATCATGCTAATTCAAGCTAGAATCATGATATTAACATGCTAACTCATGCTAGAATCATGCTAATTTCATGCTAATTCAAGCTAGAATCATGCTAGTTATATGCTAATTCATACTAAAATCATGCTAATTCATGCTAGAATCATGCTAGTAACATGCTAAGTAATGCTAGAATCATGCTAGTTATATGTTAATTTATGCTAGAATCATGCTAATATCATGCTAATTCATGCTAATATACTAATTTATGCTAGAATCATGCTAATATCAAGCTAATTCATGCTAGAATCATGGTAATATGCAAATTTAAGCTAGAATCATGCTAATTTCATGCTAATTTATGCTAGAATCATGCTAGTTATTTGCTAATTCATGCTAGAATCATGCTAATCCATGCTAATATCATGCTAATTCAAGCTAGAATCATGCTAATATCATGTTAATTCAAGCTAGAATCATGCTAATATCATGCTAATTCATGCTAGAATCATGCTAGTTATTTGCTAATTTATGCTTGAATCATGCTAATTCATGCTAATATCATGCTAATTCAAGATAGAATCATGCTAGTAACATGCTAATTCATGGTAGAATCATGCTAGTTATATGCTAATTCATGCTAGAATTATGCTAATATCATGCTAATTCAAACTAGAATAATGCTAATATCATGCTAATTCATGCTAGAATCATGCTAATATCATGCCAATTCAACCTAGAATCATGCTAATATCATGCTGTAACCATGCTAGTTATATGCTAATTCACGCTAGAATCATGGTAATATCATGCAAATTCATGCTAGAATCATGCTAGTTACATGCTAATTCATGCTAGAATCATGCTAATATCATGATAATTCAAGCTAGAATCATGCTAATTCATGCTAGAATCATGCTAACATCATGCTAATTCATGTTAATTCATGCTAGAATCATGCTAACATCATGCTAATTCATGCCAGAATGATGCTAATATCATGCTAATTCATGCTAACAACATGCTAATTCATGCTAGACTGGCTTGTTTCACTCTTTCATTCATTCTTTTAGCCAACTTGATACTTGCTCAAACTAAATCAGCTACTTCTAACAGGCTTTCTTAAGCCACCATAACGTTTGTCCACAAACTTTAATATCCAGTTATACTCTTTTTCAGAAATCTGCAGATTTTGTACAAAATTCTGCACACAAATAGCAAAACATGAATAAATAAAAAAAATGCCTGGCCTGTGTTATGTGTTTGGATCAGATACGGCTGTAAGAGCAATAGTGCTGATCAAATCTGATACACACTGCAAAAGAGCTGCCCCTAAGAGCTCAGCCCATGTGGTTTGCTTTACTAATTATTTACCGCACCTCCATAAGGCGACAGCAGACACGAACAAACACCCTCCCGACATCGTGACCTTTCCCTGCGTGTCAAGGTTGCAGACGATTAGCAAATCATTTGTATTCATACATATATATATAGCGGATCATTTGTATTCTCTGTGCACTGACGATTAGACTCTGAGCTCTGCTTCTGAGAGGAAGATTTGCTCTTCCCTGCTGTCCGATCATCTCTTTTCTTTCACTGCTCTGAGCTGAACAATCTGCTCCAAAAACACACAACTGCGCCTCTTACAGCGCTATTAGTGATTCTGCAGAGACGCTGTCCTCTCTGCAGCCGCTGACAACTCACAACTGCAGTCGGCTGTGATTTACTTAAGAAGCTAAAGAGTTGATGTGTAATCCATTCGGCCTGGGCAGCCACACAATGGAGATACACGAGTCTTAAAGGGCTCGCACAAGTCTACACAACTCTCACAAGCTGCTCAGAGGATGCACTTGTGTGTTTGGATACAGTGTGTTTGGTTATTGTGTGTTTGGTTATTGTGTGTTTGGTTATTGTGTGTTTGGTTATTGTGTGTTTGGTTATTGTGTGTTTGGTTATTGTGTGTTTGGTTATTGTGTGTTTGGTTATTGTGTGTTTGGTGGTTGTGTGTTTGGTTATTGTGTGTTGGGTTATTGTGTGTTGAGTTATTGTGTGTTGGGTTATTGTGTGTTGGGTTAATGTGTGTTGGGTTATTGTGTGTTTGGTTATTGTGTGTTTGGTGGTTGTGTGTTTGGTGGTTGTGTTGGGTTATTGTGTGTTTGGATACTGTGTGTTTGGTTATTGTGTGTTTGGTTATTGTGTGTTTGGTTATTGCGTGTTTGGTTACTGTGTCTTGGGTTATTATGTGTTGGGTTATTGTGTGTTGGGTTATTGTGTGTTGGGTTATTGTGTGTTTGGTGGTTGTGTGTTTGGTGGTTGTGTTGGGTTATTGTGTGTTTGGATACTGTGTGTTTGGTTATTGTGTGTTTGGTTATTGTGTGTTTGGCTATTGTGTGTTTGGTTATTGTGTGTTGGGTTATTATGTGTTGGGTTATTGTGTGTTGGGTTATTGTGTGTTGGGTTATTGTGTGTTTGGTGGTTGTGTGTTTGGTGGTTGGGTGTTTGGGTGTTTGGTGGTTGTGTGTTTGGTGGTTGTGTTGGGTTATTGTGTGTTTGGTTATTGTGTGTTTGGCTATTGTGTGTTTGGTGGTTGTGTTGGGTTATTGTGTGTTTGGTTATTGTGTGTTTGGTGGTTGTGTTGGGTTATTGTGTGTTTGGTTATTGTGTGTTTGGTTATTGTGTGTTTGGCTATTGTGTGTTGGGTTATTATGTGTTGGGTTATTATGTGTTTGGTGGTTGTGTGTTTGGTGGTTGGGTGTTTGGTGGTTGTGTGTTTGGTGGTTGTGTTGGGTTATTGTGTGTTTGTTTATTGTATATTTGGCTATTGTGTGTTCGGTGGTTGTGTGTTTGGTGGTTGTGTGTTTGTTTATTGTTAATTTGGCTGTTATTATGTGTTTAGTTGTTATTGTGTGTTTGGTTATTGTGTGTTTGGCTATTGTGTGTTTGTTTATTGTATGTTTGGCTATTGTGTGTTTGGTTATTGTTAATTTGGCTGTTATTGTGTGTTTGGCTATTGTGTGTTTGGCTACTGTGTGTTTGGCTATTGTGTGTTTGGTTATTGTATGTTTGTTTATTGTATGTTTGGCTATTGTGTGTTTGGTTATTGTGTGTTTGGTTATTGTTAATTTGGCTGTTATTGTGTGTTTGGTTATTGTGTGTTTGGTTATTGTTATTTTGGCTGTTATTGTGTGTTTGGTTGTTATTGTGTGTTTGGTTATTGTGTGTTTGGTGGTTGTGTGTTTGGTGGTTGTGTGTTTGTTTATTGTTAATTTGGCTGTTATTATGTGTTTAGTTGTTATTGTGTGTTTGGTTATTGTGTGTTTGGCTATTGTGTGTTTGGTTATTGTTAATTTGGCTGTTATTATGTGTTTGGTTGTTATTGTGTGTTTGGTTATTGTGTGTTGGGCTATTGTGTGTTTGTTTATTGTATGTTTGGTTATTGTGTGTTTGGCTATTGTGTGTTTGTTTATTGTATGTTTGGCTGTTATTGTGTGTTTGGCTATTGTGTGTTTGGTTATTGTGTGTTTGTTTATTGTATGTTTGGCTATTGTGTGTTTGGTTATTGTGTGTTTGGTTATTGTGTGTTTGTTTATTGTATGTTTGGCTATTGTGTGTTTGGTTATTGTGTGTTTGGTTATTGTTAATTTGGCTGTTATTGTGTGTTTGGTTATTGTTAATTTGGCTGTTATTGTGTGTTTGGTTGTTATTGTGTGTTTGGTTATTGTTAATTTGGCTGTTATTGTGTGTTTGGTTATTGTGTGTTTGGTTATTGTTAATTTGGCTGTTATTGTGTGTTTGGTTATTGTGTGTTTGGTTATTGTTAATTTGGCTGTTATTGTGTGCTTGGTTGTTATTGTGTGTTTGGTTATTGTTAATTTGGCTGTTTTTGTGTGTTTGGTTATTGTGTGTTTGGCTATAGTGTGTTAGGTTATTGTTAATTTGGCTGTTATTGTGTGTTTGGTTGTTATTGTGTGTTTGTTTATCTCTGCTATTATTCTCAGGCCTGTTCAGTAGCTGCATGTTTGGTTGAAATTTTGTATTTGGTTATCGTGTATGATCGTGTGTTTGTTTATCGTGTGTTTGGTGATTATGTGTTTGTTTATCGTATGTTTGGCTATTGTGTGTTTGGTTATTGTTAATTTGGCTGTTATTGTGTGTTTGGCTATTGTGTGTTTGGTTATTGTGTGTTTGTTTATTGTATGTTTGGCTATTGTTAATTTGGCTGTTATTGTGTGTTTGGTTATTGTGTGTTTGGCTGTTATTGTGTGTTTGGTTATTGTTAATTTGGCTGTTATTGTGTGTTTGGTTATTGTGTGTTTGGCTGTTATTGTGTGTTTGGTTATTGTTAATTTGGCTGTTATTGTGTGTTTAGTTGTTATTGTGTGTTTGTTTATCTCTGCTATTATTCTCAGGCCTGTTCAGTAGCTGCATGTTTGGTTGAAATTTTGTATTTGGTTATCGTGTATGATCGTGTGTTTGTTTATCGTGTGTTTGGTGATTGTGTGTTTGGTGATTATGTGTTTGTTTATCGTATGTTTTTGGTGATTGTGTGCTTATTTGTTTATCGTGTGTTTGGTTTCTATTGTGTGTCTCTTTATCTCGGCTATTATTCTCAGGCGTGTTCAGTAGCTGTGTGTGTTTGTTCCAGCAGTGTCTCCAGGCCTGATTGACAGAGACTCAGACTCTGGATGGCTAATTCTGGGACTCACAGAGGGAATGTTTGGAAAGTCTGCGCTGAATTCCTCCAGATCTTCTCATTGTCCTCCAGTAAATGTGACTAATTGAATGCTTTGAAAGGGAATCAAGCAGACGAGAGCAACAGTGGTGTAATCTCTGAAACACACTCATAATTCAGCACCCCCCACAGACCAACACACACTTCTGACGGCTCTTCAAACCCTGCACTAAACTCTTCGGAAATATTCTTTGAGGATCAATATTTGGTCCCACTTTATAATGTGGCCTTAATATTTATATTACATTTAGGCGACAAGATTCCAATGACAACGAACTTATCTAACGCCATATGACAGAAATGTTTAAATAGC
>LR812539.1:56282914-56292914 GCA_903798195.1 Danio kyathit | reverse complement strand
GGGTCGCCACAGCGGAATGAACCGCCAACTTATCCAGCACGATTTTACGCAGCGGATGCCCTTCCAGCCGCAACCCATCTCTTGGAACCTCCACACACTCATTCACACTCATACACTACGGACAATTTAGCTTACCCAATTTACCTGAACCGCATGTCTTTGGACTGTGGGGGAAACCGGAGCACCCGGAAGAAACCCACGCGAATGCAGGGAGAACATGCAAACTCCACACAGAAACACCAACTGACCCAGCCCAGCCGAGGTTCAAACCTGCGACCTAGTGACGTTCTTGCTGTGAGGCAACAGCACTACCTACTGCGCCACTGCGTTGCCCCGTGGTCGAGTTGCTTTTGCTAAATCTTTTAGTTTTGGACATACAGAAAGCGTCCATCTGCCGCAAAAATATTATAAACATTCAGAACATCACACAGTGCCTGCAGAAGCTGTTTCTGGAGGAGACAAGCAGACATCACTGTGTATCATTGTGCTTGGCACAGTCTCGCTTGTCACCAAGGTACAATATGTGGAGCACACACACACACACACACACACACACACACACACACACACACACGAATGAACGTTATGAAAACGATAGTTTGTTGTACAGTTGGCGTTTCACTTCCGCTATTTGGTATGATTGCATTTATACTAGAAGTGAACCGTACCAGAGTTCGCATGAACCTCTTTCAGGCGGACTCGGGTACGGTTCACGGGTGCGCACCCGAGTTCAGAAGACACGTTCACACTAGCTAAACGTACCGTACTATGACGTCAAACGAACCCGGGTGAGGACCAAAAGTGCTAGTGTGAAAGCATCCAAAATGACAAACTAAAAAGTTTCCTTAAAACAAGCAAAATAGGTAGCGCCGTCAACTTCTCTGGGCTCGGAGGCATCTGGGATGGACCATCACACAGTGGAAACATGTACTGTGCTCAGATTCTTTTTAGGTATTTTTTGGGAGAAATGGAAGAAAAAAATGGAAGAAAAATATCACCCAGACTTTTACCAGCAACAAGTCCAAAAACCAGGGTCTGTGATGGTATGGGGTTGTGTCAGTGCCCTCAGCAAAGGTAACTTGCTCTTCTGTGATGCACCATTAATGCTGAAAGTACATCGAGTTTTGGGAGCACAACATGCTGCCTTCTTTTCCAGGGACGCCCATGCATATTTCAACAAGACAATGCGAAACCACATTCTGCACACATTACAGAGTCCTGCTGCAGAGGAAGAGGATACAGCTACTGGACTGGCCTGCCTGCAGTCCCGACCAATAAAGAATGTGTGATGCATTTCGAAGCCAAAATGCAACAACGAAGACCACGTACTGTTGCCCACCTTAAGACTTGTTTGCAGGAAGAATGGGGTTGTGGGGGCAGCACCCCAGACTTCCCTCTCCCCAGACACTTCTTCCAGCTCCTCTGGGGGGATCTTGAGGCATTCCCAGGCCAGCCGGGGGACATAGTCCCTCCAGCGTGTCCTGGGTCTTCCCCGAGGTATCCTCCTAATCTGACATGCCTGGAACACCTCCCTACTGTAGGTAGACGTCCACCAGGAGGCATCTGAAACAGATCCTCAGCTGACTTGTCTCGATGTGGAGGAGCAGCAGCTCTACTCTACTGTCTTTCACACAAGTCAAAGTAAATTTAGAAATCACTACTTTCTTTTTTTATTTGTGTTTTCCATACTGTCCCCACTTTTCCTGATTTGGGGTTGTAAGATAATCATAGTAGCATGCAACAAGACTGTAAGGAGGAATTGGCTTAAAGATACCACTTTGAACTGTAAACAGTGGTTTAATATTAGTGAGGAAATCCTACCAATGGAACAACTTACATGTTGAAAATGAAAATAAGAACGTTCAGAAAGATCTGGGAAAAGTGGTTAATATATAAAGAAAATAAAGACAGACACAGAAATGGTAACCTCACCAGTTTGGCTTTGTGTGTGTGTGTGTATATATATATATATATATATATATATATATATATATATATATATATATATATATATATAGTTGAAAGCACAAGTTTCCATCCACTGTATAAAAAGGCACATAAAAAAAAAGTCAGATGTTAATGTGACTAAACTTTTCCTCTTTTAGGTAAGTTAGGATGATCACATTTGTTTCTGTTGTGCTTATTAGCAGAATAATGAGAGATATTTCTGGAGAAATTGTTATAAGTTTTCTTGAAAGTCAAGTTTACATACAATAAGATTATTCTGCCTCTGAAAAAGCTCAGATGATGATGTCAAGGTTTTGGACGTTTCTGATGGGCTAATTGACAACATTTGAGTTAATTGGAGGCACAACTGTAGAATAGTATTGAAGGAAAACCTCAAACACACTGCTTCCTTGTGTGACAACATGGGAAAATCAACAAGCCAGAATCAACACAAAAGCCAGATTACAATTAGCTAAATTACACTGGGAAAAGACTAATGTATGGAGACATGTCCTGTGGTCTGATGGAGCTAAGATTGAACTGTTTGGCCATAATGACCAGTGTTACATTTGGAGGACAAAGGGGAAAGCTTACAAGCCTAGGAACACCATCCCAACTGTGAAGTATGGGGGCGGCAGCATCATGTTGTGGGGCTGTTTTGCTGCAGGAGGGACTGGTCCACTTCACAGAATAGATGACATCATGAAGAAAGAACATTATGTAGAAATACTGAAGCAACATCTCAAGACATCAGCCAGGAAATTAAAACTTGGCCACAAATGGGTCTTCCAAACAGACCATGACCCTCAGCATACTGCCAGATTAGTTCAAATGTGCTTTAAGGACAACAGAGTGAATGTTTTGGAGTGGCCATCACAAAGCCCTGAGCTCAATCCTATAGAGAATTTGTGGGCAGAGTTGAAAAAGCTTGTGCGAGCAAGACAGCCTACAAATCTGACTCAGTTACACCAATTCTGTCAGGAGGAATGGGTCAAAATTCCTGCAAACTATTGGGAGAAGCTTGTGGAAGGAGACCCAAAACATTTGACCAAAGTTACAGTTTAAAAGCAAAGCTAAAAAATACCAAGGAAATGTGTGTAAACTTTAGACTGTCTAGAAATTAATAAACAATTCTCAAAAAACAAATTCTCTCATTATTCTGGCATTTAGCAAATGGAAATGATTTAGTTAATCCTAACGGACCTAAAATAGACGTTTAGTCTGATTTACCATCAGACATTTAAAAAAAATGGTTATGTGTATATATATATATACCCTTCACCAATGTGTATTACTCCCACATACAACAACAAGCAGAGGACACTACAGTTTGACAAATATTGCTGCTGTTGGACAACATAATGTACTGTTGAGGTTCTTTTAGAGGAGGATATAGTTGTTCAGATTGCAACTATGCAGTTTATTTATAAGGATAGTGCTTATTTTAAATATTCATAAATTCTGAGAGACAGCACATCGGCAGCCATTAGCCTGTCATACTGAGAAAAGACGGTTGATGTGGTCCATCCACAAGATGGCGACAGAGACGGCATAATAAGCCCTTAGAGGAGGAAAAATACAGTGTAATTTTAAACTACAGCTGATTAAATCATTATAATCAGGTAAGTGATATTCTATGTCACTCTCTCTCTCTCTTTTATATGATGTAGTGCTGTATTTATACCATATAATTGTAGTGTATTGAGTGTGAGATGGGACTCTAATACCAGGAATGTGAGTTGTGATGGCAGAAAGAAAGAAGAAATGCCCGCAAGTGTTTAGCGTTTTTCCTTATCAAAAACACAAAACATTATATATATATATATATATATATATATATATATATATATATATATATATATATATATATATGATATGAATGTATAATATGACATGCATAAGCACATTATCTAATTTTTATAACTGTTGTTGTGACTTTCTTCTTTTTCTTTTGTTTAAATTTGCACAGTTAAATCTCTATATGAAACTAAATTAAAATAAAAGTTATAAAAACAAAGCAAAATAATCAGCCAATGGGGTAAGGAGAATACTCTGAAATAAGAAGAAAACAAAGATTATTTTACTCACCCCATTGGCAGATTACTGGCAGAAACTCACTTAATTTTGACTCATTATTTCATAAAACAAGACAATATTTTTCTGGTCTAGAAAATGCTTCTTTATTTAAGAATTTTAAAATATTTGGACTAAAAACAAGACAAAAAATTTAGATAAAGCCTTTTTGACAGCGTAGTGATAGATTATTGTTTTAAATGCATCACAATGCGCTTCTGGTGTTGTGTGTGTTTGGCATGAGGGAGTGTGTGTGTGTGTTTAGTCTGAAACACAGATGAACTCGGGCTGATTGTCCCTCTGACGCTCCACTGAAGCGCATGAAGATCCAGACTGAAGCTCGGCTGAAATATTCATCACGACACACTCAGTAAATGACTTCAGACGCAACACCAGTCCAGCAGAATCAAACCAGCAAAGATGATGTTTACACCTGCTCACTTAAAGCTGCTGCATCTACCTTTTTCACTAATCTAAAGCATGAAAATACATGAATACACTGTTAAAAAAAAATCATTTTACATAATATGTTAGCAGATATTTCAGAAACATGCCAAGTCAACATATTTGTTTATCTGAGAAACGATGTTCAAGTCAGTTATTTTGCTTTGATAATGTGCGGTACGTGGCGGAATGTCTGTTGATCTGTAACTCCGCCCATTGACAGTTTAGCCAATTATATTTCAGCACTTCATGGTTGCCTTAGTGGAAAACACACTGCATTTAATTTCGGTCTTAAAGGCTTCAATGTATGCAGATATGGCTGTAAATGTGAGCTCTGGAGGACAGAAGCAACCTTCCAAATAACATGCAGATTCAGAGTTATAAAAATATACATGAGGTGGTTTTTCATTAGCAAATAAAAGAAATATTACAAATGTAAACCTTAGCTGAGCAGCTTACAGAGTGGACTTGCCACTGTTTGTGTCATCAATCTGGCAACCTGCGCTTGTGTGTGATGTCACCTGCTGTTTCAAACCCGAATTTCACTGGTAAAATGGATGGACGAATAGATGGACAGACAGATTGTCACGGTCACACAAGGAAGACAAAGGATAAACGTCAAGAGTATTTATTAAAGCAATGCAACAACAGTAGCCAGGTGACGCAGGTGAATGGTGTTGTAGAGGGTGAGCGATCTCACACACAAACAGTTCAGCTGGGACGTTCAGTTCTTTGGTAAACACTAATATAAGAATAGTCACTTCCCTGAAACAGGTGTATATGCATCCACAGAAGGAGGAGAACATCCACAGAAGAGCACAGGAGAATATGGAGGAGTAGACGAGGAGAACCATCCGTCTTCGATTCCAGCCGGTGAGTGAGTGAGGTGAGTACATATAGTGTGCTGGTGATTGCAGGTGCAGGTGATTAGTAATCAGGTGAGGGTTCACAGCTGTGGTGGATGGTGAATGAAAGCGGTGATTGGGACTACGGGAACGAGCATAGATTAGATAGATAGATAGATAGATAGATAGATAGATAGATAGATAGATAGATAGATAGATAGATAGATAGATAGATAGATAGATAGATAGATAGATAGATAGATAGATAGATAGATAGATAGATAGATAGATAGATAGATAGATAGACTAAACGTTTACTATTTTAGGGCCGTTAGTATTACCTAAATCATTTACATTTGCTAAATGCCAGAATTATGAGAGAATTTTTTTTTTTTTTTTGAGAATTGTTTATTAATTTCTAGACAGTCAGAAGTTTACACACATTTCCTTGGTATTTTTTAGCTTTGCTTTTAAACTCTAAAACTGTGGTCAAATGTTTTGGGTCTCCTTCCACAAGCTTCTCACAATAGTTTGCAGGAATTTTGGCCCATTCCTCCTGACAGAATTGGTGTAACTCAGTCAGATTTGTAGTCTGTCTTGCTCGCACAAGCTTTTTTTAAGTCTGCCCACAAATTCTCTATAGGATTGAGCTCAGGGCTTTGTGATGGCCACTCCAAAACATTCACTCTGTTGTCCTTAAAGCACATTTGAACTAATTTGGCAGTATGCTTAGGGTCATGGTCTGTTTGGAAGACCCATTTGTGGCCAAGTTTTAATTTCCTGGCTGATGTCTTGAGATGTTGCTTCAGTATTTCTACATAATGTTCTTTCTTCATGATGCCATCTATGCTGTGAAGTGGACCAGTCCCTCCTGCAGCAAAACAGCCCCACAACATGATGCTGCCGCCCCCATACTTCACAGTTGGGATGGCGTTCCTAGGCTTGTAAGCTTTCCCCTTTGTCCTCCAAATGTAACACTGGTCATTATGGCCAAACAGTTCAATCTTAGCTCCATCAGACCACAGGACATGTCTCCAAACATTAGTCTTTTCCCAGTGTAATTCAGCAAATTGTAATCTGGCTTTTGTGTTGATTCTGGCTTGTTGATTTTCCCATGTTGTCCCACAAGGAAGCAGTGTGTTTGAGCTTTTCCTTAAATACTATTCTACAGTTGTGCCTCCAATTAACTCAAATGTTGTCAATTAGCCAATCAGAAACTTCCAAAACCTTGACATCATCATCTGAGCTTTTTCAGAGGCAGAATAATCTTATTGTATGTAAACTTGACTCTCAAGAAGAGTTATAACAATTTCTCCAAAAATATCTCTCTCATTATTCTGCTAATAAGCAGAACAGAAACAAATGTGATCATCCTAACTTACCTAAGAGAGGAAAAGTTTAGTCACATTAACATCTGACTTTATTAAATGGTGATGTGCCTTTTTATACAGTGGATGGAAACTTCTGCTTTCAACTGTAGATAGATAGATGGACGGACGGATGGACAAAATATATAATATTAAATAATATTCAACCACGTGGGACAAACAGAGACTAAATTAAAAACAAGTTTTCATTCAGCTCTCGCTTGGAAGTTTCACAACTACTCACTGAGAATGAATTCAAAGTGTGACATACTGAAGTAGAATGACAGCAATATTGAAGCGACACTGAAAATTCATATTTTTGCAGTGCAGTCTTGCATTTTTGCACAACTGTCTTTCAACAACTGTGTGATTAATACAGTGCAAATCAATTATAGTGTGTCTGGTATCCAGAGATGAGCCACCTGTTCTGCTCAGGTTATTTATTTCCAGTTATAATTATCAGAGAGCATGTCTTCTTCTCCTCCTGGGCTTCTGCTGCTATTCTTAGTAGCGGCGCAGGAATGAAGCGTCTCACCAGAGCAGATCTGAGACACAATTATAGACGAGCAAAGAGAATGAGGAGGAGAGCTGTGCTGAGATCAGTTTACCTGTTAACCTCTGGACAAAACACACCTACAGTACAGTACAGTACCACCACACCACAGCTTGAGGGTGAATTAAAGGTCTTGTGAGGTGTTTTCAAATGTGACATCACACACTGCAAAAACTCATTTCTGTGCATAACATGAATTCAGCCACCACTGGAAGTCAGTGATCGGAGTTCATGATTTAAAAAATCTATATTTTTGTTATAAAAAAACTCATGGATCTTTATCGTAAGACGTTAATGCCCTGGCGATATATATGGGTTAGTTTGGCGACAGATTTATGCGCTTTTGAAAGCAAAAAACAAGAACTAAAAAACAAAACAAAACACAGTGCTATGTTAATGAGGGAGAGATGGGCACTAGTGGGCGGGGCTTTCCCCCCTCTGATGACACGTATAACGGGAGAATGTCAATCAAAGTGTTTCTGCAGTTTTTATTAAGTCTGATTATAAAAAAATACAATGTTTACCATTAGAAGCTGGATATATTCACACACTGCTGACACACAACTGGGTTTAAACCCCTTATATAAGTGAGTTTTGCATAATAGGTGCCCTTTCAGATGTGTTGACATTCATTATCTGCATAATTGTTTGAGACTGTTGAGTCAAGATGTAAAAAAAGAAAAGAGGAAATTTAGCCTTTCCTCCCTTTATTTTTATTTGTTTATTTATTCATTTGAACGTACAGAAATTAAAAATATTTGTATTTTAATGCAGCCCTACTTTTATTTAATTATTGCGAGGACATGCAAATCTAGTCATATGTGTTCAGTCAGTTCAATGTTACATGACAAAAAATATTGTCAAAACGTTTTTAAATTGCACTGATTTCCCTTGATTTGACAGGTTGGCAACTGATTGCATGCAGATGTATACAGATATATAATGATCTAGCTGGACCTCTGTTTCATGCTTTGTTGAATACCCAATGTGCTAATGGTTGAAGTTCATCAAGTCAGAAATGGTTAAAGGTGCTCAGAATAAATGTAAAGTGAAAGGCAGACCGGGATTTTGCCATCGTCTGCCCCAAATTATAGAATAATTTTATACAATCAATCAGTCAAGTCAGTTAATTAGTTATGAATCAGTCAATCAATAAGTCAATCAGTCAACCAACCAACCACTCAACCAATCAGTCAGACAGTCATGGATGGATGGATGGATGGATGGATGGATGGATGGATGGATGGATGGATGGATGGATGGATGGATGGATGGATGGATGGATGGATGGATGGATGGATGGATGGATGGATGGATGGATGGATGGAAATCTAGTAGATGGATGGATGGATGGAAATCTAGTAGAGGGATGAATGGATGGATGGAAATCTAGTATACAAATGGATGCATGGATGGAAATCTAGTAGACGAATGGATGGATGGATGGACATCTAGTAGATGGATGGATGGATGGATGGATGGAAATCTAGTATACGAATGGATGCATGGATGGAAATCTAGTAGACGAATGGATGGATGGATGGATGGAAATCTAGTAGATTGATGGATGGATGGAAATCTAGTAGACGAATGGATGGATGGAAATCTAGTAGATGGATGGATGGATGGATGGATGGAAATCTAGTAGACTGATGGATGGATGGAAATCTAGTAGACGAATGGATGGATGGAAATCTAGTAGATGGATGGATGGATGGATGGATGGATGGATGGAAATCTAGTAGATGGATGGATGGAAATCTAGTAGAGGGATGAATGGATGGATGGATGGATGGATGGATGGAAATCTAGTAGATGGATGAATGGATGGATGGATGGACATCTAGTAGATGGATGGATGGATGGATGGATGGACATCTAGTAGATGGATGGATGGATGGATGGATGGAAATCTAGTAGATGGATGGATGGATGGATGGAAATCTAGTAGACGAATGGATGGATGGATGGAAATCTAGTAGACGAATGGATGGATGGATGGACATCTAGTAGATGGATGGATGGATGGATGGATGGATGGAAATCTAGTAGATGGATGGATGGATTGAAATCTAGTAGACGAATAGATGGATGGAAATCTAGTAGATGGATGGATGGATGGAAATCTAGTAGACAAATGGATGGATGGATGGACATCTGGTAGATGGATGGATGGATGCATGGATGGATGGATGGATGGAAATCTAGTAGACGAATGGATGGATGGAAATCTAGTAGATGGATGGATGGATGGATGGATGGATGGATGGATGGAAATCTAGTAGACGAATGGATGGATGGAAATCTAGTAGATGGATGGATGGATGGATGGATGGATGGATGGATGGATGAATGGATGGAAATCTAGTAGACGAATGGATGGATGGAAATCTAGTAGATGGATGGATGGATGGATGGATGGAAATCTAGTAGACGAATGGATGGATGGAAATCTAGTAGATGGATGGATGGATGGATGGATGGATGGAAATCTAGTAGACTGATGGATGGATGGAAATCTAGTAGACGAATGGATGGATGGAAATCTAGTAGATGGATGGATGGATGGATGGATGGAAATCTAGTAGATGGATGGATGGAAATCTAGTAGAGGGATGAATGGATGGATGGATGGATGGATGGATGGATGGAAATCTAGTAGATGGATGAATGGATGGATGGATGGACATCTAGTAGATGGATGGATGGATGGATGGACATCTAGTAGATGGATGGATGGATGGATGGATGGATGGAAATCTAGTAGATGG
>LR812539.1:56277914-56280414 GCA_903798195.1 Danio kyathit | reverse complement strand
TATATATATATATATATATATATATATATATATATATATATATATATATATATATATATATATATATATATACACATGTTTTATTTTTTTTTCCCCAATATTTTGTATTTTAGTATTTTCAATATTTAAATTATTTATTTTCAAAGATGATGGTTAATTTTGCTGTCCTTTTGTGATGATATTGTCATTATTAAAAATTGCCACTTTGAAATCTGTTTGCACCAATACAGCAAGTGTTTGAGATGATCAAGAGCTGCGGTATCCAGAGTAATGTCAGCAAACCACCAAGAAGAAGAACCACACCCAATAGGACGAACTGTGGACACCAGAGGAAGCTGTCTGAAAGAGATGTCCGGCTGATAACCTGGATTGGATCCAAAAAACCTCAAACCAACTCACTGCAGGATTAAATATGCAGCTCAACTCTCCTGTTTCCACCTAAACTGTTGGTCTGGAGCTCCACAGGGTCAATATACATGACCGGCTGCTGTAGCCGATCCTTTGGTCACTCGTGTCAATGCCAAACACTGGTTTTAACGGTGCCAGCAGTGCAAATCTTGGGCTGTGGACCATGTGAAACATGTATTGTTCTCTAATGAGTCCACCTTCACTGTCTTTCCCACATTCGGGAGAGTTATGGTGTGGAGAAGCCTCAAAGAAGCGTCCCACACAGACTGCTGACGCCCAGCATGAAATATATGGGTGATCAGTGAAGGTTTGGGCTGCAATATCATGGCATTCCCTAGGCATTTTTTCTGTAACTGATTTGAATGACCTGCTTTTATGTTGTATTTTATAATATTTTATATTTTTGTATTTTATTTTCATTTGTAAATTGCAAAACAGAATGTATTGGTTATGAGTAAAATAATTATATGCAGGTTGCGATGTCACATTTGACTTTGAGTGCAGGTTCAATGCTTTGGTGCACGTGTGTTGTTTTTAATAAGAAAGCCATGTATATAAAGGCTTTTACATTTTTCCCACAACTTTTGGAGTGCCTTGGAGTGGCAGTGCAGCACTTGCTGAGTTTTCTCATACCCCGTTTACCCCAAAGCAAGATCCTTCAAACTTCTCCCTGACGGATTTCTGAATTCTCCTCTTGTTTTCCTGGAAAACTAAAACATCAGAGCTGCCTCTAAACAGGTTTGTGTTTTAACCGTGATTTTATACGCCACGGGCAAATCATTAGTTCTTGTTTTAAAAGCAACATAATAACAATAAATCAATGCTTCTGCAAAAAGTGAACAACTCAAAGCAGAACTTGAGGCTTGAGGGAAAAAAAGCTAAACATGTGAAGCACCTGTACACCAGGAAACACTGCGCTTTGACAAATAGAGCAGTCACTGCAGCTTTGTACAACAACTAGTCTTTCACTACAGTAACCGTTCACTTCAGTGTGCTGATTTATTCCTCTACACCTGCAGTCCACATAGAGCTGCTGTAAAACACACACACATGCACACTCACACACACACACACTAACAGAAGCAGCAGATCTGAGGATCAATACTTTTATCAGGCCGCCCGGTGAGTCCAGTGATGATGCTTACACACACACACACACACACACACACACACACACACACACACACACACACACACACACACACACACACACACACACACACACACACACACACACACATATATATATACACAATTAGTAGGCCCCCTGTAAATTTCTTCCCCAATTTCTGTTTAACAGAGAGAATTTTTTTTCAACACATTTCTGCACATAATAGTTTAATAACTCATTTCTAATAACTGATGTATTTTCTCTTTGTCATGATGACAGCACATAATATTAGACTAGATATTCTTCAAGACACTATGTTCAGCTTAAAGTGACATTTAAAGGCTTCACTAGGGTAATTATGATAAAGTTAGGGTAATTAGGCAAGTCATTGTATAACAGTGGTTTGATCTGGAGACAATCCTAAACTAATATTGCTGAAGGGGGCTAATAATATTGACCTTAAAATAGGTTTAATACAATTAAAAACTGCTTTTATTCTAGCCGAAATAAAACAAATAAGACTTTCTCCAGAAGAAAAAATATTAGAGGAAATACTGTGAAAAATTGTTAAACATCATTTGGGAAATATTGGGGAAAAAAATTCACAGGAGGGTGAATAATGTTGACATCAACTATCATAAGGTGCAAGACATGTTTGGTGCAATTTGTTGCTATTTTCAGACCAGCGCAACATTAATTTTCACGTTTTGCTCCACGTTGTTTAAATAGCAAATCCATTTGTGCCACTCTGTGGCCTCATGAATGTGCTGGTCTATAAAGGAGGTGTGTTAAGACGCATTGTTGGTGGATTGTTATTTTGAGGAACTGAAGTAGAGCGCACCATTTACCAACTGAAAGCTGCTCTAAAGTCCAGCTGAGCGCGTTAGTTATGCGCCTATGCAGGTCCAAACACTTACACATTGCTGAATACACACAGGATGTACAGCAACACACAAATATCTTTACAGATGAAAACAATTA
>LR812539.1:56244598-56277814 GCA_903798195.1 Danio kyathit | reverse complement strand
AGAAAAGCGGTCCAATAACTGAGCCTGAGGCGCTTCATTACTTAATGTTAATGGGTACCAGTTGTGTACTTGATGCGCCAATTACTTGATGTCGGTTTCTCGTAAATTCAATTTAAATCTTTATTCTAAAATTAATAATAATAATAATAATAATAATAATAATAATAATAATAATAATTTAATTTTAAATTTTACAGTGTAAAAAAATAAAAAATAAAAAATATATTGCTGGGTTATTTCAACACAAATTGGGTAAAATATGGTATGTAAAATATCAGGTTCATATCTTTATCTCTAAATTTATCTCTAAATGTGAATTTTGTCAAAATCTTTTACTTTATTTTAATTTCACGGGACCTTTAACTTATGTATGGAATAATGTATGTGTTTTTTTTTAAGTGTTGTGGGACCTCGGGAGGACTAGCAATGCCTCAGAGCATAGCTAATGGGGATCCAAATAAACTCAGATTCCTTTCCTTTCATTTTTAATGTCAGTAAATGAGTGGGTTTCCCCGCGGTACGGCTCAGCTGTAATGTGGTATAAGCGGCAGCACAGATCTGCAGGCTGATGTGATTCTGCACAGCGTCTGCGGTTCCTACAAGCTGTCTTTCTTCTTGACTGACCTTTTCACGCTGCTGCCTGCGCCACTTTATTTATTTATGATTTGTGCGGAAGGCAAAAGGCTGTCAGGCGGGCTGTTATCGTGCGGTCATCACTGGAGTGTCTGGGCGGTTTGCTGGATCCAGAAACTGGGCCAGTCTGATTAATGTCAGCCGACGTTCAGACATCACAACAAAGAGCCTCTACACCAGCGAAGGAAAGCGAGATAATGCAGAAAAAAAGAAGAAGAAGTAGAAGTATACACATGCCATCGCCTGTTTTGTTAAGTTTTGAGTCCGAAAGCAGGGAATAATTAGTCCCGGAGGGGAAATCAACACATTATTTGCATATTTCTGACACACACTGTGAAGCACAAAGGACAGGAAAAGTTTCTGTGAGAGTGATTTCTGTCAAGCGTTTGATCTGAATCCTCCACCAGGTGTGAATCCGGAAAATAAGACATGCTTTGTAAATGTAGATCAAATCCACTTTTACACCGCGCTTTCTGCAAACCAGACACAAAGGGGAACGTTTACTTGTGGAAACCACAATGCTGTTAGTTTTACTCATAATCTCTATAATATACAGTCGAAGTCAGAATTATTCATCCTCCTGTGAATTTTCTTTTTCAATTATTTCCCAAATGATGTTGAACAGATTCAGGAATTTTCACAGTATTTCCTCTAATATTTTTTCTTCTGGAGAAAGTCTTATTGTTTTATTTCAGCTAGAATAAAAGCAGTTTTTAATTGTTTTAAACCCATTTTAAGGTCAATATTATTAGCCCCCTTAAGCAATATTAGTTTTGGATTGTCTCCAGAACAAACCACTGTTATACAATGACTTGCCTAATTACCCTAACTTTACCCTAATTACCCTAGTTAAGCCTTTAAATGTCACTTTGATCCTCAAAATGTATTAATTTCCTGTTTACTAATTCTGTAACTGGGCTCTCTATGACCCAACAAATAGTGTAATTGTAAAAAATGAATACAATTTACCCAAACAAATTATATATAATTTATTATTGTCTACTTCTCAGCTATATGTTGATGCTGTGTTTTGAGAGATTTTAGGCTCTTTTGTATCTACTTTATGGGTGGCATGGTGGCTCAGTGGTTTGCAATGTCGCCTCACAGCAAGAAGGTTGCTGGTTTGAGTCCCAGCTGGGCCAGTTGGCATTTCTGTGTGGAGTTTGCATGTTCTCCCCGTGTTGGCGTGGGTTTCCTCCGGGTGCTCCGGTTTCCCCCACAGTGTAGACAGATGCGCTATAGGGGAACTAATAAACTAAATTGGCCGTAGTGTATGAGTGTGCGTGTGAATGTGTATGGGTGTTTCCCAGTACTGGGTTGCAGCTGAAAGGGCTTCCCCTACGTAAAACATATGAATGACAGTCCTCATAGAGTGTGAGAAGCAAACAGTTCTTTAGGATCTAGTATATAATTTTAAAATAAGACTTGGTGCAGATGAAAAGCTAAAAAAAAAAGTGTATTGATAGATAGATAGATAGATAGATAGATAGATAGATAGATAGATAGATAGATAGATAGATAGATAGATAGATAGATAGATAGATAGATAGATAGATAGATAGATAGATAGATAGATAGATAGATAGATAGATAGATAGATAGATAGATAAGTAACTAAATAGAATAGACAAGGATAGATTGATCGGTGCAACAGCTGCCAATGAGCCGTGCGCTGCTGATGCAGTCAGTGTGAAAGGCAAACGCCTGCACGCTGCTTCTGCTCTCCATACGAGCTGCGCTCACGCTGCTCACACTATGTCCATGCTTCAGCGTAAAACACGGGCTTTACAGTTTACAAAGAAAATGTTTTGGCCATAGAGAGCCATTCATTTCTTTTTTTTTTGGATGGGTTAAGGTGCTTAAAGAGCATCTGTAGCTCCGCCCTCTTCTGAAAAGAGCACATCTCATTTGAATTTAAAGCGACAGTCACCAAAACACCATAATTAGGATCAAATCCTAAAAGGGTCAGTTTCAGAGAGTTAGAGAACATTATCAGTGTGCTATTTTCAGCTCAAACACACACACACACACTCTAGAGACAGCAGAAATGCATTTTACATACTGTAAGAAGGGACATAATAGGTCCCCTTTAAATATAAACTTTTGTAAAATTATTGTTTAAGTTCACCACATGTATATGCATTCAATCAAATCAGGCGCACTTGTTAAACACGCTTGTATTTGATGTGTTAGTGCGCAAACTACAGCAGCTCACGGTCATTTCATTGGAATAAAAATGCCACAAAGGTTATTGTTGATTTGGCAATGTCAACGCTGTTCAATCAATACAGAAAACAAATCAATTCTGCAGCACAAAACTAAAAGCAGACACACACACACACACACACACACATTGAAGCAATCACAGAGCAGAGATCAGCAAAGCAAAAGATAACTTGTTCTGCATTATCCTAGAGAAGTCTGTTTGGAGAATGAATCAATGTTTTAAACCAGTTCAGAGTCAGATCTGATAATTCATGAATCTGAACAAAATGATTGACTAGGGTTGGGTACCCAAACCCAGTGCCATTATGACACCAGTACCTATGTAACCGGTATGCACCGGACTGAATCAGCATATAAATTTTGGTGCCTAATTTCTGTGCCACTAGTGCTGCGACAAGGATGAATGAAGCATTAAGGGGTGCATAAAAGGCACACATGGGTACACGTTGTGTCACACCATCTCAAAACATTTAATTCTAAACATCTTTGAGGGATACGGACACCGTCGGCGATGTTAGGCGTTTGTTCTTGTTGCTTAGGGGACGCACGCACGTAGGCAACGCACTGTGGGGGAAACCAGAGCACCCGGAGGAAACCCATGCGAACGCAGGGAGAACATGCAAACTCCACACAGAAACGCCAACTGACCCAGCCGAGGCTCGAACCAGCGATCTTCTTGCTGTAAGGCAACAGTACTACCTCCTGCGCCACTGCATCGCTATTGCTGGGTTCCACACAATCAATTTTTGTTGGGACAACATGAAGGTTACAACATGAAGTTACAAACACACACACTTCTGAGAGCAACTCCAAGAATATTGAAGAAAACAATCAACAGAAGCTAGGGGAAAAGCCAGCCAAACACCCAGGTTAATGCACAAACTCAGCGGTTCGACAAAATCTACAGTGCGCTTCACATTTCATCCTGTATGCGATAGACAATTGTAAAAAAAAACAAAAAAAAAAAAACAATAAAAACAGAGCTGGACTTACTTTGCTTGACTTTATTTTCAGGTTCTCCATGCTTCTGCAAAAAAAAAAGAAAAATAATAAGTTACGATCAATAACTGAGAAGAGCTCTTCAGTATTCAGGCACTGCACAAAAATACAAATAAAGATGACGTCAGAATTAGTCGTCCTCCTGTGAATCTTTTTAAATTTCCAATATTTCCCAATTGATGTTGAACAGATTCAGGAATTTTTCACAGTATTTCCTACAATATTTTTTTCTTCTGAAGAAAGTCTTAATTGTTTTATTTCAGCTAGAATAAAAGCAGTTTTTATTAAAAAAAACCTTTTAAGGTCAATATTTTTAGCCCCCTTAAGCAATATTTGTTTTGGATTGTTTACAAACCACTATTATACAGTGACTTGCCTAATTACCCTAACTTTACTCTAATTAACCTAGCTAATAGGGTTGTGACGAGATCTCGTGAGAATACTGTAAAGGTGCTGTATGTGAGTTTTTGACTCTTCTAAACTTTTAACATGGAGAATATTCCTTCTATCAGGTGCCTTTGCTTTTATTTAGAACACGGTTTAAATCCCTCGCTCCTGTCCCCAATCTGGCAACCTGCGCTTGTGTTGGTTTTGATCCAGAATTGCAATACTTAGTTCAACCACTGGGTGTCAAACTTACATACTGCAGCTTTAAATCACAAGGAGATTTCGCATCCAGGTCAAAAGTTGTCTCTTGACTTGTGATGTTATGATGGAGATTGAGGGTGAAAATAGCATTGAAGATTGGAGGCAAGATTGGATTTGAACTGCAAATCACGTGCTTTGCACACACCTTGGCCCAATTTTGGCCCATTCCTCCTGACAGAATTGGTGTAACTGAGTCAGATTTGTAGGCTGTCTTGCTCGCACAAGCTTTTTCAACTCTGCCCACACATTCTCTATAGGATTGAGCTCAGGGCTTTGTGATGGCCACTCCAAAACATTCACTCTGTTGTCCTTAAAGCACATTTGAACTAATTTGGCAGTATACTTAGGGTCATGGTCTGTTTGGAAGACCCATTTTTGGCCAAGTTTTAATTTTCCTGGCTGATGTCTTGAGATGTTGCTTCAGTATTTCTACATCATGTTCTTTCTTCATGATGCCATCTATGCTGTGAAGTGGACCAGTCCCTCCTGCAGCAAAACAGCCCCACAACATGATGCTGCCCGCCCCCATACTTCACAGTTGGGATGGTGTTCCTAGGCTTGTAAGCTTTCCCCTTTGTCCTCCAAATGTAACACTGGTCATTATGGCCAAACAGTTCAATCTTAGCTCCATCAGACCACAGCACATGTCTCCAAACATTAGTCTTTTCCCAGTGTAATTGAGCTAGTTGTAATCTGGCTTTGTTGTTGATTCTGGCTTGTTGATTGTCTCATGTTGTCACACAAGGAAGCAGTGTGTTTGAGGTTTTCCTTAAATACTATTCTACAGTTGTGCCTCCAATTAACTCAAATGTTGTCAATTAGCCAATCAGAAACGTCCAAAACCTTGACATCATCATCTGAGCTTTTTCAGAGGCAGAATAATCTTATTGTGTGTAAACTTGACTTTCAAGAAAAGTTATAACAAATTCTCCAACAATATCTCTCTCATTATTCTGCTAATAAGCAGAACAGAAACAAATGTGATCATCCTAACTTACCTAAAAGAGGAAAAGTTTAGTCACATTAACATCTGACTTTTAAAAAAAATGGTGATGTGCCTTTATACAGTGGATGGAAACTTCTGCTTTCAACTGTATATGGTGTATATGCATGCATATTTGATATTTGTGAACTCTAAATATGAACTTGTATGTCATACGGTATGTAATTTTCAATTTCACTTTCGTCAATTGGTGAAGTTTGCTCCTCCACTGTCGCCACTGGCTTGCTTGGTTTGGAGCTGTGCAAGGATGGATTTGCTCTACAGTGTTTGGACTTTCAGCAGTGAAGATTAAACCACACTGAACTGAACTAAACTGAACTTCAACTCTGAACACTGGACTGAAACAGCTTACATTTACTAGAACTTCTGCGTTCAGCTGCTGCGACAGAATCCACGTTGTAAAATGGCTAGAGAAATAAAGATGAACTGAATCTGAATCTGTATATCAGACTCCAGTGTGGGTATTTTCATTGAGTCAGACACATTAGTTAACTCACTAAACATAAACGATTTAGTGTAAAATGCCTGTTATTTTCTGATTCTGGTGTAAAATGACACAGAGAAGATCTGTGACGAGCATCAAACATGTAAACCAGGTAAAGACTGTGTCTACAAATGTGTCCACGGGATGCTGACACTGTTACTCATCCATATTTAATGATTTCTGATGAACGAAAGGAGGGTTTTTTCTTGAGGTCAGTGTGTTAAAAAGAGAGAGTGTGTGTGTGTGTGTGTGTGTGTGTGTGTGTGTGTGTGTGTGTGTGTGTGTGTGTGTGTGTGTGTGTGTGTGTGTTAAAACAGCAGAAGGTCAAGATTTGGACGCAGCTCTGGGTTCAAGTAAAGGTCTATTTTACACACACAGAGATACACACACACACACTGCTGAATAAATAAAACACACTTCACTCTCACTGTCTGACAAGCAAATAAATGTTTCATTTTTCATGTAAAGTTATTGGAGGAGAGATCAAGGTCCCATAATGCAATCCAAACGCACAAATACATCAATCACTAAGTATGAAAAACTAGTCATTTATGGATATTTTTACAGTGATCTACACTCTATAATATTCTAGTTTACTATAGCAGTTATTCATTCATTCATTTTCTTTTCGGCTTAGTCCCTTAATTAATCCGGGGTCGCCACAGCGGAATGAACCGCCAACCTATCCAGCACGTTTTTACGCAGCGGATGCCCTTCCAGCTGCAACCCAGCACTGGGAAATATAGCAGTTATTTAAGAATGATTTATTTCATTATGAGACTTTGATCTTTCCTCCGGTTACGATTTAATAAGGTGTCTAAGGATAGAAAACACAACACAAAAATTACTGAATAGAATGGATGGAAATAAACAAGGACAAACAACTTTAACGTTTAATTTGTTTATTTGTCTACAAGGAAAAGGATAAAGCCAATAAAAGAGGGGCATGTATGAGCTATTAACAGTGCTAATGAAAATAAAGAGAAACAAATCACAGAACCAAACCAAAAGTTAAACAAAGGGGAAAAGGGCTAGAGTGGCGCCAAAGCAAAGAACTAAACAAAACCAACAGCCACATAAGCTAAAACACAAGATCTCCTCTATTGTGGGTTTTTGAAACTGACTTTCCATGCAGTGCGTAACGCAGCACTAAGTGAATGAACACATCCAGCTGAGGGTTAAATCTGAAAGTGCACCGTGTTAAAAATGATTGACTCAGAGTCGAATAAATGAATTGGGTTGGGTTCAGATCTTTTGCCTGAACACGTCAACATTGATTTGGTACATCATCAAATATGAAGTGCCGGTTCCCTTTAGACACTAGTGGAGCACAGGGGGTCACGAGACTGACAAAAACAAATTATGAACTTATCTTTAAGCAATTGTGCAGTAGAAATATTGCAAAAAATGACAATATTTGCAATTTGCAATATTTAGTTTTCCTGCAAATAAACACTACTGATATGAGAAAATAATTCACCAAATGACTTGAAATGCTTGGAATGTTTGGAATAAATTCATTTTTGTTTTGAAGCACAAAACAAAATACAATCGAGCAAAGACACAAATGACTTAAACAGTGCTTTATGTATTTCTGGGCTATTCTGATGGTGCTATTTATATATGAGACTTTTGAGAGGCGTTATATTACAAAACACCAAACAAATAATAAAATAAAATAAAATATGTAATTAAGAAAACAAGTAAATAAATAAGTAAATAAATAAATAAATCTTTTTCATAGAGATGGGTTGCGGCTGGAAAGGCATCCGCTGCGTAAAAATGTGCTGGATAAGTTGGCGGTTCATTCCGCTGTGGCGACCCCAGATTAATTAAAGGGACTAAGCCGACAAGAAAATGAATGAATGAATAAATAAATCTTCATGCACGCACATACAGTTGAAGTCAGAATTATTAGCCCCCCTGTTTATTTTTTTCCCCGTTTTCTGTTTAACAGAGAGAAGATTTTGTTCAACACATTTCTAATCATAATAGTTTTAATAACTCATCCCTAATAACTGAATCATTTTCTCTTTGCATTGATGACAGTAAATAATATTAGACTAGATATTCTTCAAGACACTTCTATACAGCTTAAAGTGACATTTAAAGGCTTAACTAGGTTAATTAGGTTAACTAGGCAGGTTAGGGGAATTAGGCAAGTTGTTGTATAATGATGGTTTGTTCTGTAGACTATTGAAAAAATATATAGCTTAAAGGGGCTAATAATTTTGACCTTAAAATGGGTTTTAAAAAATTAAAAACAGTTTTTATTCTAGTCGAAATAAAACAAATAAGACTTTCTCCAGAAGAAAAAATATTATCAGACATACTGTGAACATTTCCTTGCTCTGTTAAACATCATTTGGGAAATTTAAAAAAAAAGAGAAAAAAATTCAAAGGGCGAATAATTCTGACTTCAACTGTTTAATAAAATGATATAATGCCTATACATGTTTACGCTCATTCACACTCACTACTGTATTGTAGTTTTAACTCTTTATCTTTCAGAATAAAGCAGTGGCATTTACCTATCTCACTCTAAATGCTCACTAAAACACCCACTAGCGCTGGAATTAATCACCATTTAAAACATACAAAATATACAGCACAGCACATTGGCATTCATCAAAGCAGAAACTAATAAACGATTAAAAGCATCTTTACGAAACACACAGCAGAGCACATTAGCAGTGATATTTCATCAATTGGACTGGATTAATGCTCTACAACACTTTTCCAGCCTCTTTGAGGAGTAATAAAGCCTGTAATGAGGCTCTTCAGTCTGCAAATGTCATGTGGAAAGCAGATGTAGAGTGTAGCTGTAAGTCCCAGATCAGCTGATCAGATCATTGTGTTCAAACACACGCTCACATACTCAACACCGGCTGATCTGAGACCTGCTGGGACACCAGCGCTACTGATTTAACATGTGCTGTAGTGTATAGAGCAATGCAGGATCAATAGAGCCCATTTAAAAAAATACTATAGTCATTTACAGTAAATAATGTAGTGTTTTTTAACCGTTCTATATTAAAGATTAGTCTGTTGTGGTGATTCTACAGTTACTATGGTAACACTACAACTATCATAGTCAATCTGTTCTGGTGATTTGACAGTTGCTATGGTAACACTACAACTATAGTAGTTAATATGTTGTGGTGATTCTACAGTTGCTATGGTAACACTACAACTACAGTATAATAGTCAATCTGTTGTGGTGATTTTACAGTTGCTAAGGTAACATGACAACTATAATATTCTGTTGTGGTGATTCCACAGTCATGGCAACACTACAACTATAATAGTCAATTTGTTGTGGAGATTCTACAGTCACTATGGTAACACTTCAACTATAATAGTCAATCTGTTGTGGAGATTCTATAGTTGCTATGGTAACACTACAACTATAATAGTGAATCTGTTGCAGTGATTCTACAGTATCTATAGCAACACAACAACTATAATAGTCCATTTGGAGTGGTGATTCCACAGTTACTATGGCAACACTACAACTATAATAGTCAATATACTGTGGTGATTCTACAGTTGCTATGGCAACACCACAACTATAATATTAAGTCTGCTGCAGTGATTCTACAGTCGCTATAGCAACACTACAACTATAACAGTCAATCTGTTGTGGTGATTCCACAGTTGCTATGGTAACACTACAACTATAACATTCAGTCTGTTGTTGTGATTCCACAGTCGCTATGGTAACACTACAACTATAATATTCAGTTTGTTGCAGTAATTCTACAGTCGCTATGGCAACACTACAACTATAACAGTCAATCTGTTGTGGTGATTCCACAGTTGCTATGGTAACACTACAACTATAGTCAATCTGTTGTGGTGATTCCACAGTTGCTATGGCAACACTACAACTATAATAGTCAATCTGTTACGATGATTCCACAGTTGCTATGGTAACACTACAACTATAACAATCAATCTGTTGTGGTGATTCTACAGTTGCTATGGTAACACTACAACTATAACAGTCAATCTGTTGTGGTAATTCCACAGTTGCTATGGTAACACAACAACTATAGTCAATCTGATGTGGTGATTCCACAGTTGCTATGGTAACACTACAACTATAGTCAATCTGTTGTGGTGATTCCACAGTTGCTATGGTAACACTAAAACTATAGTCAATCTGTTGTGGTCATTCCACAGTTGCTATGGCAACACTACAACTATAACAGTCAATCTGTTGTGGTAATTCCACAGTTGCTATGGTAACACTACAACTATAATCAATCTGTTGTGGTGATTCTACAGTTGCTATGGCAACACTACAACTATAATAGTTAATGTGTTGTGGTGATTCTACAGTCACCATGGCAACACTACAACTATAATAGTCAATGTGTTGTGGTGATTCTACAGTCACTATGGCAACACCACAACTATAATAGTCAATGTGTTGTGGTGATTCTACAGTCGCTATGGCAACACTACAACTCCAATAGTCAATGTGTTGTGGTGATTCTACAGTCGCTATGGCAACATTACAACTATAATAGTCAATCTGTTGTGGTGATTCTTCAGTCGCTATGGCAACACTACAACTATAATAGTCAATGTGCTGTGGTGATTCTACAGTCGCTATGGCAACACTACAACTATAATAGTCAATCTGTTGTGGTGATTCTACAGTCGCTATGGCAACACTACAACTACAATAGTCAATCTGCTGTGAGAGCTAATCATTTTGTATATGTATCCTGTACAGCATCATGGGTGCTCAAACCCTAAATCTCTTAATTCCAGAACATAAAGAAAAGAGAAATAAAAACCTACTGCGTCCTGAAGTCCTTCTTGAAGCTCTTTTGCTGTAGTTCCAGCAGCGGCTCCATTCACCGGCCATAGAGAAGATCCAAGCAGGACGGACAAAACCCAAAGACCCAGGCAGCCCATCAGCGCCAGTCTGTGCAGAGATAAAAACATTAAGACCATCAGCATCATGAACGCACAAAACTTACAGAAAACAACAACAAACAAAGCCTTCTCAATGCCAGGGTTTTTGTCAGAGGCAGATTTAACCAATAAGCGAAGAAAACAGCAGCTTACAGATCTGCGCGATTGTTTCTATACCAAAATCGCAATTTGAAAGGGCAAGCACTGATTTAATACAGTATATATACAGTTGAAGTCTGAATTATTAGCCCGCCAGTATATTTTTTTCCTAAATTTAATGATTTTTTCAACACATTTCTAATCATAATAGTTTAATAGCTCATTTCTAATAACTGATTTCTTTTGTCTTTGTCATGATGACAGTTCAATACTTGACTAGATATTCTTCAAGACACTAGTGTTCAGCTTAAAGTGACATTTAAAGGCTTAACTAGGGTAATTAGGGTAAAGTTAGGGTAATTAGGCAAGTCATTGTATAACAGTGGTTTGTTCTGGAGACAATCCTAAACTAATATTGCTTAAGGGGGCTAATAATATTGACCTTAAAATGGCTTTAAAACAATTAAAATCTGCTTTTATTCTAGCCAAAATAAAACAAATAAGACTTTCTCCAAAGAAAAATTATTAGAGGAAATACTGTGAAAAATTCCTGAATCTGTTGAACATCATGTGGGAAACAATTTGTCAGATCATTTCTATGAACGCTGAAAACATCTTCGACAGACAACATTATGTGAATCTGCAGCATCTCAAACAGTCGATGCCTGGAGGAAACACTAATCAATATTGAATAGGTGTCGATTATTGAATGCAGGAGTCGCTGTCTGCTCTGAAAACATACGCTTACAAAACATCTTATTTACTAATCTAATCTAATCCAATACTACTAACAATATGAGCATCTCTATTAAAATCATTAGCATCGACAGGGCATGCATTAACCTATATAGGACTCTAGAAACAATACACAAACAATTTTGAATACAAATAAATATAAATGAATGGTCTTGAGGCGACGCGGTGGCGCAGTAGGTAGTGTTGTTGCCTCACAGAAAGAAGGTCGCTGGTTCGAGCCTCGGCTGGGTCAGCTGGCATTTCTGTGTGGAGTTTGCATGTTCTCCCCGTGTTGGCGTGGGTTTCCTCCGGGTGCTCCAGTTTCCCCCACAAGTCCAAAGACATGTGGAACAGGTGAATTGGGTAAGCTAAATTGTCCGTAGTGTGTGTGTGTGTGTGTGTGTGAATGAGTGTGTTCCCAGTGATGGGTTGTGGCTGGAAGGGCATCCACTGCGTAAATCATGTGCTGGATAAGTTGGGGGTTCATTCCGCTGTGGCGACCCCAGATTAATAAAGGGACTAAGCCGAAAAGAAAATTAAATTAAATTAAATAAACAATCTAAATTGGACAGGTTTAATTTATGTAATGGATTCATTATAATGTTGGAAATAATAGCAAGTTAATATGTATAGGCTATAATATATCTTTATATGTAAATCTTTTTATATTTAATAAATGTATAGCACTATATTAATATTTTACTCCAGCGATTGAATAGTACTTATTTGCTTAATTTTCTAATATTTTTTTTAATTAATGCAACATGCAAACTCTACACAGAAATGCTAACTGGCCTAGTTGGCACTCGAACCAGCGACCTTTCTTGCTGTAAGGCCACAATGCTAACCACTGAGCCACCGTGCCGCCCGATAAAGTTTTTGTTCATTCATTCATTCATTTTCTTTTCGGCTTAGTCCCTTTATTGATTCGGGGGCGCCACAGTGGAATGAACCGCCAACTTATCCAGTGCATGTTTTGCGCAGCGGACGCCCTTTCAGCTGCAACCCATCTCTGGGAAACATCCACACACACACTCATTCACACTCATACACTACGGGACAATTTAGCCTACCCAATTCACCTGTACCGCATGTCTTTGGACTGTGGGGGAAACCGGCGCACCCGAAAAAACTGGCCACTGCGTCGCCCAGTTTTTGTTCAAATGTAATTAAAAGCAGATTTTTTTTTCCCACAATGATGCCTCTTGTGAATCGTCTCATTATCTTTTGGGAGAAGCCTGGGTCATTTAGTCAAAAAAAAAAAAACTACCTGCTGGTTGAATATAAGTAACTTTAAGTCTGAATTTCCTTGACTGTACATCAGTACATCAACATACTTTACTGTATATTCATTTTTAAATGAAGTCAATTTAAATAGGCATCCTGTACAAGTTTAATTGTTTTTTTTAATATCTCCATTGCTTCACTGTAGTTATTTCCCTCATTAAAGCTGTTCAGTTCACAGTTTTGTATAATAGTATTTTTTAATGTCTGATTTTCATCTATTTCTGTGCTTTAAATCAGAGTTTGTAAGCTGCTGCAGTTCTCCTTTGGTTGCTTTGGTTCATTTACATTTATCTTTTTATTATTGAAAGTAAATTGAAAAGCAGAGTAGCAATAATGTGCTCTGTAGTTGCATATTAAGCTGCACGAGAAACAGGTGGTTTTTATTTACTGGATGTGACAAAAACATACTGAAGGTCAATTATTTCTTCATTCGGAGAACAACACTTCCTTGAACTAAATGAAAATGATAAAAATCTCCTTGGCAACAACCTAAAGTACTGCATATTTTAAATTAGATCAATTAAGGATTAGTTTATTTCAAGTAAGTGATTTTAAGTTATGCTACTTTTGTAAATTACACCTTTTTGTCATAAAAACCTGTTTTTAAAAGTTAATGTTTTAGACAGAAATATATTTCTGCTGTGGTTACTAACTCGTAAGTGTGGCCTATCAATATCAGGTGGTATTTTGAACAAATGTAGAACAACTTTAATACAATTTCACTTTAAACATAAATTGCACATTACTTTTTAAATTGCAAATTATTTTTGACCCCGTCAGCATGGACGAAAGTAACACAACAATTCGGGTTGGGCCGATAGACGATGCCATCGTTCATCGCCGATGGCCTATAGACATCACGATGCTGAGGCGGTGTCATGAGAAATCGGGTCCCCCCTGACAATTGGGTCCTGGTTGATCCTATTGGTTCACTGGAGTTGTATTAGGTATAGTTTGTAGCGCCTGATTAATATATATATATATATATAAATATATATATATATATATATATATATATATATATATATATATATATATATATATATATATATATATATATATATATAATGTGGCATGTGTTGTGGCATGGATAATTTGTCTTTCATGCTTTTATGTTAGATAAACTTGCTACCATTTCTTATGTATGTATATATATATATATATATATATATATATATATATATATATATATATATATATATATATATATATATATATATTTGCATATAAATACATAAAAACATCAAAAAGGCATCATTAAATGTTTAGAACCGTTTCAATTATTTTAACTATGCATGTCTTTAACTTGTACTTACCAATAATAATGTTATTAATATGATAAGTGTTGTTAAAATAATGTTACTTATAATATGATAAGTCTTGTTAAAATAATGTTGCTAATATGATAAGTCTTGTTAAAATCTCAAGACTGAGAATAGACTATAAAAAGCACTTTTGATCAGGCATTAAATGCAGACGACCTAAGCGGGGTCCTAAGCGGACTCGATTGCAGGGGGGACCCGATTTCTCATGACACCGGCATCGCCGATCCTCCGCCCCGCCCCCGTCGCAAACCCGCTCGTGAAAACTACACACTCAGGCCCCGTTTCCACTAATACAGCTTACTTTAAAATGGCTTTTTAGAACGAAAATGACCCACGTCCACACTGGTGTTTCACCTAGCATTTCTGAACATCCCTCCGTCCACTGAAAACGCACATCACGTGACCCCACCCACAAACACACACAGCCACAGACACACACACACACACACTGTCATGTGCTCGTCTGAGCTCCAGAGAACAGTGTACGTCGGACAGTTGATCAAGGATGTATCGCTGAATCGTGTCTCACTATAGTTGTTAAACGTGATATTTAAATAATCTTGTCTCTATCCAGGGCTTAATTTGTGCCAGAACACGGCGGATCCGGATCCAGCATCTCTGAAATTTGATCCGGCACCTCATTTTACCGATCTCCCTCCTCAACCGCCCTCCTCCCCTGTCCGCTGTTCATTTTCACTTTCTTCCACGACTCCCCAAGCCTCTTCACTTCCCCAAGCCTCTTCGCCGCTCACTTTCGTCTGCGAGACCCCCGTGCCGCTCACTTTCGTCCGCGACACCCCTCCGCCATCCACCGCACCAAACAAATGACTGACACGGATCACTCTGCCTACTCATGCCAGAGTCCCGCGGAAAAAGTGATTGACAGGTGGTAATGTGTGTGTAACTTATCTTTATTTATTTATGATTTGGTTATGGGTAAAACAAAGACCAGGTTGTTGAAACGGCAGGCTACAAATAATTAATTCGTTATGAATGAATTAATTATTCATAAATATTTAATTCACCTCCGTCTATGAAGACGATGCCATCGTCCATCGCGATGTTTCACATTAGAAATCGTACGATGCTAAATTGGTCAACATCGCCCAACCCTAACAACAATATTTGCTAGATTTACTAGATTAATTTTGTTTACTTTAAATACTTTAGATGTCCTTTATTTTTGTAAAAATAAATAAATAAACTGTTTTAATTTTAAATTTCAGTTCTATTAATTGTTTCAAAAGAAATGCAACAATGCAAAATGTTAAAGTTTCTACAATTTTTGAATACCTTTTATTATTGCATTACTTACTCCCAAGGCCGTTTATACAGTATCAAAGTTGATATTTAGCCGCACCATGTTGGTGTTTCGTAACATCCAAATTTTTACAAGGTGGGTCATTAGCCCAATGCTCAACCCCAACCCGGAGGACCAGGACATACACACATACAGTATGGACAATTTAGTTCATCAATTCCCCTATAGCACATGTGTTTGGACTGTGGGGGAAACCGGAGCACCCGGAGGAAACCCACGCCAACATGGGGAGAACATGCAAACTCCACACAGAAACGTCAACTGACCCAGCCGAGGCTCGAACCAGCAACCTTCTGGCTGTGAGGCAACATCGCTACCCACTTTGCCACCATGCTGCCTGGCAATATGCATCAATTTTATGAAATATATTAATCAAAACACTGAAAACTCTAATGTGGAAGTGAAAAATAAGACCTGAATATTAGCAGTGGGGGCGACGCAGTGGCGCAGTAGGTAGTGCTGTTGCCTCACAGCAAGAACGTCGCTGGGTCGCAGGTTCGAACCTCGGCTAGGCTGGGTCAGTTGGCGTTTCTGTGTGGAGTTTGCATGTTCTCCCTGCGTTCGTGTGGGTTTCCTCCGGGTGCTCCGGTTTCCCCCACAGTCCAAAGACATGCGGTACAGGTGAATTGAGTAAGCTAAAATTGTCCGTAGTGTATGAGTGTGAATGAGTGTGTGGATGTTCCCAGAGATGGGTTGCGGCTGGAAGGGCATCCGCTGCGTAAAATCGTGCTGGATAAGTCGGCGGTTCATTCCGCTGTGGCGACCCCGCAAGGGACAAAGCCGACAAGAAAATGAATGAATGAATATTAGCAGTGGGACATAACTAACACAGTTATTTTGGTTCCCAGAGGAACACTTGCCATTTAAACTTGATTTACTTTTAACGTGAATGTGTTATTGCACTGAATAACCTGTAGATTGAGCATTAGTGTGATGCACAAAAGAGAAACACATCTTGTAATAAGGAAAAAAGAGCCGCTACAGTAATTTACTTTCTGCACTTAAAAACTAAAATTCAAAGCTAACCACAGGACACACTCCTGAAATCAGCTGATATTTGTCATCTCCATCAAGGCCTGCATGCTGAATGTGCTGTTATAGCCTGGAAAGCAAATGTTGTCAGGGTTTCCAGAAAATCGCTTTGTTACTTTCGTCCCATGTAACTTTCGTCCCCGCTCTCCCACGTGTAAAGCTGCATTGTGAAAATGACTGTAAAGACATACAATACGGTTAATACAGTATTTCTGCTTTAAATGATTCACAGCAAGTACAGTAAGTTACTGTAGATTCTACAGAGAATTGTTAACAGGGTAATAGTTTTAATAATAACCCTGGCATGTCACAGAGACTCATAAAGATTAAATATATGTAAATATCAGTGACTTTTCCAACACAATGAAATCCATGTATATATGATGCAACGTTACTAATGAATAATTTTCTCTGCATGCTCTGTATCCAATTCCATTCATATTGCAATACACAAACTAAACATTGCAACATAAGTTTTTGTCAATTAGGTCGATTATTCCTTCATTCGGTGAACAACGCTTCTTTAAACTAGGGCTGGGCGATATGGCAAAAAAAAAAAAATCTCGATTTTTTCATAAAGTTTGACCGATTCACGATTTCGATTTCAATTTTTTTATTTATTTTTTTATTAAATTTTTTTTTTACTGTGTAACTACCTTACCAGCTTACCTTGTTCATTTAAATTTGAATAAATGCTGAAACTAGTTTTTTTCATGCTCACTTGTAAAAGAAAAGCAACCGTGTGACTAAACGCGGTTATGGCACTCTCTCATATAGGGATGCTAAACATAGCTACAATAGAAGTCACAGCAGGTCATATCTTGTGCAGCTTTGGGCAAATTTTATTTGGAGAGAAAATGACCAAAATGTAACTTGAAGATTAAAAAGGATTGGAGGGGAAATAAATATTTCAAATCTCTGTACATAACAGAAAAATAAACAATGATAATGCAACAATAGTTTATCTGTATTAGTGGCATGGCAGAAATATATATTTAGACAGGCCTTGTCAAAGTGAGCGGGCACTTTCACTAATAAAAAATATAGCACTTAAATTATTTCATAACAATCAATAAAATAACAGCGGTTTTATATCAAAAGTTGGTAATGATATAAAATATACTACATTTTGATGGTAAAATATAACCATTTAAACGATTTTGTATTTAAACATCAAATAACGAATGCATCAAGTTAAATATAAAAAAACGAATGAAACAACACATCACATATCAGGATATAAAGGACTATATTTAGCAGAATGCTGCTCTTTTTATCTTTGTAATTTTATAGTTTTATTTTTGTTATTTTAATTATTTTTTGTCTTCATAAATAACTAACGAGCTATAGACAAATATCTGCTTGACGTTTTAGAAAATATTTGTGCGTAGCTCCACCACTCAGTATATATTAAAGATCACCGTGAAAAAAAAAACCCACAGAAACCTGTTACATATCTATCTATATTTAAAGGTCTATCTTATATTTAACTGAATCGTATAATGGCCTATAGCTGAAATGTTGGAAATTGCTTAATTTATTTTTATAAAACATTTGTCGATACATATTGATATTTTTTGGAGTAAAAACTGCCGACATTTAAGAATCCATATTTATTTATATTTATTTATTTTATTCATTCATTCATTTTACTTGTTTATTGGTGCATATATGGGTTATGATTTAATTCATACAGTACCTTGACAGCTACTGTCCCACTCCGTAATTCAAGCAAAAGTCCAAACTAAAGAAAGATTTGACTTTCTGCGGTGACCGACATTTACACGCCGTAACCGTCCTTCAGGTGGTGCGCGGGTCCCCGTCTTGCAGCTCGCGCGGGAGACACAGACGGCTGCGGAGACGCAAACAACAGCACGACGCGCGTGGAAACATTAGCGAAGCTGGCTGGCTGACTGCGGGGCTGTTGTTGCTCTAGCGGGAAAATGTCCCGGTGTTCCCAATGGCCGGTCCGCCCTGGCGCGCTTCCGCTAAACCAGCTGTGGCACATCAACAGAGCCGCGACGTCAACACACAGAATCAGCACAATTCAGCACGGTTGTCTAACAGTTTAGAACGGTTTGGCACGATAGTGGAAAAGCGGCTTTAATATTTTTATTAAAAAAAAATTGCGATTCCTCGATTTTGTAAAAAATAAAATCGTCTTAAAACGTAAATTCGAATTAATCGAAAAAATCGAAAAAAATCGCCCAGCCCTACTTTGAACCAAATGAAAATGAGAAAAATCTCCTTGGCAACTACCTAAAATAACACATTTTAACTGCATATTTTACATTAGATCAATTAATGTTTACTTTATTTCAGGTAAGTGATTTCAAGTTAAACTATTAACACTGTATTTTACTGTAATACAAATTGTATTGTACTGTAGGACAGCTATGAGGCATGTTACTACAGTATATTGTAAAGTTGCATTGTGAAAATGACTATAATTTACAGTAAAAACATGCAAGCATAAATACTTATACAGTGAGATAAATAGTGCTGTAAATATACAGTATTTTTGCTGTAATTTATTTACAGTAAGTTACTGTAGAATCTACAGGGAATTGTTAACAGGGTAATAGTTTTATCAATAACCCTGGCATGCCACAAAGACTCATAAAGAACAAAACAAAAACATGAACATATTTAATCAGTGACTTTTTGAACACAATGAAATCCATCTTGATTTCTTTTATCATACTGTATATGATGCAAGATTATTAATGAATCATTTTCTCTGCGTGCTTATCGGCCACAGCAGCTGTTGTTTTGTGTTCAGATAACTAGTATCATCTTACATCATCACAGCCAGAAATGAGTAATTACATCAAATAATTCAGTTTTATGCTAATTATATCTGGCTTTACATAAACAGACATTTGATGTAAAGCGACAACAGCAGATTTCAGGAGCTAATATCTGCTCCAGCTGCTCTCGAATATTAGCAACATAAATGAACACCTTTTAGCAGACGTTTATATGCTTTTCTGACATAAACCGGATGAAAATGGAAAACTGCTTGTAATAATTTGGGGAAATAGGCTTAATTAGAGACATAATAATAATTCCTTACATTTATATTGTGCTTTTCTAGACACTCAAAGCGCTTTACACATTGGGAGGGAATGTCCTCATCCACCACCAGTGTGCAGCATCCGCCATATTGCGCCAGACTGCACACCAGCTGATTGGTGGAGAGGAGACATAGTGATGAAGCCAATTATGATATGGGGATGATTTGCCAGTGGGCAGATTTGGCCAGGATGCGGGGGTTAAACCCCTACTCTTTTTCAAATGACATCCTGGGATTTTTCACGACCACAGAGAGTCAGGACCTCGGTTTAACGTCTCATCCGAAAGAAGGCGCTCACTAGGCAGTATAGCGTCCCTTTCACTATACTGGGGCATTAGGACCCACACAGACCGCAGGTTGAGTGCCCCCTGCTGGCCTCACTAGATTCTCACTAGAGACGCATCAATGTTAGGGTTAATTTATAGATGGAGTTGACCGGATTAGCGTGCAACTAATAAAACACAAATGACATCCACAGATCCAAATAAACACCTCCAAAATAGACAGATGCCAATATTTGATAAATCAATATATGGTGATAATAAACATGCACAATATTGACATCATGGGCACTCGAAGATACAGTGAATAATTATTTAATATTTAAACTTTTAGAGTGCTTTCGAAGAACATTCAGATTGTATCGGCAATATTCATAACAGCACTAAAATTATGATTATTTACCTTAATAGTTTAATCGTGAATGTTTTGACATGTTATTTTGGCTGTATACATGCTGAAATATTGACTGTTAGCATTAGTTCATTTAACTCAAAACTACAAAAGTTTTTATTTATCTTGGGTTATTTATTAGTGAATGCTTATTTATTATTTTACTATTATTTAATGTGTTATAATTGAAGTCATAATCGGATTACAAGCTGTAATCTTTTTATTAAATGGATTGTAGGTTAGTGTATGCTCCATTCAGCAGTTTTAGTTTCTGTCAGCTTTGAGTTTAATCAGGAGACACTGGTAGTTCAGACAACTTCAGTGGGTAAAGAGGCTCTGGGTCAAAAAGCATTGGGGGTTCAGACAACCCCAGTTGGTCAGGAGGCTCAGGTTCAGGAGGCATTGGCGGTTCAGACAACCCCAGTGGGTTAGGAGACATAGGCTACGTTCACACTGCAGGCAAATGTGGCCCAAATCTGATCTTTTGGCCCATAAGTGACTCAGGTCTTGACAGTGTGAACAGCCCAAACCACATGGAATCTGATCTTTTCACTTCAGATTTGTGCCACTTTCATATGTAGTCTTCAATCAGACACGGATCTGATGTTTTGCAATGCGACCGCAGTGTAAACGGTTATGTCGGATTTCATGTGACTTTTACATAATCTTCGAGCGACATGCGTCATCATTCTGTGCTGCAGACATCATCTACACCTCTGCAGCAGTAGAATAACACACAGGGCGATTACTTTACCACAGAAAGTTGGTTGTTCATTTTGAAAAAGATTGTGAAGGCAAAACTGGTGCTTGTTAACCACTCTGGTTAACGATCGGGGCACAGGTTGATCGGAAAGCTAAAGAGCGTCGCGGGTGTTGCGGAAAGGGGACGAACATTTCATCTTAAGGACGAACATTATCTCAGAGCGAATAAAGGGCAGGAGCTCAAGCACCCAAACCCCCCATCTTCACGTGTCTGTTGTTTATAATGAAGTAAAATAAAGTAACTGCAAACGGAGATAAACCAACTCCGCCTTCACAGTTCAGTCTGCGGCTGCTCATTAACCCTTGATGAGTTCACTACACCGGTGGTCAGACAGACGCGCGCCACGGTTGTCATAAATCACAAATGATCAGTGTTTTCAATCACAAGGGACTTATTTTAGGTTTCAAATGCCGAACTACACATTAGCGTATTAACAGCAGAACAACCCTTTACAGTTCATGTAATACACCACGGTTGTCTACGAAAAGGGCAATAATCATATTGAGCATAATCTGACAACGTGCTTCATACAGTACACACATCGTGTGCATAATTAGACATTTTGTGTTGTCTGTAACTATACTTCTGCGCATGCGGGTCAGTTTACGACCATGATCTGTTCACACTGCAAATCTGATATTGGCCACATTTATAACAGCAGTGTGAACAGCTAGGCAAAACAATCAGATCTGAGAAAAAATCAGATTTGAGCACTAAGCCTCGCAGTGTGAACGTAGTCTTAGGGTCAGGAGACAATGGTGGTTCAGACAACCCCAGTGGGTCAGGAGACTTAGGGTCAGGAGACACTGGTGGTTCAGAAAGCTCTGGTGGCACTGGGAAGTCACACAACTCTGGTGGCCGTTAATGGGACTCAGGTGGCAGCTCTGGCCATTTGTGGGACTCGGGTGGCTGCTCTGACCATTCATGGGACTCAGGTGCCGGCTCTGGTCTTTCGTAGGACTCAGGTAGTGGCTCTGGTGGTGGCTCTGGCCATTCATGGGAATCGGGTGGCGGCTCTGGCCATTTGCAGAGGTCAGGTGGTGGCTCTGTCCATTCATGGGACACAGGTGGTGGCTATGGCCATTCATGGGACACGGGTGGTGGCTATGGCCATTCATGGGACTCGGGTGGTGGCTCTGGCCATTTGTGGGACTCGGGTGGGGGCTCTGGCCAATCATGGGACACGGGTGGTGGCTCTGACCATTTATGGGGCTCAAATGGTGGCTCTAGCCATTCATGGGACTCGGGTGGTGGCTCTGGCCATTCATGGGACACGGGTGGTGGCTATGGCCATTCATGGGACACGGGTGGTGGCTATGGCCATTCATGGGACTCAGGTGGTGGCTCTGGCCATTCATGGGACTCGGGTGGTGGCTCTGACCATTTATGGGGCTCAAATGGTGGCTCAAGCCATTCATGGGACTCGGGTGGTGGCTTTGGCCATTCGTGGGACTAAGGTGGTGACTCTGGCCATTCGTGGGACTCAGGTGGCAGCTCTGGTGGCAGCTCTGGCCATTCAGGGGACTAGGGGTGATCTGATGCCCATCATTCGAGGGATTCAGAGGAATCTTGTGACCACCATTCGGGGGATTCGTGACTTGGCTAATTACCCTAGTTAAGCCTTTAAATGTCACTTTAAGCTGAATACTAGTATCTTGAAAAATATCTAGTCTAATATTATGTGCTGTCATCATTACAAAGGGAAAAGAAATCAGTTATTAGAGATGATTTATAAAAGCTATTAGGTTTAGAAACTAGTAATTGATTGATATTACAGAAGTGGTACTATTGTGATGTATATCATTATTATTATTATCATTATTATTATTATTATTATTATTATTATTATTATTATATGAAAAAACTTATATCTCGATATGAAATTTTTGTCATATCACCGAGCCCTACTAAGTATTTTTGGCTATGATACCTGATAAAGTAATCTTTTTTTTGCATAAAGGTCACTATCATAATACAGTTTTTTACAATGGCTATGACAGTTTTTTCAGTACATTTAACAAGTTTCCTAAACTCTTAACACAGTTAGCACAACATCCGCCTCTGTAGGCTATACATTTTACACATTTCTTGTTGCTTTGATACAAAATGCATACATTTGACACCAATTTCAAATGCTTGAACTTCTTTTACACACAAGCTCAACCAAGACCAAAACAATGTAATTTTACAGTCAAATTTACAAATGCTTTCACACAGTATGTCAGAACAGATAACACCAGGTTCTAAACAAACTTATATAGGCTAAAGTCAAAGTGAGCAGCTGCTAAAAATATATTTGCTGTATTTTATTCCATTGCCAATGAGAAACAGCTTATTGCAATTATGTAAATATATATATATACATACAAATATATATATATATATATATATATATATATATATATATATATATATATATATATATATATATATATTTGCATAACTGCAAGGAAATATATTTGTGTTTCAATTCACATTATGAATTATATGAATATCACAGCTGATTCCCATTTAGAAACCACACTCATGTGTTGAGATTTTTCCAATCACATGATCGTATGCTCTAAAAGAGGACTCTTTGGGCTTTTGATAGGAACAGTGAGCGTATCAAAGAACTCTGTCACCAATACATCTAGGTACATTTATGCAATACAGTCATTGCTGTACTATACACAGTGTTTTGCAGTAAACTACTCTATAAACCTGGAGTTCATTACAGTAGTACATACAGTAGATATACAGTACAGTACAGCACAGCATTTACATACACTGTGTCTAATTACTTTCAGAGAATCATGGAGTTGGAGGCCAATCAAGTCCCACATGAAATTATCTATGTTGACGAGGCTGGCTTCAACTTGGGGAAAAAGGATTTCGCTGTGGGAGAAACCTACAGTAATAGACCAAAGGGCCACAGTTACCTTGCCGGGCCAGAGATGAAGAAGCCGGGCAAATTCAGAAGACTGGGCAGAATAGAAGATTACTTTTTTTTTTTTTAATTATAATTCCGGTGCTTTTTCTGTGTGTATATCTTGCAGTGATGTCCTTTTGCAAAAAAAAGTCTGTTTCCTTAGCAATTTTGTGTCTGTATTTTATTTTATTTTATTTACATAAACTGTACATGTTATTTTATTTATTTAATCCACTCTGAGATGGTCTTACATTTTTTTGTATTGAATTTCTGCAGCAAAAGAAACAAAATTCATGCATTTACTAAACCCAACAAAACAAAAATGTATAGAGGCTTCAAATATAAAAACAGACCTGACACATAAAATAATGCAGTTTCTGTAATGTCAGCTGATGATAGTATTTTTATTGTCAGTGTGTTATAATTGACTAAATGTTCCTGTTGTAGGAGAACATGTGTTAGTGTTTTGAATAATGATTTGCTTTTGAAACATGTTCACAGTGTTTTGTTAGACGTGGTGTATTGTGTTTGCTTATTATTGTATTTTGAAAAGTAGTTTTGGAGTTTAGTTTACAATGTGTGATTTTGAGCATGAAATTAACTGTTTTGCCAATTGTGTGTTTTAGGTGTGTTGGTGTGTTAAGAGTTTAGCAAACTTGTTAAATGTATTGAAAAAACTGTCATAGCGATTGTAAAAAACTGTAATACCGCATATCCTGATAAAACATTCAACAATTAATCATTACAAGAAAATCTGCCATCATCACAATCCAACTCCAAATACTGCAGCAGAAAGACGCAATAAAAAGGGTAAAAATAACTGGTGTGACATTTTGAGAAGCGTCTTGTTGTAGTTATACGGTACAGATCTCCATACGGACTGGCAGACTTGAGGCTGAGAAAGACAATCCTGCGCTCTGCATGAAGACATCACAGTCAATATGACAGCTACATTCACATCCGCTAGATTCATAACACACTGCCTCACTCAACGGCTCATAGGATTCTGTATTGCATGCTTCACTATTGCAAATGCAAAATCCAGTGCTCATCACTGCATTTTATGTAAGATGATTATGAAGTCAGATCAGATCAAAAATAATACATTAGCAAAAATATAACCCATACATGCACAGTGCAATTCACATAAACATTTCCCCAAATTAATTGATTTTTGTGTATTTATGAATTGTGTTTTGAATTTACTAATTGGATTTGCGTATTTATCAATTTATGTTTTGAAATTACAAATTGTTTTGAATTTACAGACTGGATTTGCATATTTATAAATTGTGTTTTGTCTATTTACGAATTGTGTTTCGTATATTTACGAATTGTGTTGGTGCATTTATGAATTGTGTTTTGTCTATTTACGAATTGTGTTTTGTCTATTTACGAATTGTGTTTTGAATTTTCAAATTGTGCTTTGTGTATTTATGAATTGTGTTTCGAATTTACGAATTGGATTTGTAGATATTTATGAATTGTGTTTTGAATTATAAAAATTCTGTTTTGTGTATTTATGAAATGTTTTGAATTTGCCAATTGTGTTTTGTCTATTTACGAATTGTGTTTGTGCATTTATTAATTGTGTTTTGAATTTGCAAATTGAATTTTGTGTATTTACGAATTGTGTTTTGAGTTTACGAATTGGATTTGCGTATTTATCAATTTATGTTTTGAAATTACAAATTGTTTTGAATTTACAGATTGGATTTGCATATTTATGAATTGTGTTTTGAAATTACGAATTGTGTTTTGTATATTTACGAATTGCGTTTCGAATTTACGAGTTGGATTTGTAAATTTACGAATTGTGTTTTGAATTTGCAAATTCTGTTTTGTGTATTTATGAATTGTTTTGAATTTGTAAATTGTGTTTTGTAAATTAACAAATTGTGTTTGTGCATTTATTAATTGTGTTTTGTGTATTTATGAATTGTGTATTGAACTTACGAATTGTGTTTTTAATCACGAATTGTGTTTTGATTTTACAAGTTAGATTTGTATATTTATGAATTGTGTTTTGTGTATTTACAAATAGTGTTTTGAATTACGAATTGCGTTTTTAAATAATAATTTGTGTTTTGAATTTACAACTGAAACTGAAAATTAAGTAGGGGCGGGGCTTTCTTTTCTGTATCATTTCCACATAGCAAACTAACGGTGAGGTTATGAATATGCAGTTGTTTTGGAAACTCTCAGGTTGATGTCAACCGAAGGAACGCAGAAACAATAGATGAGCAGAGTTGCCATTAAAGATTACCGCAACAAACTACTTTTTATATAGTAAATTATAGTATAGTATACTTATGTGTAACATGTAACATGGACAATTTTAGTTAACTAAAATTCTCGTCATTTTTGTCTAGTCTTATTTAAAGGAAAACTAAAATATTTAAAGTAGGGCTGGGCGATATGGCAAAAAAAAAAATCTCGATTTTTTCATAAAGTTTGACCGATTCACGATTTCGATTTCGATTTTTTATTTATTTTTTTATTAAATTTTTTTTTCTGTGTAACTACCTTACCAGCTTACCTTGTTCATTTAGTTTTAAATAAATGCTGAAACTAGTTTTTTTGCTCACTTGTAAAAGAAAAGCAATAGTGTGACTAAACGCAGTTATGGCACTCTCTCATATAGGGATGCTAAACATAGCTACAATAGAAGTCACAGCAGGTCATATGTTGTGCAGCTTTGGGAAAATTTTATTTGGAGAGAAAATGACCAAAATGTAACTTGAAGATTAAAAAGGATTAGAGGGGAAATAAATATTCAAATCTCTGTACATAACAGAAAAATAAACAATGATAATGCAACAATAGTTTATCTGTATTAGTGGCATGGCAGAAATATATATTTGGACAGGCCTTGTCAAAGTGAGCGGGCACTTTCACTAATAAAAAATATAGCACTTTTATACCACAATTATTTCATAACAATCAATAAAATAACAGCGGTTTTATATCAAAAGTTGGTAATGATATAAAATATACTACATTTTGATGGTAAAATATAACCATTTAAACGATTTCAGTATTTAAACATTAAATAACGAATGCATCAAGTTAAATATAAAAAACGAATGAAACAACACAGCATATCCGGATATAAAGGACTATATTTAGCAGAATACTGCTCTTTTTATCTTTGTAATTTTATAGTTTTATTTTTGTTATTTTAATTATTTTTTGTCTTCATAAATAACTAACGAGCTATAGACAAATATCTGCTTGACGTTTTAGAAAATATTTGTGCGTAGCTACACCACCCAGTATATATTAAAGATCACCGTGAACAAAAAAAAAAAAAACCCACAGAAACCTGTTACATATCTATCTATATTCAAAGGTCTATCTTATATTTAACTGAATCGTATAACAGCCTATAGCTGAAATGTTGGAAATTGCTTAATTTATTTTTATTAAACATTTGTCGATACGTATTGATATTTTTTGGAGTAAAAACTGCCGACATTTAAGAATCCATATTTATTTTATTCATTCATTCATTTTACTTGTTTATTGGTGCATATATGGGTTATGATTTAATTCATACAGTACCTTGGCAGCTACTGTGCCACTCCGTAATTCAAGCAAAAGTCCAAATTAAAGAAAGATTTGACTTTCTGCGGTGACCGACATTTACAACACGCCGTAACCGTCCTTCAGTTGTGGCGCGGGTCCCCGTCTCGCAGCTCGCGCCGGAGACACAGACGGCTGCGGAACGCGAACAACAGCACGACGCGCGTGGAAACATTCGCGAAGCTGGCTGGCTGGCTGACTGCGGGGATGTTTTTGCTCTAGCGGGAAAATGTCCCGGTGTTCCCAATGGCCGGTCCGCCCTGGCGCGCTTCCGCTACCAGCTGTGGCAGCACATCAACAGAGCCGCGACGTCAACACACAGAATCAGCACAATTCAGCACGGTTGTCTAACAGTTTAGAACGGTTTGGCACGATAGTGGAAAAGCGGCTTTAATATTTTTATTAAAAAACCGCGATTCCTCGATTTTGTAAAAAATAAAATCGTCTTAAAACGTAAATTCGAATTAATCGAAAAAATCGAAAAAACCGCCCAGCCCTAATTTAAAGTCTCTGCCCATGTAAACTTGACATTGATATTAACCAAATTGCAACATGAAATACAATGGAGAGACATTGATTTAACTGGCCATGATGGAGGGAATTTGGCCAGGACACCCCTACTCTTTATGAGAAGTGTCATGGGATTTTTAATGACCACAGAGAGTCAGGACTTTGGTTTAACCTCTCATCAGAAAGACCCTTGAATGTCCCCTTCCCTATACTGGCGCATTAGGACTCCCAAAGACCACATGTTGAGCGCCCTCTGCTGGCCTCTCTAACACCACTTCCAACATCAACCTAGTTTTCCCATGTGGTCTCCCATCCAGGTACTGACCAGGCTCAGCGCTGCTTAGCTTCAGTGAGTAACCAGTCTTGGGCTGCAGAGACAAATGACTGTGGCGGTTCAGAATTGTTTAATAAGATTATAATTAATTAACCTCACAGTCTGTCCAAAATTATAATAATCTCCCCACATTAGATTGGTATTTTGATTTATGATTTATAAGAGGATATTCTGTCATTTTTGATCACACAGTAAGACCGCCGTTAGCTCACACATCTTAGTTTTTCTTCTTTTGACAGTCTAAATATATATATATGGTTTGAACAATAAAAACTTGACAGGTCACATGACTGAAACTATAAATATGCGCATGCTTTGATCCGCTCATCTAATGAATCCACAGCGATCAATGCAGCAGAATATAACAAATATTGATGTCGACGAACACAAAGAGATTTCTGTCTCTTACTACACTTTCAGCACTCTTCTATGCATGATGATATTGCATGCTAATTTAGTCACTGTTGAGTTCTTAAAATATCTGTGTCGTCCTTTTTTTAGTGTCAGAAAAAAGGTAGTCAATGAAAATTTGTTGAATTGAACTCTATTGCTACATCCAGATCAATTTGAAAATGACTTGTCCATCTAAAAACGCTCCATCGTTTTCAATTACTTCCGAAAAAAATGGTCATCCATGCTAAAACGACTGAAAATGGTTTTATTAATGTACTGCGCATGCACAAAGATCTAAGACGCTTTTACCTGCATCACATTCCCCTGCACGATATTGGAAAAATCTGACATTGCGATATTTCATTTTGCTGTATTATATATTGAGTGATAGATCTTGATCTTTCTGCCAACAAGTTTTTACCTTTAAGTGTCTTTTCTGAGCATGTGTGATAGTCTGCAGTGCTATATTGTTGTATATTTACGCTACAGAAACCCTGTAATAAACTGCAGCACATTTTCTGTTATTTTACACTTATTTCTCTAGATATTATTTCTTAGGGCTGCACGATATTAGAAAAATCTGATATTGAGATGTTTTATTTTTCTGCTATAAATGTTGCGATATGAATACAGTTTCACGAGATGAATAGCTCTATTTGGCTACCATTATTCAGGTGCAATAAACCAATGCTAAAACAAGCTTTTCTTATTCTGCATTGTCTCATTTCTAGTCCAAATATCGAAAAAATTCTTAGATCAAGTAAAAATATTGTATTATTTTCACCCTCAGAAAAAAGAACTCAAAATTAGTTAAAATGATCTACCATTAGGGTAAGTAAAACAATCTTTGTTTAGTTTTTGCTTTGAATGTAGATATTTGGACTAGAAACAAAACAAATATTCACGTTTTTGCATAAATTGTATAAATTCTGTATGAATAATTAAGTGCAATTCATATTTGTTACACCCCAAACATCATAATTTTTTGTGCTCAAATGTTTTAAACTCTCTTGAAATGCCTTAAAAACACATGCAAATGATAAACCTTCACTCTATTACGGTTAAACTTAGCAGTGACTCTACAAATCACATGTTCTGTAGCTCGGTTTCAGCTATATTTCAGACTCAACACTGCACATCTTACGATATGACTATTGCACATTGCTATTTCAATGATGAAACCATATATTGTGCAGCCCTATTATTTCTTATACATTATATTATTACAAACGACTAAAATGTCAATAAAAGTCCCTTTGTTAAACTGTAGAGTTGAATTTTCAACATCAAAAGTGGACAGGGCAGAGATCAACATCCCATAATGCAATTCACCACCGCAAATAAACACTTGTAAATCACAAAATACAGAAATTGTTCATTAACAGGTGATGTTTTACAGTGTACTTCTGCTCAGAAAATGACTTTTACTGGAGTAAACCGATTTGCAGGTTGGTTCATTGTGTTTAAATTAACATTTTAACACTGCATTTTGCTATGGAGTTAAATTCTAGTCTATTTGTACAGCGCTTTTCACAATAATTACCATTCTAAAGCAGCTCATTATTACATTACAATCAAAATCAGCAAGAGTTAGGTATGAAGTGTTAAGTATTTCATATATATATATATATATATATATATATATATATATACACAGTTGAAGTCAGAATTATTAGCCCTCCTGTTAAATTTTTATTCTTTTATATTTTTTACCTAATTTCTGTTTATTGGAGAGCAGATTTCTTCAACACATTTCTTATCATAATAGTTTAATAACTCATTTCTAATAACTGATTTCTTTTCTCTTGTTGATGACAGCACATAATATTAGACTAGAAATTCTTCAGAATACTAATATTCAGATTAAAGTGACATTTAAAGGCTTAACTAGGTTAATTAAGTTTAAGTTAGTTATATTTAAGAGTAATAATTAGGCAAGTCATTGTATAACAGTGGTTTGTTCTGGAGACAATCCAAAACAATTATAGCTTAAAGAGGGCTAATAATATTGGGTTTTAAACAACTAAAAACTGCTTTTATTCTAGCCAAAATAAAACAAATAAGACTTTCTCCAGAAGAAAAAATATTAGAGAAAATACCGTGAAAATTTCCTTAATCTACAGTTGCAATCAGAATTATTGAACCCCCTTTGAAATTTTTTTTCTTTTTTAAATATTTCCCAAATGATGTTTAACAGAACAAGGAAATTTTCACAGTATGTCTGATAATATTTTTTCTTCTGGAAAAAGTCTTATTTGTTTTATTTCGGCTAGAATAAAAGCAGTTTTTAATTTTTTAAAACCCATTTTAAGGTCAAAATTATTAGCCCCTTTAAGCTATATTTTTTCAATAGTCTACAGACCAAACCATCATTATACAATAACTTGCCTAATTACCCTAACCTGCCTAGTTAACCTAATTAACCTAGTTAAGCCTTTAAATGTCACTTTAAGCTGTATAGAAGTGTCTTGAAGAATATCTAGTCTAATATTATTTACTGTCATCATGACAAAGAGAAAATAAATCAGTTATTAGAGATGAGTTATTAAAACTATTATGATTAGAAATGTGTTGAAAAAAATTTCTCTCCGTTAAACAGAAATTAGGGAAAAAAATAAACAGGGGGTCTAATAAATCAGGGGGTTGAATAATTCTGATTGCAACTGTACTAAATATGACTTGAGAAATATTTGACAAAGATTAATATTGTATAACTGCTCCTTCTCTTCCTCTGCTGCTCCATCAGCATCCATGTAAACTTCAGACTGTATAAGAGAAAGAGCTTCTTCATTATATTCATACTTATTTACAACATGAGAGCAATCGTGCATCACTTCAAAAAGTTGATGCATTTGTTTACGCTTAATTTTAATTAATGTACATTTTTTTTGCATTGTATTTATCATGTGCTTAGTTTTGCTGCTGTGCTTTGGGATTAAGAATAATGCATTATTAACTTTGCAAAGTCTTCTCAATTATCCCAAATGATGTCTGTTATTGCATAATATATATATTTAATACTTTTGTACAGTAAATCTTGTTCAACAGAATGCATCAATAGCACAAACAATGACTGAAGTGACTGTGTCATTTCATTGTGCAATCACTGATATATTTATGGTGAAAATATTTATTTAAATGGAAAATACAGCAATGATGTATCAAGCATTTTAATTGTATAACACTAACATATATCTGACCTATCATAACAATAACACAAAGTGCATATGATGACTTCATATTCAAGAAATCTGACCTCTCACTGCGAATGATAACAGAATAAAGACCGACGACACAAGCACAGTAAACACACATATTTTACACATAAACTGCATTAAATACCACAGTTTTATAAGCGCACATGTGATGGTTTGTATACAGAATAATAGGAGATTATTTTGCTTTACTCAGCGCCTCAGCAATATTCTGCATTTAGCCTTTCCTCTTGTGAAATGATTTAATTGCAAAAAAAAATGTAACCATGTTTTTAATGTGTAATGTAATTAAAATAGCAGCACTGTAAATCTAAGATGTACAGTTGAAGTCAGAATTATTAGCCCCCCTGTTTATTTATTTCCCCAATTTCTGTTTAACAGAGAGCAGATTTCTTCACACATTTCTAATCATAATAGTTTTAATAACTCATCTCTAATAACTGATTTATTTTATCTTTGTCATGATGACAGTAAATAATATTAGACTAGATATTCTTCAAGACACTTCTATACAGCTTAAAGTGACATTTAAAGGCTTAACTAGGTTAATTAGGTTAACTAGGCAGGTTAGGGTAATTAGGCAAGTTATTGTATAATGATGGTTTGTTCTGTAGACTATCGAATAAAAAAAATAGCTTAAAGGGGCTTATAATTTAGTCCTTAAAATGGTTTTTAAAAAATTAAAAACTGCTTTTATTTTAGCCGAAATAAAACAAATAAGACTTTCTTCAGAAGAAAAAATATTATCAGACATACTGTGAACATTTCCTTGCTCTGTTAAACATCATTTGGGAAATATTTAAAAAAGAAAACAAATTAAAGGGGGGTGAATAATTCTGACTTCAACTGTAGTCACAATGTTTTCAGAATGCACATGCAGCTTTTATAGAAACAATCAAAAAATGTTGGGAAATACACAAATGTGTAGCTACTATAACAACAACACTACCAAGCGCTGGGTTATTTCAACCCAGATTTGGGTAAATTATGAATAAAACATTCCATGCCTTCATTTTTTAATCATTAGTATAAAAAG
>LR812539.1:56209598-56239598 GCA_903798195.1 Danio kyathit | reverse complement strand
TCCACATGTCATGGGTGTCCACCTCGACCTATGGTCACCTATACTGACATAGTAACCTCTCCCTTCAAGATAAGATCTGAACCATTTGAGGACCGTCCCAGACAGCCCAACCCAATTTTCCAGCCTATCCAGAAGTATGCTGTGATCGACAGTGTCAAATGCAACACTAAGATCCAGCAATACCAGCACTGTTAGTTTACCTGAATCTGTATTTAGGCGGATATCATTGATTATCTTTATAAGAGCGCTCTCTGTACTGTGATGTGCTCTGAAACCAGATTGAAAATAGTCTAAACAAACCCCACAGGCAGATTATTTAGCTTGTTTTAAAACAAAACAGTATTTTTTGCTTATCTAGAAATTTGTTCTTGATTTAAGAATTTGTAGATAATTGGACTAGAAACAAGACACAAACAAAATAAGAAAACCATTTTTTTAAGGTCTTTAAGCATAGTACACAGCAAAAAATGCTTTTCTCACTTAGATTTTTTGTCTTGTTTCTAGTCCAAATATCTAAACATTCTTATATCAAGAAACATTTTCTAGACAAGCAAAACATATTGTCTTGCTTTAAGAAATAATATGCCAATATTAAATCAGTTTTTTCTTAAAACAAGCTAAATAATCTGCCAATGGGGTATGCAAAATAATCTTCTTTTTCCTTTTGACATAAGTTTATTTTGCTTACCCCATTGGCAGATTATTAACAATAAATCGTTGTGTGAATGTTGTAACATTTAAATGATTTTCCATCAGGAAGAACCAGGGAAGAACGCAGCATCTTATTTCTCACAGGACGCGTTCTCTGTTCTCGCGATCTCTCGAGTCCGTTCTTCCGAGGTAACTTGGCATGACCAGTCTCCACAAGAACATGAGTCCGTTCTCAGCGTTCTTGGTATTGAGAAACAGCCAGTGACTCAATTGTGTAAAAGCTCCGCCCTCTTCTAGAAAGCAGCAGCTCATTTGCATTTAAAGATGCACACACACAAAATCAGGATTTCAAATAGGGCTAATTTGATAAGCTACTGTATAATAAATGATCTGTTGTGTATTTTGAGTTCAACCTTAACAGATTTCTGGCACCAAAGATTTATATTACATGTTGTGAAAAGTGCATAACATGTCCTCTTTAAGTGTATTAAAGAAGACCTATTATGTGTCTTTTTACAAAATGTAAAATGCATCTCTGCTGTCTCTAGAGTGTGTGTGAAGTTTGAGCTGAAAATAGCACACAGATAATGTTCTCCAGCTCTCTGAAACTGACCCTTTTCAGGCTTTGATCCTAATTGTGGCGTTTTGGTGACTCTCGCTTTAAATGCAAATGAGATGTGCTCTTTTCAGAAGAGGGCGGAGCTACAGACGGCTGTGCGTCCCAATACGCTTATTTCACGCGACCGCCATTTTAGAACACGAAAGCGAGGCTGCGGTGGGAAGAAAGCCGGAAGTATAGGATCAGCACTGTAAACATTGCAACAATATGCTGTGTGCTATAAACCTCCAGCTGTTGCTGCGACTTCAAAATGCAGAAATGGTGTAAACATCACTTTAATATCATTCCGTTCAGTTTAAAATAAACAATTAAAAGCATATTAGGCGTCAAACAACATCACAATCTCTGTAAGAGTGATACGCTTAAGTGTCCTCCTAGACTTCAGTTCATGGCAGCAGGTAAACACCGTGTGGACGCTTCCCTGCTTCAGCCTATGTAACCCGGTGAGTGATAAAACACTCCAGTCCTCTGTAGCACATCTTCGTGTTGTCTTTAACAGTGTTGTCCCGGTACTGAAGTTTTAAAAACGTCAATTTCCCGCTAACATTTACGCGCCGCTGAGCGCGCTCATAAACAGCTGATTTGCCGTAGTATTCACCAGTGCTCAACAGAATGACTGTGAAGGTTATCAGCTCGCTGCTCTTCACAGATTGAAAACACACATAGACGGATATTGGAGCGTTTTCACTCAGTAAACAGCGGTGAGGTGAACTGATGACAGCCAATCAAAGTGATTTCTGTTGAGCACGTGAACACAATGGCCAATCAGCGCTGTTTAAGAACTCCATGAACAGTGTCTTAAATGTTAACGAGAAATTGGCGTTTTTTTACATTTCATTACGGAAATTTTGTATCGTGACTAGTCTAATATAGTGAAAGAATCAGTTCATTAACTTGAGTTTGATGAATGGCATCTAAAATGTGTGTTTGGGAAAGAAAACGTTAGCTAAGTAGTGCCATTTCCCTTAACTTAGCTGAAAAAGAAGCCTTTTTATTTTCACTATTCATTCAGAACGGACCTTAGGGTCACTCGGAAGGCGCTGAAATCATAAATTTGTGTCACTTTCTCTTCGCTGATAAGATGTACAGCCAGGTACATAATATTCCTGTGTGACACAGGCGATACTTCCGGGTTTCTTCCCACCGCAGCCTCGATTTCGCTGTTAATAATGGAAATCAGTCTATAGCTACAGATGTAAAACAGCAGTGTGTGTGTTGTCAGGTGTGCATGTGTGCTTCAGTGTCATTGTGTGCTTCTGTCAGTCTATGTCGCTCCTGTCTCTGTTCATGTGTGCTTCATCTAAAACTCCACATCTATAATCCTCTTAGTCTATGCTGACATTATCTTCAGCAGCTCAAACACTCTAATGGCTAATGGACAGACGGCTGCTTCTCACTCAGGGCTGCTGTTTATGCTAATGAGATGGAGAGATGGGCACTAGTGGGAAGGGCATTCCCCCGGCTGATGACACGTACAAAGGGAGAATGTCAATCAAAGAATGTCTGCAGGCTGTTTTGATCAAGTCTCATTAGAACAAACACAATTCATTCATGTTCACCATTAGAGGCTGCTGGAGAGATTCACACACTGCTGACACACAACTGGGTTTAAACCCCACTTAAAGGGGATTTTTGCATAATAAGTGCTCTTTAAGAGAGTTTATTTGTATTATAATTATTCTAACAGGGCATGGCTTGACTGATTGTGGACCTGGGATCTCTATGATCAGATGCTTTCTAAACTCCTATTTTCTAATTTTTTCACTTGTGTTTATTATTTATTGTTATTGAGAGAAAGAGAGCAGCATATTCATCTAATATTCATCTAAATGTCGCTCTCAGCAGAGCTTGGATGTTAATCTAAGATGATCTGATATTTCCTAAGTAAAACAGCGAGGTTTCCGTTCACTTTGGGGATTAACTCGCTCAAGAAATTGGATATTATATAAATAATTAGCAAATAAAAACTGTGTTTGCATGCCATGTGTTTAAGAGAGGGGGGAAATCATCACTTCTCTTGAAACTGGAGCAAATTATCAATAATAAAAACTTTAATTATAAGAAAAGTTTCTGCAAATGATGAAATCAACGCAGCTCTTTTTCTTCCACAACTAATGTGTTGCTCCGCTAAAGACAAACGCAATAACAAACACTGTCACGTGACCTTGTGTTCAGATGGCCAATGTTTAAACACAGCCTATCTTTATGCATGCTGTTGAATGCAGATTCATTAATAGGCCTAAAAAAATGCATCTGTCAGTCGTCCTGTAAGCTCATATAATCAACAAAGAACATACAGGATAAATGAAAACAAAGCTTATTTATTGTCTGTCTTAGTGCTATTATCATTTCAAAATAACAAACAGTGTACAGGTGTCTGTATATTTAGGCTAAAACATTGCATTATTTATTTATTTACTTATTTATGATTGTACTTTCATGATCTTGTATTTATTCCTTTTTCTTTTTTATTTCATCCTCACTATAGTTGAGAACTTTACATCGATAATAAAGCTCGCTGACAGGTTCAAAATGATTTATGATAGAATTATTTTGTTATTTGATCTTCATTTAACACATATATAGCTATATGAGCCCAGAGCTGCATTTTTGAGAACCGTGAAATATGTGCACTGGGCTACATATGCCTGCAGTTTTTTTTTTATAAATCCAACAGAAGGCAACATGTACATTGTTGACAATCTGAAATATGTTACTAGGGCACGTTTGTTTCATACGTGTCACGTATCTGAAATGCACAACAAAACACATCCTAAATAATGTATTTCAGATTTGCAATAATCTAGACAGCGCCTTCTAGTGGATTTGTCAACTGAAACATACAACAAAACACACCCTTAGTAATGTATTTCAGATTCGCTATAATGTAGACAGCGCCCTCTAGTGGATTTGCCATCTAAAACGTACAACAAAACCCACTCTTAGCAATGTATTTCAGATTCGCAATAATGTAGACAGCACCCTCTAGTGGATTTGTCACCTGAAATGCACAAGAAAACACACCCCAAGTAACATATCATATTCGCAATAATGTGGCCAGCGCCCTCTTATGTATTTGTCAACTGAAACATACAACAAAACACACTGAAAGCAACGTATTTCAGACTTGTAATAATGTAGACAGCGCCCTCTAGTGTATTTGTCATCTGAAACGTACAACAAAACACACCCTAAATAATATATTTCAGATTCGCAATAGTGTAGACAGCACCCTCTAGTGGATTTTTCATCTGAAATGTACAACAAAACACACCCTAAGTAACGTATTTCTGATTCGCAATAATGTAAACAGCGTCCTCTAGTGGATTTGTCATCTATATCATACAACAAAACACAGCCTAAATATTTTACTTCTGATTCGCAGTGTTGTTCCGCAGCATCCGGTCACGCACCAGCCGACTGAAGGAAAGTTTCTTCCCTCAGACTATCAGGCTGATGAACACTTAACACACCCCACACAAACTCTTCCATACCCCGCACTGCACACCATCAAGATGTAGCATGCACTGCACTTTAACAAATCCATCCTTAAAACAATACTGCCTACGTATCACTGTTAACATTGCCAATTTTACATTGTCTTGTTTTTTTTTGTGAGTATGTTGTTGTATATTGCACTGTCTGTATTTCGCACTGTCGTTGTATTTACACTGTCTGTATTTTCCACTGTCTGTATTTTGCACTGTCTGTATTTTGCACTGTCGTTGTAAATCAGTTAAATTACCTTGAAGCATTAGAGTTGTTTACACAAAAAATAGAATTAATTCATTTAGGACTCATTCGGTTTGAGTCCTGCTTAATATAAGCAGTTTATGAGTTACCGTTACTCTTTTTCATTAAGTCAAAGTATAACAAAAACTATCATGAAGTCAAAGTTAAACTAACATATTTATTTAGACATTTTCACTAGTTTTACAGTGTACAGCAGCTCACAAAAACCTTTATTTGTGATATCAGAGAGTACAGTGGAAACATCATTACAGCTATTAAGAGAGCACAGAAAGATGTACATGTGTGAATGTGTGTGTGTTACAAAATTAACTCCATCAGGTCAGTTCCCTCTGCACAAACAGTGTGTGTTGCCACTGTCAGTGCCTGATGCTGTTGGTCGGCATTCATTTGTCAGGCTGAGTAATGCCTTGAAGTGATTTACTGTGATCTGGTGATCTTCTGCATTGGTCAGCATCTGTCAGTGCAGTGGCCATTGTGCTTTTAAAAATATCCTCCTCGACAGAGTGTATGTTTGAAGATTTTATGCACATCTTGCCATTTCCATTCAGTGCTTTATGCAGTATCGCAAAACCTGCATAAAGCAACACAGGCTCTGCATGCTTTAGCCTATATACAAATATACATTTGACTGCAGCATGTAGAATGAACACTAGGGGGCAGTATGATGACAACAACTTTTGTTTCTTTTCACACAAATGATAATTAAAGGCACACAATAAAGGATTATTTTCACGCGCTTTTTTCCACATCAGCAAATAAACACCACAAATCAACTTAACGCTGTCTATGATTTGTAATGAATGTGTTTATGTCACCTATCGATCTCCATATGGACACTTTTCTGGTGTGGTCAGTTTGCTCGTAGCTCAGTTTAAATGGTGTTTGTGCTGCAGAGCGTTCGGGTTCGAGTCCAGTAAAGCAGACTTCCACAAAAGAGATAAAAACATAGCGAAATCAAGGTAAAACTACGTACATTTTTCCAGTGTCGGCTTGTGAAAACACTTTCGGTTGGGTTAAACCAGGGGTGTCCAAACTTGCGTCCGGCGTCCTGCTGAGTTTAGCTCCAATTTGCTTCAGCACACCTGCCAGGACGTTTCTAGTACATCTAGTAAGAGCTTGATTAGCCAGTTCAGGTGTGTTTGATTAGCTAAACTCTCCAGGAAACCGGCCCTCCAGGACCGAGTTTGGACACCCCTGGGTTAAGCGAAGGGTTTAGCACAGTGATTTGCTAGCTGAACTGTACCACAAGCTCCGCCTTCACCTGGACGAGTATAAGAAGGAAGTGTGTCTGAAGTGCACAACAAAACACACCCTAAGTAGCATACTTCACATTCACAAAAATGTAGACAGCGCCCTCTAGTGGATTTGTCATCAGAAAGTACAACAAAACACACCCTAAGTAGCATACTTCACATTCACAAAAATGTAGACAGCGCCCTCTAGTGGATTTGTCATCAGAAAGTACAACAAAACACACCCTAAATAACATATTTCAGACTCGCTATAATGTAGACAGCGCCCTCTAGTGGATTTGTCATCTGAAACATACAACAAAACACACCCTAAGTAACATATTTCATATTTGCAGTATTATAGACAGTGCGCTCTAGTGGATTTGTCATCTAAAATGTACAACAAAACACACCCTAAGTAATGTATTTCAGATTCACAGTGATGTAGACAGCGCCCTCTAGTGGATTTGTCATCTGAAATGCACAACAAAACACACCCTAAGTAACGTATTTCAGATTTGCAGTAATATAGTCAGCGCCCTCTAGTGGATTTGTCATCTAAAACATGCAACTAAACGCACCCGGAGCAGCGTATTTTACATTTTCTCAAAAATTATAGACTGAGGCACGTATTTGTGAGGATGTGTTGGCGTATAAATCCGTGGATGGAAACGGATCCGCGACTGATGTACTGATGGTGTCTGCAGCACCGGCGTCTGCATGTACATGACAAGCTGAGCTACAGCATCTCCTCTGCAAGATCTGAACGTCCTGATGGCGCTTTGAAATCTCCAAAAGAGTCAGGAATTAAAGTACTCGTCATCCACAAAACTTCCACAGATCAAGGCTCTTCTGTTAGTCAACAGATGTTCAAAGTGCACACGTTTACAGCTTTGATGCGCTCTTTGAATCCAACTAAATGTCTCCATGTTACAGTGTGATGAGGATCTCCCGCCTGCGCTGACACTCTCGCTTTTTTCTCAACTCTCAACCTCGTCCCAAAAATGTTACCAGAGGAAGTTTCTCTCAGGTTTCCAACTCTTCTGAAGGCTGTTTTGACAACGCTGCTGTTCAAGTACCTAACATCTCCTCATATGAAAGACTTCACCTTTAAAGCATCTGAATAAGGAGGTCATTAGATGTGTTTCCATTCACCTATTTTTTTAGGAATATCGCATAAATAAATGCATGATGGAAAGAACAAGATGCACATCATATTTGAAAATGCATTTAAGTTAAGTTTAAATAGGATGAACTTTCTATTCAATAAAAACAAAATGTGCATAGACTACAATAGAAACATGTTTACTGAATAAATCACAGCATGCTCATTAGTAAAGTGATGTGATTTAGTTTAAAGAGCACCTATAATGAAAATCAACTTCAATCAAACAAGATCCAAATCCCAGTGATTTTGAAACCCACCACAACGTGACGTAAGAGTGCGGTTCCCCCGCCCACTGAATTGATTGACAGGTGCCATGTCTCCATAATATCATGTACACACATGTCCACAGAACATTTTTTGCAAACAAACTGGGATTAAAACATATGTTACAAGTTTCTGTTACAAGTTACCTCGTGTTTTTTGATCATCAGCATCCCATCCCTTACCACCCCGTCATCGCACTTCAACCTAAGGGGGAATGTTCTGAGGCCGGGCTTGACACTGTGTTTGGACCCCTTTCAGTCTCTTTTCTTTCCTGACGAGGAGAATAACAGGAGCTAGGGTGTCCCTCCAAGCGCCCTCTCCCCGGACACCACGCCAAATACACTTTTGTCTATTATGCGTACGGGCGAACCCTTGACAGGAGTCTGAAAATGAAAGGCAGCTTCTATGCACTATTTTTACACAGAGACAATCTGTTGATAGGTTCTTGCACACTATTAAGGAAAACAGATGGATCTGTAGCAATTGATGCATTTTGTAGAGCAAACAGACAGATCTGTAGCAATCACTGAGCTCGGTAAATAAGCGAATCTTTAACAACAATTTAACAACAAAATCAGCTTCAACGCACAGTTCTGCTCGCTCTGCAATCTCTGATGTTAAAAAAAAAAGAGTCCGTTTCAGTGTGTGATCGCATTTGCCATTTTTAAAGTCACCAAATCCAGTAATTTCACACAAGGGCTAAACATGTTCTCACACAGATTTCACAATAAGTTTATCAGGTTGACCAATGGATCTTTTTCACCACAAAAATGGATAGAGAGAGTGAAAAAGTATGTGTGTGTACATGTGTGCATATGTGAGTGTATGTGCATATGTGTGTGTGTTAATAACACTATAGCCTAGTGGTACTATGCGCCGACATATAGCACAGACATGCTCACGACGACCCGAGTTCGATTCCCGGCTCGAGGTCCTTTGCTGATCCTTCCCCTCTCTCTGCTCCCAATGCTTTCCTGTCTGAAATCTCTACTGTCCTATCAAATAAAGGTAATAAAACCCTAAAAAATATATTAAAAATAAATAAAATAACACTAATGTAAGTGTGGCGACACAGTGGCGCAGTAGGTAGTGCTGTCGCCTCACAGCAAGAAGGTCACTGGTTCGAGCCTCGGCTGGGTCAGTTGGCGTTTCTGTGTGGAGTTTGCATGTGCTCCCTGCGTTCGCGTGGGTTTCCTCCGGGTGCTCCGGTTTCCCCCACAGTCCAAAGACCTGCGGTACAGGTGAATTGGGTAGGCTAAATTGTCCATAGTGTATGAGTGTGCATGGATGTTTCCCAGAGATGGGTTGCGGCTGGAAGGACATCCACTGCACAAAACAAATGCTGGATAAGTTGGCGGTTCATTCCGCTGTGGCGACCCCAGATTAATAAAGGGACTAAGCTGAAAAAAGAAAATGAATAATGTAAGTGTGCTGGCGGTGTTGATGTGAAAGTCTCTGATTTGATTCTCAGTCTCTGCTTGTTTCTCTGCTCATCTTCCTCTGATTTGATGGTTTTGGACCTCGGATGACACTGAGATGAAAGCAAGGGCCTGATGAAACACACTCCGGCTCCCACGGCTCACTCTTATGGAGGATATGTTACTCTTATGGATGACCTGCAATATATATATATATATATATATATATATATAAACAGCCCTGAAGCACACTGGCCCTCTGTTTGCTTGTGTCTATGTGCCCACATCTGTCACAGTACTGATATCCTTCATCTTTCCTTTACATTTAGCATCAGAGCTGTGTTTATTCTACAAAAGGCTGATAATAAACTGACATTATTGTTATTTAACACACTGAATACTATATATATATAGAGTTGAAGTCAACATGATTTGCCCTCCTGTGACATATTTATTTCGTTTTCAAATATTTCCCAAATAATGTTGAACAGAGGGTTGTTTCACAGTATTTCCTCTAATTTTTTGTCTTCTGGAGAAAGTCTTATTTGTTTTATTTTGACTCAAATAAAAGCGTTTTTTATGTTTTAAAACCATTTTAAGGTCAATATTATTAGCCCCCTTATAAGCAGTATTTGTTTTTGGATTGGTTGTGGTGCGTGCGTGTACAAAAAGCCTATAGCCGATTCCCAAAATATAATCTGATTTCATTTCAAGCCTCCCAAATTCCAGCATAAAGCGTCTTTAGAGGAACATCCATATTTAACACAGTTTTTGCGCCGCTAGATTTGCAGACTAATAAAGTAAACATGAGCAGGGCAAATTGAGGTCAAGCTTACAATGGGCTGTTTTACCTGAATCAAATTAGTCTTGTTTATATACAGCATGTGTAAATGATATATTTATTTATTTTTTGTGAATATACAGTGCTGAACATACACACTACCTGACAGAGGTCGTCTATGCAAGTTTTAGGAAGAACAAACAATAATAACTTGACTTCTAGTTGATGTTTTGGTATCAGAAGTGGCTTATATGAAAGACAAAGGCCTCTAGATTTTGCTTATTTGACCACAATAAAATATGATCATGCCTTGATTCCTAATGATTTGATTAGGACAGTAAAGTCTGACTTTACTTAGACAAAAGTCTCATCACTGAACCTTCAATAATATCCAGTATAGAATATAAAGTCATGCTGCAGTGGAAACAGAATGAATATTGTGTCTGACTCCATCATGAGCTTGGAGGACTGCATCATACATCTCTGAATGACTCAAATCACGCATTAATAAAGTCATCTGGAATGGCGAAGAAAGCGTTCCTGCAGGACTCCCAGAGTTCATCAAGACTCTTTGGATTCATCTTCAACGCCTCCTCCTTCATCATGCTCAATAATGTTCATGTCTGGTGACTGGGCTGGCCAATCCTGGAGCAGCTTGACCTTCTCTGCTTTCAGGAGCTTTGATGTGGAGGCTGAAGTATGAGAAGGAGCGCTATCCTGCTGGAGAATTGTCCCTCTCCTGTGGTTTGTAATGTAATGGGCAGCACAAATGTCTTGATAGCTCAGGCTGTTGATGTTGATCATCCACTCTGCAGATCTCTCGCACGCCCCCATACTGAATGTGACCCCAAACCATGATTTCTCCTTCACCAAACTTGACTGATTTCTGTGAGAATCTTGGCTCCATGTGGGTCTTCTGCAGTATTTGTGATGATTGGGATGCAGCTCAACAGATGATTCATCAGAGAAATCCACCTTCTGACACGTTTACAAATGACGAACTAAGTCAAGTTATTATTTGTTGCTCTTACAACTGAGATCAACGACAAGACTATTGTCAGCTATAGTTCACCCCTCATTTAGATTAATATTTTCTATAGGAAGCTCTACAATATTATATTTGTGCATATACATTAGATTAGTCAGCACTGAAGCCAAATCTGGAGCTTATCTAACAAAATAACTGATGATAACGCTCCAAAACTAGTACACCCAAACTTATATGTTAGGAAAAATATGCAATAAAAAATGCAAATAAATAGCAAAATTCAAAAGAAACAAAAAATTATTAAAGTTTTGTTGAAATTTAGTCGTTTGTATTTTTTGTTTGCAATATTTTGCATGAATTTCATTGTATTATCTTTCTATTTCTAAAGATGTTCGGTGACTAAAATATAATTTTAATAAATATATCTGTTTAATAAATCTGTTTTGTTCAAATGCACCAAAATTATGACCTACATTCATTGAAAAATGGACGAAAATATTCATTCTCATTTAAGCTGAGCACTGTTTAATATAATAATCTGACAATTGTGGTAAGCAAAACTATCAATAAAAAATAAACAATATTTTTTGCTTGTCTAGAAAATGCTTCTTGGTTTAAGAATGTTTAGATATTTGGACTAACTCTAAGTTAGAAAGCATTTGATGCAGTGTATAGATGGACAGACGTTTGCTGGTCATCATGGGATGTCAGAGGTTTTGTGTCTGCAGGGCTGTTGTGTGATTACCTTTTTTCACACTCACTAACTCATCTAATTACACAACTGCAGCGAAGGGGCACACATGGAAAAAAAAAAAGGTTAATTGCTTCATTTTCCTACCATATGTACAGCCGGTTCAGAAGTCGGGGTTCGGTGGGAGATACAGCAGGTTAAATAAGTATTGAACACATCATGGTTTTTCCTGCTAAATATATTTGTAATAGAGCGGTTGACATAGAATTGATCCTAAATTCTAGAAACGAGAAGCATTTTCAAGCAAATAATAATGTCTTGTTTAAAAAAATAACATGTTAAAATTATTTGAGTTTTTCCTTAAAACAAGCTAAATAATCTCTTTGACAATATTTATTTGCTTGTCTAGAAAATGCTCCTTGATTTAAGAATTTTTAGATATTTGGACTAGAAACAAGACAAAAAAATCCATGTAAGAAGAGCATTTTTTGCAGTGATATCATCTGTATTTTATCTTCTAAAACCAGTTTGTGTTTGCTGAAGCAGTTCATTAACTCATTTATTGAAAGATTTCAGCTGCAGGCTGGGCTTTCCATGTCTTTCTACATCTTCCTTTCTTCGTGTGTTTAATACTTTTCCTCTGTTTCATTTCAATTTCTTGCACATAACTTCACTTCTAAACTAACGCATTTAGGGTTTTCTTGACTCATTTCTTAAAACGACATTTATTTTGCTTGACTCCACTATGACTGACCTAATTTTTTGCACATTTCAATCATGATCATTTCAAGCAGTGGATTGTCCTGCAAACAAGCAAATAACAGTTTCATTTCACAACAAAAATTGTGAAACATGTCCAACAAACGCATCCAAAGACAGGGACCTTACTAGTACCGGGTAGAACCCCCTTTTGCCTTCAGAACTGCTTTAATCCTTCATGGCATAGATTCAACAAGCTACTGGACATATTCCTCAGAGATTTTTCTCCATATTGTTATGATAGCATCACACAGTTGCTGCCAGCTGCACATCCATGATGCCAATCTCCCATTCCACCACATCCCAAAGGTGCTCTATTGGATTGAGCTATGGTGACTGTGGAGGCCATTTGAGTACATTGAACTCATTGTCATGTTCAAGAAACCAGTCTGAGATGATTGGCGCTTTATGACATGGTGCGTTATCCTGCTGGAAGTAGCCATCAGAAGATGGAAACACTGTGGTCATAAAGAGATGGACATGGTCAGCAGCAATACTCAGGTAGGCTGTGGTGTTGACACGATGCTCAATTGGTACTAATGGACCCAAAGTGTGCCAAGAAAATCTCCCCCACACCATTACACCACCAGCAGCCTGAACCGCTGATACAAGGCAGGATGATCCATGCTTTCATGTTGTTGAGGCCAAATTCTGACCCAACCATCCAAATGTGGCAGCAGAAATGGAGACTCATCAGACCAGGCAACGTTTCTCCAATCTTCTATTGTCTAGTTTTGGTGAGCCTGTGTGAATTGTAGCCTCAGTTTCCTGTTCTTAGCTGACAGGAGCGGCACCCGGTGTGGTCTTCTGCTGCTGTAGCCCATCCGCCTCAAGGTTGGACATGTTGTGTGTTCAGAGATGCTCTTCTGCAGACCTCGGTTGTAACGAGTGCTTATTTGAGTTACTGTTGCCTTTCTATCAGCTGGAACCAGTCTGGCCATTCTCCTCTGACCTCTGGCATCAACAAGGCATTTGCGCCCACAGAACTGCCGCTCACTGGATATTTCCTCTTTGTCGGACCATTCTCTGTAAACCCTAGAGATGGTTGTGCGTGAAAATCCCAGTAGATCAGCAGTTTCTGAAATACTCAGAGCAGCCCGTCTGGCAGCAACAACCATGCCACGTTCAAAGTCACTTAAATCCTCTTTCCTCCCCATTCTGATGCTCGCTTTGACCTGCAGCAGATCGTCTTGACCATGTCTACATGCATAAATATATTGAGTTGCACCATGTGATTGGCTGATTAGAAATTTTAGTTAACGAGCAGACTCTATGCCGGACCTAATTTTTGCACATTTCTATCATAAACATTTCCATCAGTGGATTGTCCTGCAAACAAGCGAATGACAGCTTCATTTCACAACAAAAATTGCTCAGAGAACACACAAAAAGACTATGTTGAAAAGCTAACAGATTATGTTTACCTCCCGAAAACAGCTTATCAAAGCATCATTAAGTCAGTCAGCGCTCCCTCTCCTATATCAGGAGCTAATGATCCGTGTAATGTCTGCTTTCCCCATGGATGTTTTTCTCTCCGCACCACGATATTTGGCATGAGATGCGCATCCAGACGCCGTTGACCTTTCTATGAGGATTCAGAGTCCTTGTATAAAGTACATGCCCTCTGTATTAAGTGCAGTGGAAGACGGCAAGAATCAAACCAGAGCATATGTTTGCAAACAAAGTCAAGGAGAGAAGCATTTTTCCCCAAGAGTGTGTATATTAGGGCTGGTTTACTTTACTAGCAATCCAGTTTACTTGTTAAAACCATGCAAAGTAGTAAAGGTGTTGGTGTAGAAGTAGTAGTATCAGAAGTAGTAGATGTTGTTGATGTAGATGTTGTAGTAGGAGTAATTACTGTAGTAGTATCAGTAGTAGTAGGAGACATTGTTGTAGTAGTATCAGTAGTAGTAGGAGACGTTGTTGTAGTAGTATCAGAAGTAGTAGATGTTGTTGATGTAGATGTTGTAGTAGTAGTGACTTTTGTAGTAGTATCAGTAGTAGTAGGAGACGTTGTTGTAGTAGTATCAGAAGTAGTAGATGTTGTTGATGTAGATGTTGTAGTAGGAGTAATTACTGTAGTAGTATCAGTAGTAGTAGGAGACGTTGTTGTAGTAGTATCAGAAGTAGTAGATGTTGTTGATGTAGATGTTGTAGTAGTAGTGACTTTTGTAGAAGTATCAGTAGTAGGAGGAGACGTTGTTGTAGTAGTATCAGTAGTAGTAGGAGACGTTGTTGTAGTAGTATCAGAAGTAGTAGATGTTGTTGATGTAGATGTTGTAGTAGTAGTGACTTTTGTAGAAGTATCAGTAGTAGGAGGAGACGTTGTTGTAGTAGTATCAGTTGTAGTAGGAGACGTTGTTGTAGTAGTATCAGAAGTAGTAGATGTTGTTGATGTAGATGTTGTAGTAGTAGTGACTTTTGTAGAAGTATCAGTAGTAGTAGGAGACGTTGTTGTAGTAGTATCAGTAGTAGTAGGAGACGTTGTTGTAGTAGTATCAGTTGTAGTAGGAGACGTTGTTGTAGTAGTATCAGTTGTAGTAGGAGACGTTGTTGTAGTAGTATCAGAAGTAGTAGATGTTGTTGATGTAGATGTTGTAGTAGTAGTGACTTTTGTAGTAGTATCAGTAGTAGTAGGAGACGTTGTTGTAGTAGTATCAGAAGTAGTAGATGTTGTTGATGTAGATGTTGTAGTAGTAGTGACTTTTGTAGTAGTATCAGTAGTAGTAGGAGACGTTGTTGTAGTAGTATCAGAAGTAGTAGATGTTGTTGATGTAGATGTTGTAGTAGGAGTAATTACTGTAGTAGTATCAGTAGTAGTAGGAGACGTTGTTGTAGTAGTATCAGAAGTAGTAGATGTTGTTGATGTAGATGTTGTAGTAGGAGTAATTACTGTAGTAGTATCAGTAGTAGTAGGAGACGTTGTTGTAGTAGTATCAGAAGTAGTAGATGTTGTTGATGTAGATGTTGTAGTAGTAGTGACTTTTGTAGAAGTATCAGTAGTAGGAGGAGACGTTGTTGTAGTAGTATCAGTTGTAGTAGGAGACGTTGTTGTAGTAGTATCAGAAGTAGTAGATGTTGTTGATGTAGATGTTGTAGTAGTAGTGACTTTTGTAGTAGTATCAGTAGTAGTAGGAGACGTTGTTGTAGTAGTATCAGTAGTAGTAGGAGACGTTGTTGTAGTAGTATCAGTTGTAGTAGGAGACGTTGTTGTAGTAGTATCAGTTGTAGTAGGAGACGTTGTTGTAGTAGTATCAGAAGTAGTAGATGTTGTTGATGTAGATGTTGTAGTAGTAGTGACTTTTGTAGTAGTATCAGTAGTAGTAGGAGACGTTGTTGTAGTAGTATCAGAAGTAGTAGATGTTGTTGATGTAGATGTTGTAGTAGTAGTGACTTTTGTAGTAGTATCAGTAGTAGTAGGAGACGTTGTTGTAGTAGTATCAGAAGTAGTAGATGTTGTTGATGTAGATGTTGTAGTAGTAGTGACTTTTGTAGAAGTATCAGTAGTAGGAGGAGACGTTGTTGTAGTAGTATCAGTTGTAGTAGGAGACGTTGTTGTAGTAGTATCAGAAGTAGTAGATGTTGTTGATGTAGATGTTGTAGTAGTAGTGACTTTTGTAGTAGTATCAGTAGTAGTAGGAGACGTTGTTGTAGTAGTATCAGAAGTAGTAGATGTTGTTGATGTAGATGTTGTAGTAGGAGTAATTACTGTAGTAGTATCAGTAGTAGTAGGAGACGTTGTTGTAGTAGTATCAGAAGTAGTAGATGTTGTTGATGTAGACGTTGTAGTAGTAGTGACTTTTGTAGTAGTATCAGTAGTAGTAGGAGACGTTGTTGTAGTAGTATCAGAAGTAGTAGATGTTGTTGATGTAGATGTTGTAGTAGGAGTAATTACTGTAGTAGTATCAGTAGTAGTAGGAGACGTTGCTGTAGTAGTATCAGAAGTAGTAGATGTTGTTGATGTAGATGTTGTAGTAGTAGTGACTTTTGTAGTAGTATCAGTAGTAGTAGGAGACGTTGTTGTAGTAGTATCAGAAGTAGTAGATGTTGTTGATGTAGATGTTGTAGTAGTAGTGACTTTTGTAGTAGTATCAGTAGTAGTAGGAGACATTGTTGTAGTAGTATCAGTTGTAGTAGATGTTGTAGTAGTAGTTGTTGTTATGGCTGTAGTAGCAACAGCAATAGTAGTTGTGATATTAGTAAATTTTTGTAGTAGCAGTTGGTGTAGTACTTGTGATTTATTATTATTGTTGTTGTCAGTTATTACTGTTGTCCTTTCTCTTCTCTTTACTGTCATCATTACTATCATACATTACTAGCGTTGTTGTCACTCTTTACCACTGACTGGTTTCTTTTTATTTTTTTATTTATGTCTATGACACTTGCTTCATTTATTGACTGTTATTGTCCCTTATGTATGTACTTTGAGCTGACCATGTTACCTTTGCATGCACACACACACACACACGCATACACATACATACACACACACACATACATATATACATGCACCTGCCAGTACCTGACTTTGTTGTTGTTTTTGTTTTTCGTTGTTGTTTTTATGTTTTATTTTCTCTGTTTTTGTATTATCCCAATTTGTGTACCTTTTTTGCATATTCTAATAAAAAAAAAAATAAAAAAAAAACATGCAAATTCAAAAGTGCGGTAATGGGAGAAGCAAAATAATCTTATGTCAAAAGGAAAAACAAGATTATATATCGTACTCAGTTGGCAGATTATTTTGCTTGTTTTAAGGAAAAACTCACTGAATTTTGACTCAATGGGCTCAAATTTAATGATCTAGGAGCAGTCTACAGTTCATGGCACAAAAGCATTAAGAGCATGTCTGAATCCACTTTTGCTATTTTAAGGATGGTAAAATACGCTCTGCGCCCCGGCGCATGGTCTAACAGGGTTGTGCTTATTCTCTTAAGGAGTTCTGGGTGTGTTTTGAGCATAACCTGCATTAAAAGTAATCCATTGTTGTGCAGCTCTCCAAGCCAGTGGCGACAGCGGCGAGGAAAAAAAAAACTTTACCAATTGTCAAAAGTGAAGGATAAAAACCTCAAGAGAACCAGGCTCAGTTGGGCACGACCATTTCTCCTATGGCCAAACGTGTTGTGCAGAGCTGCAGTCTAGGCGCCGGAAGCTGGAAAACGCTGGACGTCAGCGAAGACTCGGCTGTCCCTGGAGGTCACAGGAGTCAGACGCATGCTCTCCACTCCTCCATGACCACCACAGCTGCTCCTCAGGAAACGGCCTGGTCCAGGATTGTGGGACCTTGGGATCATCTCTTCACAGGTCTTGGATTGCATCAGTGGCACTGTTTAATCTCTGGGGCTCTCGGGATGAGTATCCCCAGGTTAAAATAGAGAATAAAGAGAATAATTAGCGTAGCTGCTGTTCATAGGGTATATAAATGAGATGCGTGGAGCACATTCATGCATCCTACCGCTAAGTGATGCACTGAGTGTGTGCTTTACTAAAAAGAAAGGTCTTTAATCTAGTGTTGAACTGCGAGAGTGTGTCTGAGCCTCGGACATTATCAGGAAGGCTATTCCAGAGTTTAGGAGCCATAAATGAAAAGGCTCGACTTTACTCTTTACCCTTTACTCGACTTTGCTATTCTAGGTACTACCAGAAGCCCTGAGTTTTGAGATCTTAAAGAGCGGGTTGGATTGACTCCCATTTTTGGGCGGCATGGTGGCTCAGTGGTTAGCACTGTGGCCTCACATGAAGAAGGTTGCTGGTTTGAATCTCAGCTGGGTCAGTTGGTGTTTCTGTGTGGAGTTTGCACGTTCTCCCCGTGTTGGTGTGGGTTTCCTCCGGGTGCTCTGATTTCCCCCACAGTCCAAACACATGCGCTATAGGGGAACTGATGAACTGAATTGGCTGTAGTGTATGAGTGTGTGTGTGCATGTGAGAGTGTATGGGTGTTTCCCGGTACTGGGTTGCAGCTGGAAGGGCATCTGCTGCGTTAAACATATGCAGGAATAGTTGGCGGTTCATTCCGCTGTGGCAACCCCTGAAAAATAAGGGACTAAGCAGGAGGAAAATGAATGAATGAGTGTGTGTGTGTGTGTGTGTGTGTGTGGTGTGTGTGTGTGTGTGTGTGTGTGTGTGTGTGTGTGTGTGTGTGTGTGTGTGTGTCGGGGAGGGGGGGTGTATGTGTTTGTTTGTTTGCTTTATTTCATTTTAGTACAAAAGAATGCCTAAAAGAGACACTTTATTCAAAGCCAAACCCCTGACCTTTCCTTCATGCTCTGCTAGTTGAACTACAGTAATGGGGTTTGTCATTACATCAACAATTAATCAATTTTTGCATGTTTTTTTTTTTAAATACAAATCAGACTCAACAAAACCTGCATGTACTAGTTTCTGCTTCCACTCTGTGTTTGTGTGTGTGTGTGTGTGTGTGCTCTTGAAGCAAAAGCCCCAAAAGAAATCAGTACAGGAGGGTCAGACGCTTTTACCTTGATGACAAAATGACAAGTCTATCAATCTTCCTTACCGGGGGGAAAGTGGAGTTTCGCTGCTGCTATCAATAACGTCACAATTAGCAGCAAATCACAGGAGCAGGAGCTGGACTTGGCCTGCGTTACAGCAGCTGCCCGTCCTGACATTACCCTGATCCTCTCAGGACCTGCTGACATTTCTGGCAGTGTGTGTGAGTGAGTGTGTGTGTGTGTGTGTGTGTGTGTGTGTGTGTGTGTGTGTGTGTGTGTGTGTGTGTGTGTGTGTGTGTGTGTGTGTGTGTGTGTGTGTGTGTGTGTGTGTGTGTGTACGTGTTTTTGTGACATATCAGGACACAAATCTGTATAATGACATAGGTATGACACAGGTATTACAAAAAGCAGGTGAAATATGAGGACATTGGTGACGTCCTCACTTCTCAAAAAGCTTCTAAATCACACAGGATGAGTTTGTTCAGGGAGTAAAGCTGTACACTGTCTCCTGTGATGGTTGGGTTTAGGGGTAGGGTGGGGTGAGGGCAATATAATATACGGTTTGATCTGTATAAAATGAATGGAAGCCTATGTAATGTACCCACTTTTCACAAAAACAAACATGTGTGTGTGTGTGTGTGTGTGTGTGTGTGTGTGTGTGTGTGTGTGTGTGTGTGTGTGTGTGTGTGTGTGTGTGTGTGTGTGTGCTTATACAGGGGATTGACTAAAACAGAAACGCCTGTTTTTAGAGCACAATAATTCATCAGTATGGTGTAAAGCCTCCTTTTGTGACTAATACAGCATCAGTCGGTCTGACAGACACAAGTCCTGCACAGTGGCCAGAGAAATCTTCAATTCAGGTCACTATGTGATGCTGGTTGAGGACACATTCCCTGACTCGCTCCTTCAAAACACCCCAATTTGCTTAATAATATTTAGATCTGGGTACTGTGCAGGCCAAGGGAGATGTTCAACTTCACTTTCATGTTGATCAAACCACTCTGTCAGCAATCTTGCTGTGTGTAATGCCGCATTATCATCCTGATACACGACACCACCTTCAGGCAGGGGTGGACTGGTCATCTGGGAGACCGGGCAGTTTCCCGCTGGGCCGACGTACTTTTTGGGTCAACCACCCCCCCTCCCCCAAACACACTCTTTTTGTGAAAACCGGGACCGTCAACCACCCAGCACCCCCTACCCCCAGTTTTCATGAAAACCGGGACCGTCACTGGTGATCAACTGACAGGGCTGAATTCTGGTCCCAGTCCGCCCCTGCCCATTGGGTCACAGGGTCCTCCAGAATGGTTGGGTAGCCCTAAGCAATGACCCAGCACCCATCTAGTACCAGTAATGGGCTTAGGGAATGCCAAACCTTCACTGATCACCCATATGCTTCACTCTGGGCATCAGCAGTCTGGGTGGGACGCTTCTTTGGGGCTTCTCCACACTGTAACTCTCTCGAATGAGGGAAAGACAGTGAAGGTGGACTCATCACAGAACAAAATATGTTTCACATTGTGCACAGCCCAAGATTTTCACTGCTGGCACCCGTGACACCAGTGTTTGGCATTGGGACGAGTGACCAAATGTTTGGCTATAGCAGCCGGTCATGTATATTGACCCTGTGGAGCTCCAGACCAGCAGTTTTGGAAGAAACAGGAGAGATGAGCTGCATATTTAATCCTGCAGTGAGTTGGTTTGATGTGTTCTGGATAAATCAGGGTTATCAGCCAGACATCCCTTTGAGAGAGCTTCCTCTTGCGTCCACAGTTTCTCCTATTGGGTGTGGTTCTTCTTGGTGGTTTGCTGACATTACTCTGGATGCTGCCGCTCTTGATCATCTCAAAGACTTGCTGTTTTGGTCACAGATGAGTCAGCGAGATACGCATTAACAATCTGTCCTCTTCTGAACACTGATGTCCCCATAATGTTGTGTTCATTGCAGTATTTAAAGCAGAACTGTGCTGTTCCTCTGCTGATGAAACCTTCACCCTCTGCTCTTACTGCTGGAATGAAGATCAGTGAAGATTGAACACCAGGAGATCACATTTAGCCATCAACCCTGTAACACTAAAGTTTCAGTTTCATTGTCCAACCCCTGTATGTATGTGTGCGGCCTGCTACTCTCACCTTGACTCAGTGACCTGTAGCTGTCTGTGTGTGTGCGTGTGTGTCTCCTGAATGCATCCGCATCAGGGCTAAGGTTGAGATGTCTGTCAGCACTCATCAGTGTAGAGCTCAGCTAATGACAAACTCTGAGGCTTCAGGGAAAGTAAAGCACATGTGTGACCGCAGGCTGCCCACCGCCCGCTCTCGCTGCCAGAAACTGCAGGCTGCCAGACGCTCTTCAGCAAGGGTCCAGGTGAGAACAAGGTGTGCCGTCTCATCCGGGAATTCACCTAAATAAAGTCAAAACTAAGACTTGAGCAACAAGCTTGAGGTCTGAAGTTGTTTTAACACTGGTACTATCAGAATTGCCAACCCAGGCTCATTCTGAAAACGTAGTCCCGTGGACGTTTCTGGAGACCGCGACATACGTCCCGGGAGGTACGTATTTTTGCAGTTTTTGTTTTCGCAAATGTTCCGCGAGAGGCTGCTGTGTGTGCTTTTTCCTATATCAAACATCTCTTGCGAGTGCTGTTCGCGCCCGCGCTGTTCTCGCGTATACCCACCAGAGGCCGCTGTCGACCTACCGTCTGTCTGTCTGTCTGTCTGACTGAATGATTGACTGGGCGACCGGCCAATCGACTGACTCACCCTCCTCCTTCCCTAAACCCAACCAATTTTACAGATTGACCCGCCCACCCACATACTTCCCTAAACCCAACCAACGGTTTACGAAAGCCGTCCAGAAAAAGAAAAGCCCTCGTCTGATTTTTACCACGTTTTCGGATTTTACCACATTCTCACCCTGTTGTTCACTCGTTAATTTTATTTTTTTGGATTCTGTTTTTGTCTTACCTGATTTCTGAAACCGCTCTTCCCCGGACTCGAACCCGGTCGTCGTGGTCAAGTCCTCTCTGCGTCTCAAGTCCGCCGATGTACACGACTAGCGAACGGGACAAACTGGTTGCGGCGGGAAAGGCCTCCACACGGAGGTAAGCGGTCAGCCGGTAATCGCCAAAAGGAACGGCGTCATACCGCCCCGTAGCGTTCGTTTAAAAAATTAAACGCAGCCATACGTACCTCCTGCTACATAATTCGCGGTCTGCAGAAACGTCCACGGGACTACGTTTTCAGAATGAGCCTGTGTTGAGAATTGCATTAATACACTGCAAACACTGCTTTTTTTGTCTCGTTTCTAGTCCAAATATCTAAACATTCTTAAATCAACTAACATTCTCTAGACAAGCAAAGATTTTCAGAAATAATGAGTCAAAATTAAGTGAGTTTTTCTCAAAAACTGGAATATTGCATAAAATATTAGTGAATAAAGCATCCAGTGAGATACAGAGGAGAACAAAATCATCACTTCCTGATAAACCGGCATGATATCGCTGAGAGAAGTTTTGTTTGATGCCTTGGGATTCTCCACTGCGGTGTTTGTTCTCCTCTAATAAATGAGCTGCGCCTCAGAAGACCAAGACCAAATGCAATGAACGCGGTGAATTTGGTGGCTTTTGGGAGCGCAGGCAGATGCTCAAGACAGTTCTGGAGGGAATAATAATAGAAGAAGAAGAATACTGAAACACTGTGATGACGGACCTGCTTCGAATGTTATCACTGGATTGAATGGGTGTTATCAGTGGTTATCAGCTGATAGATATGGGCCAGTGGGGGCCTTCTGCGCCTACTGGTAGGCTCAGAAGGCTGCAATCATCCCTCAACATGTTTAATTAGCTATACTAATAGAGAAGACTCCCGATCCAGACTACTGTGACGGTTGGGTTTAGGGTTGGGGTAGGGGCAGATAATAATAAACACAATTTATTAGTTAATTTAAGGCGCAGAGGGTTGCACAATCACCTCACAGCAAGAAGGTCGCTGGTTTGAGTCCTGGCTGGGCCAGCTGGGTCAGTTGGCGTTTCTGTGTGGAGTTTGCATGTTCTCCCCGTGTTGGTGTGGGTTTCCTCTGGGTGCTCCGGTTTCCCCCACAGTCCAAACACATGCGCTATAGGGGAATTGATGAACTAAATTGGCCGTAGTGTATGAGTGTGTGTGTGTGTGTGTGTGTGTGAAGGAGTGTGTATGGGTGTTTTAAAATGGGTTGCAGCTGGAATGGCCTCCGCTGTGTAAAACATATGCTGGAATAGTTGGTGGTTCATTCCGCTGTGGAGACCTCTGAAATAGAGTCTAAGCCGAAGGAAAATGAATAAACTAATATTGACCAACACTTGTCAGCATTTATTAATCATAGCTCATCATTTACAAATGCATTTTTAAAATCCAAACTCATTTGTTAACATTAGGTAATACACTGTGAGTTAACATGAACTAACAACTTTATTTCAATTAACTAACATTAATACAAATGAACAAATACTGTAATAAATGCACTGCTTATTGTGTGTTCATGTTGGTAACTAACATTATCTAACACAAGCTTTTTTATAAAGAGTTATCGCTATGAGAAATTATCTTTAATTTTAGTACAGTAGTAGATAATCACATCCCAATACCACAGTTTATAACACATTCAGTTATGCGGGGTTTAAAATGATCATACAGTTATAATCAAAAACACATCCCAGATAACTTCATTAAACTGTTTAGTTATTAATGCCACTGGAAGTCCTCAGAGATCCTCATAATCTCTGTTCCCAGAGGCAAACTCAATTAGGCACATGCATTCGTTGTACATTAACATAAAGAGAAAAACACTTTCTTCTGAAGTGAGATGAATTGCACAGTCTACAATTACACCTATCCCAAAGCCGGATTTCAAAAACAGCATTATAGCTATTCAACTATATGTTGTTATGACTGTAAATCCATATTTAAACTGAGAACAATCTCCATGTAAAAGGTCTGATGTTGTGGTGGCTGTGCTTTAAAATAAAGTTATTATTCAAGGATTCTGAAAGTCTGACAGCATTCATTATTGATCGCTGTAATGTTAACCCTGCCTGAGAAAAATCAATAACAGTTGAGGACATTGGAACGTAATAAAGAAGTAATCAGTTGTAACTGGATCCATTAAGAAATGTATGTTTTAAATAGGATAACCAACACTCACATGAAGGACACACTATAGTACATTCTAATAAACACTGTAGTGTTGTTGAACCATTCTATAATAAAGTACTTGAGTTAGTCTCTTGTGGTGATTCTACAGTCGCTACGGCAACACTACAACTATAATAGTCAATCTGTTGTGGTGATTCTAGAGTCGCTATGGCAACACTACAACTATAACAGTCAATCTGTTGTGGTGATTCTACGGTTGCTATGGCAACACTACATCTGTAATAGTCAATCTGTTGTGGTGATTCTACAGTCGCTATGGTAACACTACAACTATAATAGTCAATGTGCTGTGGTGATTCTACAGTTGCTATGGCAACACTATGTCTGTAATAGTCAATCTGTTGTGGTGATTCTACAGTCGCTATAGTAACACTGCAACTATAACAGTCAATGTGTTGTAGAGATTCTACCGTCGCTATGGCAACACTACAACTGTAATAGTCAATCTGTTGTGGTGATTCTACAGTTGCTATGGTAACACTGCAACTATAATAGTCAATCTGTTGTAGTGATTCTACAGTCGCTATGGCAACACTACAACTGTAATAGTCAATGTGTTGTAGTGATCCTACAGTTGCTATGGCAACACTACAACTGTAATAGTCAATCTGTTGTAGTGATTCTACAGTTGCTATGGCAACACTACAACTACAGCAAATTTAAACAAATGAGCCAATAGTGTAGTTTTCACAACTATAGGGTATATTATACTACAATACACCACAGCTTACTGTAGTAAAAACGAAAGTATACTACAGTTTATATTACAGTGTATCAGTTCATTACAGTTAATACTACAATAGAGAATTAATTAACAAAGAGGTGTAAATATTTAGATTATATATACTCCACAGTATGGTTCACTATAGTATTTAATATTAATTACTATTTGTATAGTATTTCCCTAATTTATATAGTATTTACATAATATTTCTGACTAGTATTTGTTTTCTCTACTATGTAAGTCAATGGTTACAGGTCTCCAGCATTCCTCAACATATCTTCTTTTGTTTTCAGCACAAAATGACCACAATAAAGGTTTAGAAGCAGAGAGTAAATAGTGAGTAAATGCTCATTTTTGGGTGAACTGTCCCTTTAAGGCTTGAGAGAAAGAAAAACCCATCAGATTCTACTGAAGTTAATAACATCTTCACGATGATCGAAAACACTGACCATCAGTAAACTATACGAGATTCAGGATCCAGATGAAAATCTTCAGACAGACACACACACACACACACACACACACACACACACACACACACACACACACAGAGTGGCTCAGCAGAGCTCACCTTAATAGAAACAACCATGTTCATCTGTCCAATGTCATTTATTTTCTACTCCCTAAAGGAAAATGGGCTAATAACGGCTCCATAATACTGTGCTCTTATGCTCGGGGATGCTCTCCTTTATCAGACAAACAGTGTTTATGTTGTAAGTGTGGCGATAAGTCAAGCTGAAGCATTGCTAGCAGCTGTGAAACAACACTTATTTACAACAACGGTTATTTAGAGATCCTTTATGCGGTTATTTTAGTGCATTTTGTGCTTTGTTCAAATTTACTATTTCATTAGGTATGGGATGAACACATCCACTAAATTAAACCGCTGTAATAATGTATCAGATTATGTTTTTCAAAAAGATTTTTGCAGAAGTCTGTTGATCAACCTTTGCATCCCTAATGCAGAGTTTTGACTCATGAATTGTCAAGTTCATGTGATGTCACGGATGTGGGGGCACACAAAATGACTTGTTTTCAATATAAAAGGTCATTGCGGACTGGATTTATTTTTACTTTTTATTATGTCTTGGGCATTCAAAGGATTGGCAACCACATTGGCTTTTTGATGCTTTGTTAGTTTTTGTGCAGCATCAGATCTATTGTTTATTTCCTCCCTCATTTACTGTTGGGGCTGTTTTTGATTGCAAATCCATGACAGCATATAACCATGCATTCTTAATTAGAATGCATTCTTAGCATTATCCCTTTAGATGGGCCAAAAAGGGCGGCATGGTGGTGCAATGGGTAGCGCTCTCGCCTCACAGCAAGAAGGTCGCTGGTTCGAGCCTCAGCTAGGTCAGTTGACATTTCTGTGTGGAGTTTGCATGTTCTCCCCGTGTTGGCGTGGGTTTCCTCCGGGTGCTCCGGTTTCTCCCACAAGTCCAAACACATGCACTATAGGGGAATTGGGTAAGCTAAATTGTCCGTAGTTTATGTGTGTGAATGAGAGTGTATATGGGTGTTTCCCAGTCATGGGTTGCAGCTGGAAGGGCATCCGCTGTGTAAAACATATGCTGGATAAGTTGGCGGTTCATTCCGCTGTGGCGACCCCAGATTAATAAAGGGACTAAGCTGAAAAGAAAATGAATGAATGAATGAATAGGCCAAAAAAGAGCATAGTTTTTGCCTTTTATAAGGAGTTCTGTGGAGTAAAACTGCTAATTATATTGTGCGTAAATAGACTTACTCCCCCATTTCCACAAACAAGGTTTAAGGCTAGTCAAGATTAAATTGCATGTTTGAGCTGTCTCAACTCAAAATAACTTGCAGTGAGATGTCTTAAAATACATTAGTGACATTTTTTTTCCAGGTGCACGCCAGTAATGTATTTTTCTATGGCCATTTTTATAAATGTGACTTAAATAGCCTAATTTAACTAAGGCCTAGCCCTGGCTTAATCTAAGCCCTGTTTGTGAAAATGGGCCACTATGTTTTTGTTTACTCCATGAAGTTTTCTCCATGAGAGCTGAGCTGCTTATGTAGATTTTCTCAGACGTATCAAGATAAGTGCACAAAGTGCAAAAAACACACACGCACACCCAATACAGGCTCATTGTGGATACGTACCCCTCTCTACATTTGTGGAGAGTACAAATTATGTAGCCAGAGATACGTATGGCTGTATTTCATCTTCAAAATGAACGCTATGTTGGCGGTATTATGTCGTCGACGGCTTCTCTTCATTTTAGTGCTTCCAGCTGGCCACTTACCTCCATGTGGACAGGTTTTACAGTGTTACCAGTTTGCCCAGTAGCTTTGCCCAGGACTTGGGATGCAGAGCGGAGTTGACTACGATGAAGGGGTTCAAGTCTGCCAAACAAACGGTTCTAGAAACCAGGTAAAAACAAAAGCAAAAACATAAATAAAGGAACAACAGGCTTTTTTTCTAGATTGCTTTTGAAAACATTATCGGTTGGGTTTAGAAACAGGGCTGCTCAGTCAGTCATTTAGTCAACAGCAAGCTGGCCTGGGGTGCGTTTCCCAAACAATGACAAAACTCGCGGCTAAACTATCATAGTACAATGCATCGTTTGGGAAATGAACGATGTAGTGTGGAGTGTTTCCTCATTAACTACAAACAACAAATCTACACTGGATTCTGTATCCTTACAATGCATGTAAACCACTGAGTGTAGACATGTTTGTTTTTATGCCAATGCAATTTAAATGACAATCAATTAGCATTAATTTGATTAGCATTTTCAATGTGTATTTTGATGTTGTTTTGACATCAAGGAGCCCACTGGGTCATCAATACAACCAAAAATTACATATTTATTTAATTTATTTAATTGCATACATTGTACTCACTATTTACTCTCCCTCAAGTGGTTATAAACCTTTATTTGTTCCTTTATTAGGTTAAACATAAAATAAGATGTTTTAAAGAAAGCTAACTTTAACTTACATAGACGGAAAAACAAATATTATGGAAGTCATTGGTTATAGCATTTTTCAAAATATCTTCCTTTCTAATTAACAGAATGAAGAAACTCATAAAGGTGTGGAACAAGTAAAGGTTGAGTAAATGATCAGTTTTGAGTAACCTGTCCCTTTAAGGCAACCCAGGCTCATTATGGATACACACCCCTATATACATTTCCGGAGAGCGCAAAATAGTCTTAGAAACTATTTTTTTTTTTGCAGTTTTTGTTTTTTTTCAGATCTCAAATTTCTCTCGCAAGTGCCATTCACGCCGGCTGTTCTCACGTAAATCCACCAGAGGCCGCTGACTGACTGACTGACTGATCGACTGACCCACCCTTCTCCTTCCCTAAACCCAACCGATAGTGTTTTCAAAAGCTATCCAGAAAAAGAAAAGCCCTTGCCTGATTTTTACCACGTTTTCAGATTTTACCACATTCTCACCGTTATTTACTTGTTTATTTTATTTCTTGCCTTTAGTTTTTTGTCTTACCTGCTTTCTGGAACCATACTTTGCCGGACTCGAACCCCGTCGTCGTGGTCAACTCTGCTTCACGTCACAAATCTGCTGACATATTTAGCAAGCCACTGGGCAAACTGATAACAGCAGGAAAGAGATGAGCAGCCAGCTGGTAGCACAAAAAGGAACGGCATCATACCGCCCTGTAGCATTCGTTAAAAAAGACAAAAAGCAGCCATACATTCCTCTGGCTACACGATCTCCAGAAATGTGTATATAGGAGTATGTTTTCACAATGAGCTCATGTTGCTTTAAGGTCATATAGGCGTTATAATCAGTGGTGTAGTCGGGGCTATACGCACATATACTCAGTATGCCTACTTTTTTCCACAAGCTGCTTGGGTATTACCACTTCTGATGACCAATAATTGCATATACCCTTGGTTTACTCACTTCTTTAGCTGATTAGACTTCCCTAATGTACATGTATATGTTCACGTCCTCTTTAACTGTATACCAAATTTTTGTTTTTTTTAACTCGCATCTTAATATGTTGCATTGGAGCCCTTTTGTATAACTTGCGCCATTCCCACCCCTGACAACCGCAACAGCTTTTTCGAAGACCACGACAAGTCGACTGAGTGATGTCTCACTGAAACATTCAGGTAAAATTATAAAACAGCATGGGAGTCGCTTTAGCCCCTCTATATTTCTATTCAGCCCCCCTAAAAGTTTTGCTTTTTTTCTTCTGTTGAACACAAAGAAGATATTTTGAAGAAAGCATGCAGGAAACCTGTAACCATTGGCTTCCAAAGTATATGTATGTATGTATATAAACATTGACTTTCGTCGTTTCGTTGCCTACTTTCATTTAAAATTTGGGTTGGGTGGGTAATAGTACACCACCTTTTCTTTTAGGACTACACCACTGGTTATAATGGACCCCAGAGGGTTAATAGATGTCTAATAGACTACTAAACAAAGTGGTAAAGAATCCTGTCATTACACAAAACATGCTGATCTTTCAGTGAAACGTTAATTGCTGAAAGATTTATCGCCTCATTCACACATCCTTTACATGGCTTTCACTGTCACCTTTGCATGTTCAAGTTGGTTAAATCGTGTACTTTGAAAAATGAGCCTAACATAAATCAAAGTTGGAAGACAACAACTGAGCATAATGCTGGGGAACTCGAGCGCTGCGCAAAGTTTTCTGAAATAAACATCATTTGTCAAGTTTCAGTAGCTCGGGGACAGATGTAAATGATGGAGCAGAAGTTGCTGGAGGCCTGTGAAGTGATCAAAATAAAACGGGAGAATATAATCGTAACACTTTAGTTTAGGACACAATTCATGCCATTACCTACTGGCTTATTCATTCATTCATTCATTTTCTTGTCGGCTTTGTCCCTTGCGGGGTCGCCACAGCGGAATGAACCGCCAACTTATCCAGCACGATTTTTACGCAGCGGATGCCCTTCCAGCCGCAACCCATCTCTGGGAACTTCCACACACACATTCACACTCATACACTATGGACAATTTAGCTTACCCAATTCTCCTGTACTGCATGTCTTTGGACTGTGGGGGAAACCGGAGCACCCGGAGGAAACCCACGCGAACCCAGGGAGAACATGCAAACTCCACACACTACTGGCTTATTACCTGCTAATTATTAAGATAAGGCTGCACGGTGGCATGGTGGCATTTCTGTGTGGAGTTTGCATGTTCTCCCCGTGTTGGCGTGGGTTTCCTCCGGGTGCTCCGGTTTCCCCCGCAGTCCAAAAACATGCGGTATAGGGGAATTGGGTAGGCTAAGTTGTCCGTAGTGTATGTGTGTGAATGGGTAGTGTGGATGTTTCCCAGTGATG
>LR812539.1:56154598-56204598 GCA_903798195.1 Danio kyathit | reverse complement strand
TACCTAGCAACTGTAGTATCACAACAGATCAATTATTTTTGTTGCTGCTGTGTTGCCATAGCAACTGTAGAATCACCACACCAGATCAATTGTTGTGTTACCATAGCAAACGTAGAATCACAACAACAGATCATTTACTGTAGTTGCTGTGTTGCCATAGGAACTGTAGAATCACAACAACAGATCAATTACTGTAGCTGTCATGTTACCATAGCAACTGTAGAATCACCACTACAGATCAGTTATCATAGCAGTTGTGTTACCATAGCAACTGTAGAATCACAACAGATCAATTACTATAGCAGTTGTGTTACCATAGCAACTGCAGAATCACCACATCAGATCAATTACTATAGCAGTTGTGTTACTATAGCAACTGTAGAATCAGCACATCAGATCAATTACTGCAGCTGCCATGTTACCATAGCAACTGCAGAATCACCACAATAGATCAATTGCCGTAGTTGTTATGTTTCCATAGCAACTGTAGAATCACAACAACAGATCAATTACTGCAGCTGCCATGTTACCATAGCAACTGCAGAATCACAACAACAGATCAATTACTGTAGTTGTTGTGTTACCATAGCAACTGTAGTATCACAACAGATCAATTATTTTTGTTGCTGCTGTGTTGCCATAGCAACTGTAGAATCACCACACCTGATCAATTGTTGTGTTACCATAGCAAATGTAGAATCACAACAACAGATCATATACTGTAGTTGCTGTGTTGCCATAGGAACTGTAGAATCACAACAACAGATCAATTACTGTAGCTGTCATGTTACCATAGCAACTGTAGAATCACCACTACAGATCAATTATCATAGCAGTTGGGTTACCATAGCAACTGCAGAATCACCACAACAGATCAATTACTGTAGCTGTCATGTTACCGTAGCAACTGTAGAATCACCACAATAGATCAATTACTGTAGCTATCATGTTACCGTAGAAACTGTAGAATCACCACAACAGATCAATTACTATAGCAGTTGTGTTACCATAGCAACTGCAGAATCACCACAACAGATCAATTACTATAGCAGTTGTGTTACCATAGCAACTGCAGAATCACCACAACAGATCAATTACTGTAGCTGTCATGTTACCGTAGCAACTGTAGAATCACCACAATAGATCAATTACTGTAGCTATCATGTTACCGTAGAAACTGTAGAATCACCACAACAGATCAATTACTATAGCAGTTGTGTTACCATAGCAACTGCAGAATCACCACAACAGATCAATTACTATAGCAGTTGTGTTACCATAGCAACTGCAGAATCACCACAACAGATCAATTACTGTAGCTGTCATGTTACCGTAGCAACTGTAGAATCACCACAATAGATCAATTACTGTAGCTATCATGTTACCGTAGAAACTGTAGAATCACCACAACAGATCAATTACTATAGCAGTTGTGTTACCATAGCAACTGCAGAATCACCACAACAGATCAATTACTATAGCAGTTGTGTTACCATAGCAACTGCAGAATCACCACAACAGATCAATTACTGTAGCTGTCATGTTACCGTAGCAACTGTAGAATCACCACAACAGATCAATTACTATATCAGTTGTGTTACCATAGCAACTGTGGAAATCACCACAACAGATCAATTACTATAGCAGTTGTGTTACTATAGCAACTGTAGAACCACCACAACTGATCAATTAACGTATTTAACTATGTAATGGTTAAAAAAACAGCAGTATTACTATAAATACCTTTAGCATTGTTTTGTTTTGTTTTGTTTTGTTTTGTTTTTTTTATCTGTGGGTTTTTACTTGTCCACACAATTTCATTGTGCTTATAGTATTAATTTGAAATGTTTTATAATAGCCACTTCATGATGCCTGTTTAAAACAACAGTTACTTATGTTACTTTAACAAGAAAGATTGAATTGGTTTTTTTATACTGCTTTTTGGGATGTAGACAATTGCACAATTGCATAACACAATGTGTAAACCAATATCATGCTACATTATTTTTGCAAAGCAGCAATATGATAAAGAATCAGATTGATTACGGATGACAATCAGATTAAACAAAGATTGAGCAAAGTAAAATCATTCCACAGCTAAACTACAGAACTACAGTCATGCAAAAATCCATCGATATGTAAATACTATGGCTTTGAACACTAAGAATAACTGTACGATTGACAAGATATGAGCAGAAATAAGATGTCAAATCACTGTCAAATCTCGAGATAAATGTAAATGTCAGTGCTTATCTTTCTCTGCATATTATGAACTTTTTTGGGGGTGTAGAATGATTTTAGCAGTTTGACTTTGTGTTTCAGTCTCACGGATTTCTCTCCACATTCAAGCAGTGTAAGTAAAAGGTGTGGATTTGATTTTCACTATTAACAAACTATTAACTAAGACTTTTATGATATTCATTTCTTAGTCAATGCCTAATAACATGCCTAATAAAATGCCTTTCAATCATCATCATGTTTATAAATCATAATTGTTTTATTAAATGAAGTTAATAACTAATAAAGTTATAATATTACACCAGTGTTAACATAGTAACTATGATCAATTTGGATTTTTCTTAGTGTTGTTTGTAATGCATTAACTAACATTTGCTAATAATATTGATACTAAAATGTTATGTGTTTTACTTTATAATCCATTTGCATTTTAATTCAGTTGAAACATTTGTTTTGTCTTAACATGTAAATACAATACAGTTTGTAAATAATAATAATAATATATAACACATATTATTAATAACACATTTAATGATAATAAACACATTAAATAACATTCATTCATTCATTTACCTTTGGCTTAGTCTTTATTTCAGAGGTCACCACAGCGGAATGAACCGCCAACTATTCCAGCATATGTTTTACACAGTGGATGCCCTTCCAGCCGCAACCTAGTACTGGGAAACACCTACACACATTCATTCACACAACACACACGCATACACTATGGCCAAGTTAGTTCATCAATTCCCTTACAGCGCATGTGTTTGGACAGTCGGGGAAACCAGAGCACCCGGAGGAAACCCACGCCAACTCGGGGAGAACATGCAAACTGCACACAGAAGTGCCAACTGGCCCAGCCGGGACTCGAACCAGTGACCTTCTTGCTGTGAGGCTACAATGCTAACCACTGAGCCACTCCTAAATTGAATAATAAATGTATTTAATTAACACAATTATTTAATAATTTTTTGTTTATTTTGAAAAATTATTTATCTTTTTTTATTTGTTTGTTTATTCATACATTTATTTAATATTTACATACATTTAATACTACATTGCACATGAACTCATACTAATTTATTTGTTATCATGCCTGTTAAAGTAACCTTTTTGCAGCTTATATAATAACACGGCGCTAAAAGCTTTAGATTATTAATTAACTGCAATATGAAAATCTGACACCATTATAAGCCTAATCAGAAGTCTAACACATTCTCAGAAAAGAGCATACCTCCGCATTGCAGAATAATGTGGATAATATATATAGCACACATGACGCAGCCCACCCGCTAACAGCACAAACGATCAACATTAAAACTTGTTTTACGTCTAAATTAGCAGTAATGTTTGATATGAGGACGGGTTGTTTATTGCGCTCCCATCTGTTTGTCAGTGTGCCATCATCACTGTGAAAGCCATTAGACAGAGCGCAGGTACTGCTGCTAATGAAGTGTCAGAGTCGCTCGGCTTGTTAGCGTTTGTTCATACACACACCGTCTGCAAAAACGCATTCATTTTCAGCGCCACTTCCTGGAGGTAAAGACGAGGTGGTGAAACCAGAGAACTTGTTAAAGGCTTGTGACTCTTTGCACTTTACACAAACCTTGCTTGTTTTCAGTTTCTTAGATATTTTGTTTCTTGAAAGTGTCTGTCAGAATCAGCTCAGACTCATGGGAGAAGAAAAATGAAAAACAGAAATGCATTGGGTTTTGTTGTACGTTTCAGATGACATATCCACTAGAGGGCGCTGTCTACAATATTGTGAATCTGAAATTAGCTACTTAGAGTGTGTTTTGTTGTACATTTCAGATGACAAATCCACTAGAGGGCGCTGTCTACAATATAGCGAATCTGAAATACGTTACTTAGGGTGTGTTTTGTTGTACGCTTCAGATGACAAATCCACTAGAGGGTGCTGTCTACATTATTGCGAATCTGAAATACGTTACTTAGGGTGTGTTTTGTTGTACATTTCAGATGACAAATCCACTAGAGGGCGCTGTCTACATTATAGCGAATCTGAAATACGTTACTTAGGGTGTGTTTTGTTGTACATTTCAGATGTGAAATCCACTAGAGGGCGCTGTCTACATTATTGCGAATCTGAAATATGTTACTTAGGGTGTGTTTTGTTGTGCGTTTCAGATGACAAATCCACTAGAGGGCGCTGTCTACATTATTGCAAATCTGAAATAGGCTACTTAGGGTGTGTTTTGTTGTACATTTCAGATGACAAATCCACTAGAGGGCGCTGTCTACATTATCGCGAATCTGAAATACGTTACTTAGGGTGTGTTTTGTTGTACATTTCAGATGACAAATCCACTAGAGGGCGCTGTCTACATTATTGCGAATCTGAAATACGTTACTTAGGGTGTGTTTTGTTGTACGCTTCAGATGACAAATCCACTAGAGGGCGCTGTCTACATTATTGCGAATCTGAAATACGTTAGTTAGGGTGTGTTTTGTTGTGCATTTCAGATGACAAGTCCACTACAGGGCGCTGTCTACATTATCGCGAATCTGAAATACATTACTTAGGGTGTGTTTTGTTGTACATTTCAGATGACAAATCCACTAGAGGGCGCTGTCTACAATATTGCGAATCTGAAATACGTTACTTAGGGTGTGTTTTGTTGTACGCTTCAGATGACAAATCCACTAGAGGGCGCTGTCTACATTATTGCGAATCTGAAATACGTTAGTTAGGGTGTGTTTTGTTGTACATTTCAGATGACAAATCCACTAGAGGGCGCTGTCTACATTATCGCGAATCTGAAATACATTACTTAGGGTGTGTTTTGTTGTACATTTCAGATGACAAATCCACTAGAGGGCGCTGTCTACAATATTGCGAATCTGAAATACGTTACTTAGGGTGTGTTTTGTTGTACGCTTCAGATGACAAATCCACTAGAGGGCGCTGTCTACATTATTGCGAATCTGAAATACGTTAGTTAGGGTGTGTTTTGTTGTGCATTTCAGATGACAAGTCCACTACAGGGCGCTGTCTACTTTTTTTTGGTGAATCTGAACTATATTGTGTTTTGGTGTATGTTTTGGGTTTCAAATCCACTAGAGGGTGATTCTCTATAACTTGCAAATTTGAAATACATTGCATTTAGTAGTATGTTTTAGAAGACAAATCCACTAGAGGGCACTGTCTACATTTTAGCGAATCTGAAATATGTTACTAAGGGTGTGTTTAGCTGTACATTTCAGATGTCATATCCACTAGAGGGCGCTGTCCACATTATTACATATTCTTTTGTGGAAGTGTGGTTCACCGGTCTTGAACTCAATGAAAACCGCATTAATTTTACGCGCCACTTCTTGGTAAAGATGAGGTGGCAAAACCAGAGAACTTGTTAAAGACTTGTTAAGAGGGCACTGACTACATTATTGTGAATCTGAAATGTTACTTAGAGTGTATATTGTTGTACGCTTCAGGTTTCAAAACGATTGGAGGGCATTTCTCCATATTTTCTAATCTAAAATACATTGCGTTTAGTTGTGCGTTTTAGATGACAAATCCACTAGAGGGCGCTGTCAACATTATTGCGAATCTGAAATACGTTACTTAGGGTGTGTTTAGATCTAAGTATCAGGTGTTAAATCCACTGGATGCCGCTGTCTACATTATTGTGAATCTGAAATATAGTATTTAGGGTGTGTTTTGTTGCACGTTTCAGAAGACAAATCCACTAGAGGGCGCTGTCTATATTATTGCGAATCTGAAATACGTTACTTAGGGTGTGTTTTGTTGTACGCTTCAGATAACAAATCCACTAGAGGGCGCTGTCTACATCATTGAGAATCTGAAATATGTTACTTAGGGTGTGTTTTGTTGTACGTTTCAGATAACAAATCCACTAGAGGGCACTGTCTACATCATTGAGAATCTGAAATACGTTACTTAGGGTGTGTTTTGTTGTACGTTTTAGATGACAAATCCACTAGAGGGCGCTGTCTACATCATTGAGAATCTGAAATACGTTACTTAGGGTGTGTTTTGTTGTACGTTTCAGATAACAAATCCACTAGAGGGCGCTGTCTACATTATTGCAAATCTGAAATAGGCTACTTAGGGTGTGTTTTGTTGTACATTTCAGATGACAAATCCACTAGAGGGCGCTGTCTACAATATTGCGAATCTGAAATACATTACTTAGGGTGTGTTTTGTTGTACATTTCAGATGACAAATCCACTAGAGGGCGCTGTCTACAATATTGCGAATCTGAAATACGTTACTTAGGGTGTGTTTTGTTGTACGCTTCAGATGACAAATCCACTAGAGGGCGCTGTCTACATTATTGCGAATCTGAAATACGTTAGTTAGGGTGTGTTTTGTTGTGCATTTCAGATGACAAGTCCACTACAGGGCGCTGTCTACTTTTTTTTGGTGAATCTGAACTATATTGTGTTTTGGTGTATGTTTTGGGTTTCAAATCCACTAGAGGGTGATTCTCTATAACTTGCAAATTTGAAATACATTGCATTTAGTAGTATGTTTTAGAAGACAAATCCACTAGAGGGCACTGTCTACATTTTAGCGAATCTGAAATATGTTACTAAGGGTGTGTTTAGCTGTACATTTCAGATGTCATATCCACTAGAGGGCGCTGTCCACATTATTACATATTCTTTTGTGGAAGTGTGGTTCACCGGTCTTGAACTCAATGAAAACCGCATTAATTTTACGCGCCACTTCTTGGTAAAGATGAGGTGGCAAAACCAGAGAACTTGTTAAAGACTTGTTAAGAGGGCACTGACTACATTATTGTGAATCTGAAATGTTACTTAGAGTGTATATTGTTGTACGCTTCAGGTTTCAAAACGATTGGAGGGCATTTCTCCATATTTTCTAATCTAAAATACATTGCGTTTAGTTGTGCGTTTTAGATGACAAATCCACTAGAGGGCGCTGTCAACATTATTGCGAATCTGAAATACGTTACTTAGGGTGTGTTTAGATCTAAGTATCAGGTGTTAAATACACTGGATGCCGCTGTCTACATTATTGTGAATCTGAAATATAGTATTTAGGGTGTGTTTTGTTGCACGTTTCAGAAGACAAATCCACTAGAGGGCGCTGTCTACTTTTTTGGTGAATCTGTAATGTGTTGCATTTTGTTGTACGTTTCAAATGTCAAATCCACTAGAGGGCGCTGTGTATATTATAGCGAATCTGAAATACGTTACTTAGGGAGTTTTTTGTTGTATGTTTCAAATGTCAAATCCACTAGAGGGCGCTGTCTACATTATAGCGAATCTGAAATATGTTTTTTAGGGTGTGTTTTGTTATATGTTTCAGACAAAGGTCCTTCTTATACACATCCTCTATAAGGCAGAACTTGTCATACAGATCAGCTAGCGAACCACTAAGCTAAACCCTTCGCTAAACCTAACCAATAGTGTTTTCACTACCAGACGCAAGAGAAATCCCTTATTCATCAATAATATGAGCCTGTAAATATGATTTGTGTGAAAAGGAACAAAAGCTGCTGTCCTCATACTGCTCCCTAGTAATCATTTTACATACAAACTGCTGTCAAACGTGTGTTGAATTCACAAAAATGTAAATTGAAGCACATATTTACAATGCGTCTGTGTTGCATAATTATAATGTTTCAGACTCTGTGACCACACTTTACAATCTTTACAATCTCTGACTAGCAGGATTGCACTGAATTGGACATTTTAGATCTGGTTTTCTCTCAGAATTACACAGGAGAGCGATGAACAGTAATGGCCAAAATGATCATCAAATGGGCCGTTCCTGGACTGCAGGGTCACTCAATCACCATGATGGTATGGTCCGCTTTTCAGATGTGCAGAACACACCGCTATAGACAAGCCATCAGGATAAACACATGTGGGGAAAACTATCAGAATTAGTTTTTCCTGCTATGGAAGTCAGTGGTTACAGGTTTTCATCTTTCTTCATAATATATTTTTATGTGTTCAGCAGAAGAAAGAAACTCATAAAGGCTTGCGGGAAATTAAATAGGGAGTAATCTTTTTCATTTTTAAGTGAACTAACCCTTTATATGTGATTAGTGTGATTTCACTAAGACAGACATGTTTATGGATGAACAACAATCCCATAAGAATGAATGGATTCCGATGGGATTGAGTAAGTTTAAAGTTTGGGTCACACTTTATTTCGATGGTCCGTTTGTTGAATATAAGTTACATTGCATCTACATGTCAACTATATCTCATTAGATTATAAGTAGACTGTTAGGTTGGGGTTAGGGTTGGGGTTAGTGTAAGTTAACATGTACTTGCAAAGTTTCTTATAGTCAGTTAAATGTCTGTTGAAGGACTGTTAAACGTCAGTATCAACAGATATTAAGCAGACAGTCTACTAATACTCAAATGGACCATCAAAATAAAGTGTTACCAAAGTTTGTTACATTTAGGCTTAAAGTTAGGGTTATCTTCTACTACATGATTGTTATCAACTATTATTCCCCTCTGATTTTAGGAATAATTTACAATTAGTGTTGGGTTTAGGGGAAAGAATTATGTATGGGTTACATTATCAAACATTTAAGGAAAAGTCTGGAGCACTCAACCACCATATAAGGTGTGTAGATAAAATGAGAATATAGTAAAAATAGCAAACTCCAGCAGCACATGGAATAAAAGGAGAACATTGCAATAAAATGAATGCCAACGTGTTTCGGCTTCAGTGCCTTCCTCAGGCCACAGAAACACATACAAACACTTCCAAAGGCTTTAAATATACATCACCATCTAATTACAGATTAGAAACCGCTGATGAACTAGACTCAAGTCGTCACCCAAATCAATCAGCAGGAACCAACTACACAAGTGTTAATCAATCAATCAATCCACATCAAATCAACACACAATCAAACAATACAAATGAAAAAACATTTCAAAGAAACTCAAACATTCATTCATTTTCCTTCGGCTTAGTCTCTTATTCATCAGGGGTCGGCACAGTGGAATGGACCGCCAACTTTTCCAGCATATGTCTTACACAGCGAATGCTCTTCCAACCTCAACCCAGTACTGGGAAACAAACTCAAACAAACATCATAAAGTTCTTTTCGAACAAAAGTTATGTTTTTGTTAATCCAGGATTGCATCACACTTGGCAAAATCGCACCCATCTTTAGGCCCTGTCCACACGAACGCGAGTATTTTCAAAACCACACCTCTTTATATACAGCTTCTCTGCTTATCCACACAAAAACAAAAGTATTGGATGACTGAAACCGAAACTTTCTGAAAACTCCAGCCAGGGTGAAGAATTTCCAAAACTACCGGAGTCTTTGCTTCATGATGTCAGTGTTTGTGCTGTTTTCTTCTTTCTGATTGGCCAACACAGCTCCACACCAACAGAATTCCAACCCAGGCTCATTGTGGATTTGTACCCACGTCCACATTTCTGAGAACAGCGAAAAGCATAACTGCAGGTACGTCTGCTCACAGTTTATGTTTTTGCAAAATCACCAGAGGCTGCTGTGTACGCTTTTTGATCATCTCAAATTTTTCCCTCGCGTCCTCTTCTTCAAAAAATCCATCAGAGGGCGCAATATATACTTCAGCCGACCAGGCCAGCTTGCTGTTGACTGACTGACATGACTGACTGACCCACCCACCCCCTTTCCAAAACCCAACCCATAGTGTTTTCAAAAGCACCGATTGACCCGATCACCCCCTTCCATAAACCCAATTAAAAGTGTTTTCAAAAGCTCTAGAAAAAGAAAAGCCATCGCGGCCGCCTGATTCCACCACATTTCCAGCCTGTTCATTACTTGTTTTTGTTTTTTTTTTTTTGCTTTTGTTTTACCTGGCTTCTGGTATTAATCTTTGGCAGACTCAAACCCCATTGTCATGGTCAACTCCGCTCCGCATCCCATGTCCATCGATGTACGTGGTGAGCCACTGGGCAAGCTGGTAACACCGGAAAAGCCGTCCGATGGTAGTGCTAAAAGGAACTGCGGCATCATACCACCCAATAGCAATCATTTTAAAGATGAAATGCAGCCATACTTAGCTCGGGCTACATAATTCACGCTCTCCAGAAATGTAGACAGTGGTATACAGTATATACGTACCCAATGAGCTTGTGTTGCAGAATTCATGCTAAACGCATCTCTTATTTTGTGTCATTAAATTATCATTATCTTGGATCTAGGGCTGCAATGATTAACTGGTTTTACTATTAACCACGCTTTAATTCGTCACAGTTAATTAAGGCTTCTCAACACCGCGTTTCTGCACGGAACAAAACTGCTCCAACTAAACAAAGTTATGTCATCTGTGTGGGAGTGTAAAATTCTGAGCTTGTACACAGAGGCTAATATGCACACACACTGGATTAACTATCTCTGAGGCTATTAACTCAAAACACACCCAGAACTCATTAAGAGAATAAGCACAACCCTGTTAGACCATGCGCCGGGGCGCAGAGCGTATTTTACCATCCTTAAAATAGCAAAAGTGGATTCAGACATGCTCTTAATGCTTTTGCGCCATCAGCTTTAGACTTTGCGCTTAGATCATTAAAGTAGAGCCCAGAGGTTCAACAGCCTTTGACCACATTTGTTCTTTTTAAAAGGGAAATACTTAGCTAATATGTAGCTTAGATTTACATTAGCTAAATACTGTTTTATTTATTTATTCATTCATTCATTGTTCTGTCATTTATTTTCAGTGTAATATTTTTCTTTTTTTTAAGTCCGGAGAGAAATGGACTATTGTTTGTTTGTAATATTATTTAGTGCTGCATTATTTGGTTACTGAGTTGCAATAAATAACGCTTTAAAACACAAGGAGTTTTCATGTGATTTACTAAACTAGTAGTGTTTTGAAATGAATGAATGCATAATAACCGTGATTATTCCTCAGACTATAATCGCACCACCAAAATTTATTGTTGCATCCCTACTTAGATCAGCCTGCCCTTAACATGCATCCCAGCGTGCTTTGGCATTTTCATGTGGATGGAGATTTTTTTATTACGAGAGCTGTGAAAACTCCATTTATAAACATAACCATGTACCATGTGTGGACATGGCCTTAAATGCAGCGTGCATCTTCTGTCATTCAGCTGCCTGTCGGTGTGTAAATCAGGTGTTTATTCTCCCCGTGAGTCTTCTTCCTCCCAGCGGCGAGGACAAATAACTCTGATTGTTCCCTTTTGTATGCGTTCATTATTTCAGGAGTGAAGCCAAAGACACGCAGACATGCAGCGTTTGACACGACCCTTAACAACACACACACACACACACGTATACACACACACCCTGTGGCGTGATTGAGTAGGACAAACCTTATCTCTGCCAGTCAATATCATACAGCCAGTGTTGCCGAACGATTAGCCTTTCTGTCTGGCAGATCTTGTCGAACTGAATGAGTGCTGGACTATTGATTAGCTGATAACACTGGTGGGGAAACACAAGGCATGGTGCCACATACGCTCAAAAATAAAAGCATTCCTGGACAAAACACATTTTAAATACAGGTTAGGTTGCATATGTGTTGCTCAATGAGATATTCAGTAACACTTTGTATTAAGCCACAATTCATGTTGTTAACAAACCATTGACTTAATCTTTTAGCTCAATAAACTAATAATTAGCTGCTTATCATTGGTTAGTAAGGCAGTGGCTGGGTTTAGGTGTGGTGTACACTGATGTAAATAATACCTGTTTCTGTATTTTGGGTTTATTTGCGGTTGTGAATTGCATTATGGGGTGTTGATCAGGAGTGTATGAGTGTGTGAATGAGTGTGTATTGATGTTTCCCAGTACTGGGTTGCAGCTGGAAGGGCATCCACTGTGTAAAACATATGCTGGAATAGTTGGCGGTTCATTCCGCTGTGACGACCGCTGATAAATAAGGGACTAAGCTTAACATATAATGAACAGAAATGAGCACTGCAGAAGTCAGCTCTCAGATTTGACAGTGAATGGGTTAAATCGCTGCATTAATGCAGTTATGCAGAGCACATTCATTTTCATTAATGGTTTTTCATTAATGACTATCTGTCTATCAGCTCAGTAAGTCACCCTCACCTCGGCAGGAAAGAAATGAAGCAGATTCCTCCGTGTTTTGATATCACACTCGCCATTTCCTTCGTATTTATCTTAATCATAAAACAGGAAGTTTAATTGCATTTTTGGGTCATCCAGATGGTACCTTTGTGAGGAGATTAATTACTCCGCTGGGCAACATTAATAAAACAAATATTTGCAGGGAGATGTAATTGCGCATGACAGCGTGGGACATGTAAAAGGTGAGACGTGTGGAGTCATGCTGAATCCCTGCAGTGGCCAGGCGGAGATGCAAAAAGTAGACAAATGAGCCCTCGTGCACTTGTCAGTGCGCAAAACTGTGCTGCCTACCTAGCATACTAAATGAAGATCCAGTATTTCTGCTCTTCATATGCTGTTTTCACTGAAGTAGACTCATCTCTGATCGCTTTTTAATATACCATCACTAGTCAGTGTGTGAAACTGTGCTACCTACCTAGCAAACTAATTAAGGATCCTGCATTTCTGCTCTTCATATGCTGTTTTCACTGATGTAGACTCATGTCTGAGGACTATTTTATTACATGATCACTCTAAGCTGTCAATCAACTGCATAGCAACAAAACAGACTACCCTAGCAACCATTTAACAACAGCGATATCTCAGCATCTGAACATCATAGAGACATGGGGATTGGTTCAATTGACTAGCAAATATATGGCATTAATAATGTCTTCGTACTTGTTTTTATCTGTATATGAGACTTAAAGGAATCCAAAAGTAATCAGATTACTTTACACAGAGACAAATGAGCTCAAGTGCACTAGTCAGTGTGTGAAATTGTGCTGTCTACCTAGCATACTAAATAAGGATCCAGCATTTCTGCTCTTCATATGCCGTTTTACTGATGTAGACTCATGTCTGAGCACTAGTTTAATCCATGATCACGCTAAACTGTCAATCCACTCCATAGCAACAAAAGAGACTACTCTAGCAACCAATTAACAACAGCTATATCTCAGCATCTGAACATCATAGAGACATGGGGATTGGTTCAATTGACTAGCAAATATATGGCATTCCTAATATGTCTTCGTACTTGTTTTTATCTGTATATGAGACTTAAAGGAATCCAAAAGTAACCAGATTACTTTAGACAGAGACAAATGAGCTCAAGTGCACTAGTCAGTGTGTGAAATTGTGCTACCTACCCAGCAAACTAAGTAAGGATACAACATTCCTGCTCTTCATGTGCTGTTTTTACTGATGTAGACTCATGTCTGAGGACTATTTTAATACATGATCACTCTAAGCTGTCAATCAACTGCATAGCAACAAAACAGACTACCCTAGCAACCAATTAACACCAGCAATATCTCAGTATCTGAATATCATAGAGACATGGGGATTGGTTCAATTGACTAGCAAATATATGGCATTCCTAATATGTCTTCGTACTTGTTTTTATCTGTATATGAGACTTAAAGGAATCCAAAAGTAACCAGATTACTTTAGACAGAGACAAATGAGCTCAAGTGCACTAGTCAGTGTGTGAAATTGTGCTACCTACCCAGCAAACTAAGTAAGGATACAACATTCCTGCTCTTCATGTGCTGTTTTTACTGATGTAGACTCATGTCTGAGGACTATTTTAATACATGATCACTCTAAGCTGTCAATCAACTGCATAGCAACAAAACAGACTACCCTAGCAACCAATTAACACCAGCAATATCTCAGCATCTGAACATCATAGAGACATGGGGATTGGTTCTACTGACTAGCCTAGTTTACAAATATATGGCATTGATAATGTGTCTTTGTACTTGTTTTTATCTGTATATGAGACTTAAAGGAATCCAAAAGTAATCAGATTACTTTACACAGAGACAAATGAGCTCAAGTGCACTAGTCAGTGTGTGAAACTGTGCTACCTACCTAGCAAACTAAGTAAGGATCCAGCATTTTTGCTCTTCATATGCTGTTTTTACTGATGTAGACTCGTGTCTGAGGGCTATTTTAATACATGATCACTCTAAGCTGTCAATCAACTGCATAGCAACAAAACAGACTACCCTAGCAACCAATTAACAACAGCAATATCTCAGTATCTGAACATCATAGAGACACGGGGATTGGTTCAATTGACTAGCCTAGTTTACAAATATATGGCATTATTAATGTCTTCGTACTTGACTTTATCTGTATATGAGACTTAAAGGAATCCAAAAGTAATCAGATTACTTCACACACAGACAAATGAGCTCAAGTGCACTAGTCAGTGTGTGAAATTGTGCTGTCTACCTAGCATACTAAATGAGTATCCAGCATTTCTGCTCTTCATATGCCGCTTTCACTGAAGTAGACTCATCTCTGATCGCTTTTTAATACATCATCACTAGTCAGTGTGTGAAACTGTGCTACCTACCTAGCAAACTAAGTAAGGATACAACATTCCTGCTCTTCATGTGCTGTTTTTACTGATGTAGACTCATGTCTGAGGACTATTTTAATACATGATCACTCTAAGCTGTCAATCAACTGCATAGCAACAAAACAGATTACCCTAGCAACCATTTAACAACAGCTATATCTCAGCATCTGAACATCATAGAGACATGGGGATTGGTTTTACTGACTAGCAAATATATGGCATTCCTAATATGTCTTCTTACTTGTTTTTATCTGTATATGAGACTTAAAGGAATCCAAAAGTAATCAGATTACTTTACACAGAGAAAAATGAGCTCAAGTGCACTAGTCAGTGTGTGAAATTGTGCTGTCTACCTAGCATACTAAATGAGGATTCAGCATTTCTGCTCTTCATATGCCGTTTTTACTGATGTACACTCGTGTCAGAGCACTATTTTAATACATGATTACTCTAAGCTGTCAATCAACTCCATAACAACAAAACAGACTACCCTAGCAACCATTTAACAACAGCGATATCTCAGTATCTGAACATCATAGATACATGGGGATTGGTTCAATTGACTAGCCTAGTTTACAAATATATGGCATTATTAATGTCTTCGTACTTGACTTTATCTGTATATAAGACTTAAAGGAATCCAAAAGTAATCAGATTACTTCACAGAGACAAATGAGCTCAAGTGCACCAGTCAATGTGTGAAATTGTGCTGTCTACCTAGCATACTAAATGAAGATCCAGCATTTCTGCTCTTCATATGCCGTTTTAACTGATGTAGACTCATGTCTGAGCACTAGTTTAATACATGATCACTTAAAGCTGTCAAACCACTCCATAGCAACAAAACAGACTACCCTAGCAACCATTTAACAACAGCGATATCTCAGCATCCGAACATCATAGAAACATGGGGATTGGCTCGTTTGACTCATTAAAACAAGCTAAATGATCTGCTTTTTACTTTTGACATAAGACATGTCTGCTTACCCCACTGGCAGATTGTTTTACTTGTTTTAAGGAAAAAACTCATTTAATTTTGACTCATTATTTCTGAAAACAAGACTAGATGTTTCGCATGTCCAGAAAATGCTTCTTGATTTAAGAATGTTTAGATGTTTAGACTAGAAGCAAGACAGAACCTCTAAGTAATAAAATTATTTTCGCAGTGTGTGAATAAATTGCTGAAGGTTGGCACAGCTCCTGTCAGTTTTCTCAGTAGTAAATCTTGTTAATCTGCATGTGTAAGGTCTCTGATGATGCTTATATAAGTGTTTAATCAGGACGTTTTCTTTAAGGTGACTTTGTCTGCAGGTCCGCGGTTCCAGCTGCGAGGGCAATCATGATGCTCGTTTGTCCCAATGCTAATTAAAAGCAATGTTTAAACTGGTCACTAATCTATAAGTCATTGGGGCTGATTCTGCACGGCCATTGATTATCCCTGTCATTTCAAAGACTGCGGGAACTTCAGACTAATTACAGTTTGTCTTCAATGAGTTTTTCCTCAAACGATTTACCTGCAGGACATGTTGCGAGGCTGGTTTAGGACATGCTAGTTAACACAAGGTCAAAGGTTACAAGACATGTACCTTTGTTTTCCTATTCTAGTCTATTCTATGGGCCTTTTTTATTATGTAGAGAGGCAGTTGCATTATTTTACTTTATGTCATTAAGAAAATATTATAAGTCAGATGATCAATACATGCTCATCACAGATTAGGGGCCCTATCATACACCCGGCGCAATAAGGCGCAAGACATGTTTGGTGCGATTTGATGCTATTTTCAGACAACCGCAACAGTCATTTTCACATTTTTCGTCATGTTGTTTAATAGAAAATCTATTTGCGCCACTCTGTGGACTCATGGGTGTGCTGGTCTATAAAGGAGGTGTGTTAAGGTGCATTGTTGGTGCGTTGCTAATTTGATAAGCTGAAATAGACCGCACCATTGAGCAAGTAAAAGTCCAGCGCAGAGCATGTTAGTTATGCAACTATGCAGGTCCAAAAGCTTACACATTGCTTACAGTTTTTTTTTACAGACGCTAGGACACATTTCTTAATACTTGGGTCACTTCTGCAAAACTCTTCTCACAACTCTCCTAACTGACTTTCAGCTTGGCAAAGCAGTTCATTTCACATTCAAAATGCACTACAACTACCAAAACACTATTCAGGTCTCAAATAAACTCATTCTTCAACACTAGCAAAGGTTGACAGCCGACAAGCACACACAGTCACCCACAAAACAATGCAGCCTGATCTCACGAGGAAACGTAAGTATTTTACGTTTTGTCAGTTTAGTGGTTAATTCGTATGAATTCGTACGAGTTCAGTCGTACGAAAAAGTACGATTTTAAAAGGAGGCGTGGCACCTAACCCCACCCCTAACCCCAACCGTCATTGGGTGATGGGCAAATCGTACTAAATTGTACGAATTAGATCGTACGAATTCATACGAATTAGCCACTAATCAAAAAGTTACGAATTGGCCGTGAGATATCGTTGAACAATGAGCTAAAAACACTAACAACATGTAGCATTACACAGTGTTTTCTTGTGTACAAGGGCACATCTCTGTTTATAATTGCAATGTATATCGTTTAGAACTGCAATATATATCACTGGAATGAATCAGACACATACCTGTCAACCTTCCCGTTTTTCCCAGGATTCTCCCGTATTTTACAGTTCTATCCCGCTATCATCCCGTAAAGGTATTTTCCCATATTTCTCCCGTATTTTCAGTCTTTCTCTGAAGGACGGCAATAAACATTAAAGAGCAGAGCCTCCCTATACGCAACCCATACCACCAAACCACTAGGGGCCGCCCTTTGCTCTTAAAATGTGAGTCTGTTCTGTGCTTTCGCTTTGTTTAGGCATGAAAACACTTTAAAATAAATATAAAACGGCGGGATTCCCCTTCCTTGTATTACAGGTGTCGTCTCCCCTTCATATGCACTCAAAACAGTCATATAGCGGTGCGTGACAGTCAGCTGAAGCGCTCCATAGTGATAAAATCTAAATAAATAAGAGATTCATTCGTTGCTCTTTAATCAGAATGTGTGAGTTATACAGTGAAGAAACGGCTAATGAGATTTGATAGCTTGATTTTATTTCATTATAATAGTTATTAATTTTAATAAGCTGAACTGTTTGCTAATTTATTTGCTGCTAATGTTCATTCATTTTCTTTTCGGCTTAGTCCCTTTATTAATCCGGGGTCGCCACAGCGGAATGAACCGCCAACCTATCCAGCATCTGTTTTACACAGCGGATGCCCTTCCAGCCGCAACCCATCTCTGGGAAAAATCCATACACACTCATTCACACACTCATACACTACGGACAATTTAGCTTACCCAATTCCCCTATACCGCATGTCTTTGGACTGTGGGGGAAACCGGAGCACCCGGAGGAAACCCACACGAACGCAGGGAGAACATGCAAACTCCACACAGAAACACACACTGACCCAGCCGAGGCTCGAACCGGCGACCTTCTTGCTGTAAGGCGACAGCACTACGTACTGCGCCACTGCGTCGCCTGCTGCTAATGTATACTATTTATTTTTTTCTTTTGTAAATAATAATAATAAAACGTATTACTGACCATTTAACTGTTTATTTACAATGAAACAGCTCCAAATCAACATATTTAGTAATTTGGGGATTTTTTAAGGACGGTCTGGGGGTAGGGGGGGTCCCTTATTATGGTGGGCATATCCCTTATTTTCACATCCCAATGTTGACAGGTATGATCAGACATGATGCAGAATTCCTCAATATTTTATGTCCTTTATGTATTTTTAATTAATGCACACCATCCACTGATACAGATACAATAGTCATGCTAATCTGGCTGGTTAAACTGCATTTTTAGATCTGAAATATGTTTAATCAAATATTACTGTTGAATTTGTGTGTGTGTGCATGTGTGCGTGTGTGTGTGTGTGTGTTACTGGTCTAGAAAATGCTTCTTGATTTAGGAAGTGTTCAATATTCGCACCAGAAACCAGACAATAGCTCTGAGTGAGAGCCGTGTGTCTGCAGTCTATCTGTGTGGACTCTCTCTCCAGATTTCCTCCTCCATTCTGTGAGTCTCAGGCTGTTTCTCGAGTCCCTCAGTAGTGTCTATCAGTCGGCTGCAGCCTGTCGAGGGAGCGTTTCAGCACAAAAGCCGACACAGACCGAGCGGACACAACAATCGCTTTCAGAAAGAGCGAAGAATAGAAACATCCTGCGCTTGTGTGGTCAGTGATCTGCTTTTGGGAGGGCGACTGATGTTGGCTGTAATGGAAAACACTGATCTCCATCCCATAATACTCCTGCTCTTCACAAACAGACGCATCTATTGAAGCTCAGTGACTGGAAACAAGCCGGACTCCTTCCTCAGCAGTGTCTGACTTCTGTTTCTGTCCACTCTTACAGCTTTTCTCAGTGGCTTTGGTCCATTTCTCGGATCAGAGCTGAACTTCACATCATTGTGTCAGATGTCACATCAGAAAAGCAGTTTCTCATGTCTTTGAACACATTGCAGATGCTTTTGTGCATGCATGCAGATGATGATGTGCAGTTCTCTGATGTTTCCTACATTATCATTCGCTTATGTCATGTTGATTAAAATGCATTATAATGGTTGTCTGAGTGGTCTATGTAATGTAATGTAATGTAATGTGTGTATTTATATAGCGCATGGCCATACACCCAAAGCGCTTCACAATCATGAGGGGGGTCTCTTCACACCACCAGCAGTGTGCAGCATCCACTTGGATGATGCGATGGCAGCCACAAGACAACGGCATCAGTGCTTCACCACACACCAGCTATAGGAGGAGTGGATCGAGCCAATTCAGTGGATAGGGATGATTGGGAGGCCATGATGGGTAAGGGCTGATGGCGAGAATTTGGCCAGGACACCGGGGTTAGCCATGGGATTATTAATGACCACAAAGAGTCACGACATCAGTTTAATGTCCCTGAAAGACGGCGCTCACTGACAGTATAGTGTCCTCTTCATTATACTTAGGACTCACACAGACTGCAGGTTGAGCGCCCCCTGCTGGCCTCACTAACATCACTTCCAACAGCAACCTAGCTTTTCCATGTGGTCTCACGTCCAGGTACGGTATTGATCAGGCTCAGCCCTGCTTGGCTTCAGTGAGTAACCGGTCTTGGGTGATATGGCTGTGATCTATGACCCTGACAATAGTTCATAGCATAAGTCTTAACATGCAAAATGGCTGAACAAGTTGTCATAATACACTCACCGGCCACTTTATTAGGTACACCTTACTAGTATCGGATTGGACCCCCTTTTGCCTTTGCCTTGACAGGAGTGGCACCCGGTGTGGTCTTCTGCTGCTGTAGCTCATCCGCCTCAAGGTTGGACGTGTTGTGTGTTCAGAGATGCTCTTCTGCAGACCTCGGTTGTAACGAGTGCTTATTTGGGTTACTATTGACCAGTCTGGCCATTCTCCTCTGACCTCTGGCATCAACAAGGCATTTGCGCCCACAGAACTGCTGCTCACTGGATATTTCCTCTTTGTCGGACCATTCTCTGTAAACCCTAGAGATGGTTGTGCGTGAAAATCCCAGTAGATCAGCAGTTTCTGAAATACTCCGAGCAGCCCGTCTGGCACCAACAAACATGCCACGTTCAAAGTCACTTAAATCCCCTTTCTTCCCCATTCTGATGCTCGCTTTGACCTGCAGCAGACCGTCTTGACCATGTCTACATGCATTGAGTTGCTGCCATGTGATTGGCTGATTAGAAATTTACATTAACGTACTGTCTCTTGCTTTCTGTTTCACAATAACATGATCTGGCAACAAATTACAGTACAAACAAATAAATATAAATAGCCATAATTTACATCAGAACCCCCCTCCAGAGTACACTGTTGTATTGAAAACATGATTAAGGGCCCTATCATACACCCGCCGCAATATTTTCAGACCAGCTCAACATTAATTTTGCCATTTTGCACCACGTTATTTAAATAGCAAATTCATCTGCACCACTCTGTGGCCTCATGGGTGTGCTGGTCTATAAAGAAGGTGTGTAAAGGCACTTTTTTGGCATGTTGCTATTTTGAGGAACTGAAATAGGCCGCATTAAAAAGCATTGGATGCAGCTCAGATTGCATCTGCACCAGGTCTGCATCCAGAGCCCTCGCACTTGGATTTTGATTTTCAAACCGATGTAATTAAATTAATTCATGGTCTATAAAAACCATGTTTTATCTTTGAGTCAGAGTATTTTTTTCCTTGGACAGAATAAATATTTCATTCATTCATTTTCTTTTCGGCTTAGTCCCTTTATTAATCTGGGGTCGCCACAGCGGAATGAACCGCCAACTTATCCAGCATATATTTTTACACAGCGGATGCCCTTCCGGCTGCAACCCCATCACTGGGAAACATCCATACACCCTCATTCACACTCATACACTACGGACAATTTAGCTTACCCAATTCCCCTATAGTGCATGTGTTTGGACTGTGGGAGAAACCGGAGCACCCAGAGGAAACCCACGCCAACACGCTGAAAACAACTCCACACAGAAACGCCAACTGACCTAGCCGAGGCTCGAACCAGCAACCTTCTTGCTGTGAGGCGATTGTGCTACCCACTGTGCCACCGTGCAGCCATTATTATTAAAACACATTTTTTTCATTTTCAAGTTAAATCTATAATTTGAGGGTAATTTATGAATTTATCTGTAATTAATTACAGTAACTCAATTAGGTTGTAAACAAGTTTATACTTTAATCTAAGGCTAAAAAAAGATATTTTACATATTAATTGTTTCTATACTAAACAATATGTTATATGGGCGACAGCGTGGCTCAGTGAATGAGTGTGTATGGGTGTTTCCCAGTACTGGGTTGCGGCTGGAAGGGCATCCACTGTGTAAAACATATGCTGGAATAGTTGGCGGTTCATTCCGCTGTGGCAACCTCTGATGAATAAGGGACTAAGTCAAAGGAAAATTTATGAGTGTACAATATGTTTTACTTTGGCATTTAAATTTTTTTCTCAACCACAATAAACATTTTTATTTAATTAAATTCAACCAATTAAATTTTGAACCAAATATAAATTATACACTAATACTAGTGTTCAGCTTAAAGTGACATTTAAAGGCTTAACTAGGTTAATTAGGGTAAAGTTAGAGTAATTAGGCAAGTCATTGTATAACAGTGGTTTGTTCTGGAGACAATCCAAAACTAATATTGCTTAAGGGGGCTAATAATATTGACCTTAAAATAGGTTTACAACAATTTAAAACTGCTTTTATTCTAGCTGAAATAAAACAAATAAGACTTTCTCCAGAAGAAAAAACATTAGTGGAAATACTGTGAAAAATTCCTGAAACTGTTCAACATCATTTGGGAAATAATTGAAAAAAAAAACAATTCAGAGGGCGAATCATTCTGACTATATGCTCACTAAAGCAAAAGATATACAACTGTGTTAAATACTGTATTTGAGTGAAGCATCAAGTCGTCTCAGAATTAAACCCTTGATCTTTATCATTTGCTAATGAAGATGCTCTGAAACATCTCGACTAGAATCTCTCAGTCCTGCATCCTTGATAGCGAATGATTATTTCTCAGAAGCAGTGTTTTTCGCTCATGCACCCGCTGCCCTTCATTAGTGCGCGTGGAGTTCTAGTCTCCAGGATTACTGTTTTCCAGAAGTCGCTGTTTTTTCCAGCAGTTTCTCATGACCTGCGCATGGAAAAAATGAAGGTTCGAGAGGCCAGTTGAAACGCTTGCCCAATTATAGACTGGAAAGCTGCCAGGATGATTGATGATGTTTGAATGTCCTTGATCTGCTCATATAAAGCTGTCCGGGCTTTCAGAAAACACCTTTAGTGAGCTTTGAAGCCTTTACTTATCAGAGGTTAACGCTGCTGTGTAGTGCACTTGTTGTGTAGTGAAGATTGGCCAAAAGGTCAGTAATACTGCAAACAAACTGATTAATTGGATACTGTAGTGGGACTGTAATGTCAACGCACTTCAGTTCTACACTGCACTGTACTTTATTTTGGTCTTGATATCTAATCAAGAAGCATTTTCTGCACTGAAACTTTTGCGACTTTCATTTAAAGTACATTTTTATATTGCTTAAAGTGACAAATGATGCTTTTTATTATAGCTGGGTTTATTAAATTAGCCTCAAAGCAAAAAAACAGACACCCTGTGTAAACTTAAATACATTAGTTTTTCTCAAAGTAATATTTTTACTTTAAACCAGCAGTTTGTTCTGTAGACAATCAAAAAAAAAAAAAAAAATACACTCACCGGCCACTTTATTAGGTACACCTTACTAGTATCTGGTTGGACCCCCTTTTGCCTTCAGAACTGCCTTAATCCTTCGTCGCATAGATTCAACAAGGTACTGGAAATAAAAATCTGGTCCAAATTGACATGATAGCATCACACAGTTGCTGCAGATTTGTCGGCTGCACATCCATCATGCCAATCTCCAGTTTCACCACATCCCAAAGGTGCTCTATTGGATTGAGCTCTGGTGACTGTGGAGGCCATTTGAGTACAGTGAACTCATTGTCATGTTCAAGAAATCAGTCTGAAATGATTGGCGCTTTATGACATGATGCGTTATCCTCCTGGAAGTAGCCATCAGAAGATGGAGACACTGTGGTCATAAAGGGATGGACATGGTCAGCAACAATACTCAGGTAGGCTGTGGCGTTGACACCATGCTCAATTGGTACTAATGGACCCAAAGTGAGCCAAGAAAATCTCCCCCACACCATTACACCACCACCAGCAGCCTGAACCGCTGATACAAGGCAGGATGCATCCATGCTTTCATGCCGAATGTGGCAGCAGAAATGGAGACTCATCAGACCAGGCAACGTTTCTCCAATCTTCTCTTGTCCAGTTTTGGTGAGCCTGTGTGAATTGTAGCCTCAGTTTCCTGTTCTTAGCTGACAGGAGTGGCACCCGGTGTGGTCTTCTGCTGCTGTAGCCCATCCGCCTCAAGGTTGGACGTGTTGTGTGTTCAGAGATTATATTGTATATATATATTAAACTCTTCATTAATAAATTACACTACATAATGTAGTATCATTAGTAACTATCATGAACTAATAGTAATTACCATAGTATACTTTAGCTTTTACTACAGTAAACGATAGATAGATAGATAGATAGATAGATAGATAGATAGATAGATAGATAGATAGATAGATAGATAGATAGATAGATAGATAGATAGATAGATAGATAGACAGATAGACAGATAGATAGATAGATATCCTCTCCCTCAGTCATCTTTCCATCAAGCAAATTTCTCGTGTTATCCTTGGCTGGCGACATCACCGACCAGAGCGAGAGGTGGCAGTAACGCACCAAAAGGTTTGTTGTCGACCACCGTAAAACAGGGAGAAGAAGAAATGGTCATTCTCGCCATCATATGGCTTTCATCGGCTAGACACCGGCCTCACAGCTCCGTGAATGTCGGTGACGTCACTTATTGATCACGATCGGTAAATGTAGCTTGTGTGGACGCTACTGTGCTACTTGACTAAAAAATAGCAGCGCTTTAACGCCCCATTCACACGGGGCGTCAGCTTCAACGCTTCCCATTCACTTTGAATGGGTGACGTCAGGCATTGCCGAACTGCATTGTGGATCCGTTGGCGCCGCTTCAGAGGTGTTGCTCGCTGCAGAAGTTGGGACTTGCTCAACTTTTCAAGCGCCGACGGAAGCGTCAGCCAATCAGATCGCTGTATGCAAATGCACCAGCTCAGACAGTGGCCTATTGCTGACTAATTTCATTGGCTGACGCTGCTATGACGATTGCGTCAGCCCCAACTTCAGACACGCCCTTTGTCAAGCGTTGAGGCTGAAGCCCCGTGTGAATGGGCCGTTACAAATGGCCTTAGCAGAAGGCATCGAGCATATCAAAAACAGGCAAAGCAACAGATCAATATTATTCAACATATCCCAGATTTTTAAAGAAAGTTTAGATGTAACCCCGTTTGTAATCTTAAACATTTTCATAAGTAACCGTAATTTAAATACACATTTTTTCTCACTGTGACGAATTACAGTTACATTTATGTTGTAATTAAATTACGTAACGCCATTACATGTAACTAGTTACTCCCCAACACTGCCTGTTACCATCTTCAATAAACTGTCACTCATACTCACAGGTCTCAGTCCTTCTGTGACACTTAAATTTGGCACAAATTCTGAATTATTATTATTTGTAATAGTTCCTGACCTGTATAATCAGTAGTGTTGCTCTGTGGACAGAAACTCTGACCCGTTCCTTTCACATTGATTTATTGCTCACACGTTTCGCATGACGGTTTGGAGATGACACAAAGTGTGTGTTTCCTGTGAGGACGGAAGAAAGAGACGAGCGCCAGGAAGGTTGATGAGAAACATTTCTGCTCCATTAAACCTTCGGCTGCTTCTGCCCGATTGATTGGCTTAATGTTGGTCTCTGTGCTTGATTATGCAGGCCTAGAGAAACAGATGGTCAACAAACCCAATTAACCTTTCTCCACGCACACACACACGCTGTTTACCTACACGCAATCTTAATTACACATTTCTATAGCATGATGTACATATTGTGTAAAAAATATCTGTTAATTAAAAGTACTATATGTACGTTTTTGAGCATAAAATACCATAATATGTGTGCAGATATTCAGAAACACGCTCAGTGAACTCTTGTTTATCTGCAAAACAATGCTTAAGTCAGATGTTCTGCTTTGAACATGTGCGTTACGTGCTGGAACGTCTGTCTTTGTTTTGGTCATTAACCCCGTCCAATGCCAGTTTAGCCAATTATATTTCAGCACCCTGGGTTGCCTTGTTGGAAAATAGCGTATTTCATTCTTTCAGTCACGACGGCTCTGAAAGCAGGTGTTTGTGACAGAAATGCGACCTCTGGTGGACAGTAGCAGACTCTGAAATGAGATGCAGATTCAGAGTTCCACATGAGTCCTGGTCCTACACCACCCAACCCGCTCTGAGCTGGGATCGAACCGGCGATTTTCCGCATGGGAGTCAGTTGCTCTAACAAGGAGGCTAAAGACCATGGCCTCTAGTGTCTCTCGCTAGAGCACCTTTAGAGGTCAGAGGAGTGAGGTTTACCTGCACAGCACTTTACTAGCTGGCCTTTGCTATACTCAACCACCCAAACCACATTCCCATCCGGGTCACTCACGACACCATTGTAACAGTTAGTACTCGGTTTCCTTTGCGTTGTGTACAGTAATGATCAGATCTGACACTAAATCACACCTTGGACGGATCGCTTTATTCTAGTAAACCGATTAAAAACCCAGTGATCAGTTCCAGCAGTCTTACATGGCGTCCACGACCACTCTCTTGGCTGGCACCAATAATAATCAAGTAAACATACAACATGAGTTCAGAAACACAGTAGTAAATATTAAATCATGTAAACAGATTAAAAACCCAGTGATCAGTTCCAGCAGTCTAACATGATGGGTGTATATTAACCCAGTTAAGGGGTCATTTAGAATTAAAGGGCCATGTACATAAAAGAAAAGCAAGTGGAAGCATTTTATAACCTGTTACATTTGCACCAGACGAAACACGACAGAAACCCACGCCAACACGGGGAGAACATGCAAACTCCACACAGAAACACCAACGGACCCAGCCGGGACTTGAACCAGCAACCTTGCTGCTGTGAGGCCATCGTGCTAACCACTGAGCCACCTAACACTTTATAATAACAGAATTTAGGAAAATAAAAACTAATGTTGTTTTTTCAGAGGTAACATTAAGAAAGAGCCCTTGTTGTTGTTTTTCACACAGGCTCTGCATCTGTGCATTAAGTAATATTGCAAGCTAATGAAGAGTAAAGGGTTCCCAGGGTAATTACAGGCCTGTAGATTAATGGGAAGGCCATACTGTTTTGCAGCGATAACACAAATAAGGTGCTGTAATCCCTGAATTATCATAAATCATGCTCTGCGAAGGCCGGTTTTCTTATTCGTTCACATGCAGGGCACAAATAACAGACAGACGCTTCATCTGATGAATCTCATTATTATGCACTGTTGAGGACAGATTTGAACCCTTAGCACACACTGCAATAAATGTTTTTAATGTTTTTAATGCAATAAATGTTTTTTTTTAATATTAATAAGTTCATCAGGTTTCAACTATACTGCAAAAATAGCAGTGTTATTTCAACTCTAACAGTGTTAAAATCAACTCGGAATGAGTGAACACTGTTAGGAGTTGTACTTGTACAACACTATAAATGAGTTACACTTACACTGTATCGAGTAAAAAATAACTCTGGCCTACACTACTGGGAGTTGATTGTGACCTGACTCTAGTGTAAAGAATAAAATACTTCATCAGAGAGAATTTACCTCTGAATTTATCTCGATTACCTAGTAAACTTTACAATACTCATTGATAGTTAAAATAACTTACTGTAATGAAGTTTACGGCCACCTGGCCGGCGGGAAGAGGGAGGCCGACAAACTTTTAATAATATTTGGCGCAACAGCACCCGCGAGATCTATAGGAGAAGGGCGGGGAGAAAAGGAGATGGAAAAAAAAGAGGAAAGACAGTAGACTGAGAGAGGAAAAAATAAATAAATAAAAAAAAATTTGGGGTTGGGTTCTCCAGACATGCTGCCACTCGGTCCTCCACAAGCTGAGAGATGTGAAGACGTGTTAGGAGCCCTGTGGAGGAATTTATTCACCTGTCCGTCTTCTGGTGTCCGGCAGCGGTTCACCTGGCAGGCTGGCGGCATTTCTGGTCTCCTGCTCTGCTCCCGCTTCGGTGGATGGATGCAGGCTATGGCATCATGGCGGATCATGGCGATGCCCCCGGTTCTCTGGGATGGCTCCCTTCAGCGCTTTCCCTTCCAGAGGTGAGCAGCAGCAGGCAGATCCTTTCCTCGCCAGCCTCAGGCCGCCCCGGCACTCTGGGCAGACGAACGGGTTTCTCTTCGACTCGAGTTAACTCCTGAACACCCCCCCCCCCCCCCAGTCCAGAGCTTCTTCCGTGGGATTGGAGGCCGGTGCGCGCTACAGGTGTATCCATTTACAAGGCGGCCTCATTCCGTTCCCACGGCTCTCGGCCCCGCCCCCTCACCACACTTACATAAGACAGTTCTGAGAATAATAGAATGATAGAAACATTTACAATGTTCACAATACTCTGTCTGTCAGTGGATCAACAGCTTCCTAACGGACAGGCAACAGCTGGTGAAGCTGGGAAAATTCTCATCCAGTACCCACACAATCAGCACTGGCGCCCCCCAGGGGTGTGTCCTCTCCCCACTGCTCTTCTCCCTGTACATGAATGACTGCACTTCGAAAGACTCCTCTGTCAAGCTCCTAAAGTTTGCAGACGACACCACATTTATCGGCCTCATTCAGGACGGTGACGAGTCTGCTTACAGACAGGAGGTTAAGGAGTGGCTGTCTGGTGCAGTCACAACAACATGGAGCTGAACACGCTCAAAACAGTGGAGAATATAGTGGACTTTAGGAGAAACCCCCCTGCTCTCCCCCCACTGAGCATCATGGACAGCATTGTGGCAGCAGTGGAGTCATTCAGGTTCCTGGGCACCACCATCTCTCAGGACCTGAAGTGGGACACTCACATTGACTCCATTGTCAAAAAAGCTCAACAGAGGCTGTACTTTCTTCATCAGCTGAGGAAGTTCAACCTCCCAAAGTAGCTGCTGAAACAGTTCTACACCTCCATCATTGAATCAGTCATCTGCACATCAATAACTGTCTGGTTCAGCTCAGCTACCAAATCCGACCTCCGAAGACTACGTCGAATAGTTGGGACTGCTAAGCGAATCATTGGTACAACCCTCCCTACTCTCCAAGAACTGTACTTATCCAGAGCGAGCAGAAGGGCTGCCAAAATCACTCTGGACCCCTCACACCCAGCACACTGCCTGTTTGAACTTTTACCTTCTGGTCGACGCTACAGAGCACTGCGCACCAGAACAGCCCGACACAGAAACGGTTTCTTCCGTCAGGCAATCCATCTCATGAACACTTGATGATAGTAATTGTGGAACCAACATCACTACCTGCTATACACTTTATACACATATACACTTATTTAACAACACGCTTTACATGCCAATATGCACATAACAGCTGCGCATATTATGTTGTATATAGTAATATAGCTGTACATACACTTGTCAATTTGTATATTTGCATTCACTTTTTAAAATATATTTATTATCTGTTTTTTAGTCCTGTCTGTAATTCTGTTGCACTGTAGAAGCTCTGTCACCAAAACAAATTCCTCGTATGTGTGAACATACCTGGCAATAAAGCTCTTTCTGATTCTGATAACAATTATGTTATTAGACATTGGACTTTAGAGCAGCTTTTAGTTGGTCAATGGTGCGGTCTATTTCAGTTCCTCAAAATATTAATGCACCAACTATACACTTTAACACATCTCCTTTACAGACCAGCACATCCATGAGTCCACAGAGTAGCACAAATAGATTTGCTATTTAAATTTTCCTTAAAACAAACAAAATAATCCACCAATGGAGTAAGAACAATAATCTTCTTGTTTCCTTCTGACATTAGATTATTTTGTTTGTTTTAATAAAAACTCATTTTTTTTTGACTCATTATTTCTGAAAACAAGACAATATTTGTTTTGCTTGTCTGGAAAACGTTTCTTGATTTAAGACTTTTTAGATATTTGGACCAGAAACAAGACAAAAGCTCACAGTAAAAGCATTGTTTACAGTATATCGACCATTTCAATGTGGTCATGTCATTGGCCCATGAACGTTTCCTGCTTGTAATCTAACTGTTTCATAACTCTAACAAGAGGCAATTCAATCATATTTTCATGTTAAAACAGTTATCATAACATTATTAATCAATATATGGCTCTTTTTGTATTCTCGGAAGCTATAGAAATTAAAAATGTAAAACAGGAAATGCGTTGGTCTATAGAGAGTCTTTTTTAAAAGGTGATGTATATGTGTATGATACAACAAGTTAAACCAGTATAGATTATTTAATGAAGTTGGCAATCTATTTATTCAAAATATTTAAAGTAGATGCTTTTATTTATGATGCTTTCCATGTAATGGAAATCACTAATTCACTAAACAGAGTTATGAGTGCATGCATGACTATGATCATCATTCTGTGGTGAACTATTAATCTAATGACACTAAACCTGTATAATTAAGCGCTCCTGCAGGAAGGTGGATGGTTTTTCCACACCGCTTCAGTTCACTAAACACCATCTTCATTCTCAAGTCAATATTATATAGTTCATTTGTTCAGCAGGCCTGTAATAAGTGAGGAAATGTAAAGACAGATGATCAATATCATCAGATAAAGTGCTTGAGGATCTGTGCTGCATTGCAAAACAGATTATAATAGTTGGACAGCATTTTTCCACAGATATTTTTAGCTCATCGTTCATCAAGTCTATTTATTTACTTGAGAATATACGCAAATATACAGTGCTCAACATGTTTGAGTTCACCCCTCACAAATCTCTCATTTAGATTCATATTTTCTATAGGAAGCTTTACAATATTATAATATTTGTGTATATACAGTTGAAGTCAGAATTATTAGCCCCCCAGAATTTTTGGCCCTTGTTTATATTTTCCCCCAATTTCTGTTTAACGGAGAGCAGATTTTCTCAACACATTTCTAATCATAATAGTTTTAATGACTCATTTCTAATAACTGATTTATTTTCTCTTTGACATGATGACAGTAAATAATATTAGACTAGATATTTTTCAAGACACTTCTATACAGCTTAAAGTGACATTTAAAGGCTTAACTAGGTTAATTAGGTTAACTAGGCAGGTTAGGGGAAGTCTTTGTATAATGATGGTTTCTTCTGTAGACTATCGGGAAAAGAAATAGCTTAAAGGGGCTAATAATATTGACCCTAAAATGGTTTAAAAGAATTAAAAACTGCTTTCATTCTTGTCGAAATAAAACAAATAAGACTTTCTCCAGAGGAAAAAATATTATCAGACATACTGTGAAAATTTCCTTGCTCTGTTAATCATAATTTGGAAAATATTTAAAAAAGAAAAAAAAATCAAAGGGGGGCTAATAATTCTGACTTCAGCTGTACATTAGATTAGTGCTGAAGCCAAATCTGCAGCTAACAAAATAACTTACGATAATGCTCCAAAATAACAACACCCAAATTCATATTTCAGGGAAAATATGAAATAAACAAATGAAAAAGAGCAAAACTGGGCAACCCAGTGGCGCAGTAGGTAGTGCTGTTGCCTCACAGCAAGAACGTCGCTGGGTCGCAGGTTCGAACCTCGGCTGGGCTGGGTCAGTTGGCGTTTCTGTGTGGAGTTTGCATGTTTTCCCTGGGTTCGCGTGGGTTTCCTCCGGGTGCTCCGGTTTCCCCCACAGTCCAAAGACATGCAGTACAGGTGAATTGGGTAAGCTAAATTGTCCATAGTGTAAGAGTGTGAATGTGTGTGTGGAAGTTCCCAGAGATGGGTTGCGGCTGGAAGGGCATCCGCTGCGTAAAATCGTGCTGGATAAGTTGGCGGTTCATTCCGCTGTGGCGACCCCGCAAGGGACAAAGCCGACAAGAAAATGAATGAATGAATGAAAAAGAGCAAAACTGAAGAGCAATTAAAAATGTACAGAATTCTGTTGCTATTTTGTAGTTTGTATTTTTTTTCTAATATTTTGCATGAATTTAATTGTATTATCCTTCCATTTCTAAAGATGTTTGGTGACTGAAACATTATTTTAATAAATATATCCATTTAATAAATCTGTTTTGTTCAAATGCACCAAAATATATGACCTACATTCACTGTGAAATGGACAAAAAATATTCATTCTCAAAACGAGGTGTACTTAATTATGTTGAGCACTGTATATTTATTTCAGTTTTTGTAATATACATTATATATTCATTCATTCATTTTCTTTTCGGCTTAGTCCCTTTATTAATCAGGGGTCGCCACAGCGGAATGAACCGCCAACCTATCCAGCACATGTTTTACGCAGCGGATGCCCTTCTAGCTGCAACCAATCACTGGGAAACACTCATACACTCTTTCATTCACTACGGACAATTTTAGCCTAGCCAATTCACCTGTACCGCATGTCTTTGGACTGTGGGGGAAACCGCAGCACCCGGAGGAAACCCAGACGAACGCAGGGAGAACATGCAAACTCCACACAGAAACGCCAACTGACCCAGCCAAGGCTCGAACAAGCGACCTTCTTGCTGTGAGGCGACAGCACTACCTACTGCGCCACTGCGTCGCCTATATATATATATATATATATATATATATATATATATATATATATATATATATATATATATATATATATATATATATATATTTATTTATTACATATAGTTTCATATCAATTTCAGGATTATTATTGAATAATATTAAAATGTTTATACACTGTTTGTACAATGCAGTTAGTAAAGTAATATTTTCTGTATTTTAGTAGATATATTATATGAGAGACCGAACAAATTAAAATGTTTGAATAAAAGTTATTATTTTTTATTTAATGTAAGTTTTTAGTTTAAAATTATTCAGCATAAATGCACAGATTTATATTCATTTATTTATTTATTTATTTTACAAAATTCTGCACAAAAATAACAAAAAACAAAATGTCTGCAGATTCTGTCTGGTCCTCATATTTAGTATTAATATCACAGTTTATTATAAGTATATTGTATTATTATTGTTATCATTTTACAAAAGTAAGTTTAAAAGATTTTATGATATTAAAATATATATAGTTTAACCCTTTATAAACATTCAGAGGTGATTATAGACACATTTAGGACACATTTTAGCCCACCTAAAACCACCAACTATTTGATTTAAAACTGTTTATTAGCACTTATAAAGTATGATCTTATTCTACATCCCTAATCAATACCTAAACGCAACTACTGCATTTATAACTATTAATAAGCAGATAATTAGTAGTTTATTGTGTTTTTTATAGTATGAATTGTACATTACAGTAAACTGTGACCAAAAAATTCTTTCAACCAGTAATATAATTCACAAATAATGAAATAAAATACTGGACTAACAGTTTATAATTCAATTATAAACACTTGTGTTTATGGTAAAGATTAAAATCACCTTTTAAAAGCAACTTGATGCTTCAAATGAAGGTTGAAGCAGTTACACTGTTACACCACTGGGTGGAGACAAACAATCGTCAAAATGTGTGTCACTGAATAATTCTGCAAAAGTGATTCATCTAGTAATGAAAAATGAAGTTTTTATGAGCAGATTATTACAGCAGGGAAAAGTATTGAACACGTTGTTGTGTTTTTCCTGGGAATAATATTTCTAAAGGAGCTGCTGACATAGAATTGAAGCAGATTTTGGTAAAAACCCAAACAAAACAAACAAAAAATATAAAACAAAACAAAACAAATCTGAAAAAATGCATAATATGAATGGAACGACAGAAGGTGAAAGCACTGAAATGTATTTAACACTATATAAAGGCTTTCTTGGTGACTGCAGCTTAAAGACGCCTCTCATATGGAGAATGAAGCCTCATGCGTTGCTCAGGTGTGAGTTTCTCACAGACTTCAACAGAGAGTCAAAATCTTGACGCTTCTGTGGGTCTCGTCTATCAAATCTGAGCTTTACTCTGTATTCTCTATTGGATTCAAGTCAGGTGATTGGCTGGGCCATTCTACAGCTTGATTTTCTTTCTCTGAAAGCATCTGAGAGTCTCCTTGGCTGTGTTTTAGATCATTGTCTTGCTGAAATGTCCACCCTGGTTTGATCTTCATCCTCCTGCTGATGTAGATGTTGGACTGAAGCAGCTGATATTCATTTACAGTGAGGAAGGGCAGAGGCTTGCTGAAGAACTACTGAGAGATTTCAGCTGCTGTCTGCGGCCTTTCACTCCCTTTCTTCATGTGTTCAGTACTTTTTCTTTGAGTCATATCATTTTATTACACAGAACTTCATTTGTAAATTAATTACATTTGTTTTCTTTGCATATATGGATTTCTTTGGTTGTTATCAACATCCGGGGAAAATCTCAAGTCAACAGCACCTTTAGAAATATGTTTTCTGAGTAAAATGGTGACGTTCAATACTTATTTTCCTGCTGTATAGGTATTAAACTGTTAACTGAAAATTTTAAATATGAATTAAAATAAATATATATTTAACCACTTTTGATATATTGTAAAAAATATACTGTATGGGTGACACTTTAGTTTAATTAACAATTTACACCATTTACTACTGGCTTACTACCTGCCTGCTAATAAGATAACACTGTTCATTAGCACTTATAAAGTATGATCTTATTCCACATCCCTAATCAACACCTAAATCCAAACGACTACCTTTCTAACTATTAATAAGTAGATAATTAGTAGTTTATTGAGCTGAAAGTCTTAGCTAATGGTTTGTTAACAGCATGAATTGGTCATTAAAATAAAGTGTGCCCAAAATGATACCACTGGCTTCAGAATATTATCACATTTCTGTTAATATTTTGATGATTCTTTCCAACTGGGAGGAGATTTGTTAAGCAAACACACCGTCCTGGGGCTGTGTTCAGGTTTGGCTCTGTGTGTGTGTGTGCACCAGTTTCCCTGTACCCAGGAGTATAGCATGGCAAACACAACTGCTGCCCGCTTTCTCTCTCGCTGGAGGACCTGAAGAGACTTTGCATAAAGCAGCGTATAATTAGCCACACTTTCTCTCTCACCTTTGCTCCACTTTCAAAACACCGACATTAAAAACAGAGGCTGTAGAAAGAAGAATATTCAATGTTTAACCCTCCTGTTGTTTCAGTATACACTATTACGTCCTTTGGGTCAAATTGACCCGCCTTGCCTAAACCTCAATTTAATTTCTATTCTTAAATCTATTTTAAATGTAGAAACAAGCTCATCTTCATCACACACTCAGTGGGTGTTTGGGTTTTCCCTCATCAGTGTGCAGTATTTCAGCAGTGTTCACTCAGTGGACAACACTCCTTTCTCACTACAGTAAAGGCTGTGTTTAATCATGATAAAAGCACCTGCAGAAGTGTACAAAAAAAAAGCAAAATGACAAAATGGCACCTAACAGTCAAAAACACAAAGCTGACAGACACTAAAACAGCTGATGGAGTATACACTAACCTGAGCATTATTCAGACACTAGATGGAGACAAACAGTCAAAAACACAAAGCTGACAGACACTAAAACAGCTGATGGAGTATACACTAACCTGCGCATTATTCAGACACTAGATGGAGACAAACAGTCAAAAACACAAAGCTGACAGACACTAAAACAGCTGATGGAGTATACACTAACCTGTGCATTATTCAGACACTAGATGGAGACACAGTCAAAAACACAAAGCTGACATACACTAAAACAGCTGATGGAGTATACACTAACCTGTGCATTATTCAGACACTAGATGGAGACACACAGTCAAAAACCCAAAGCTGACAGACACTAAAACAGCTGATGGAGTATACACTAACCTGAGCATTATTCAGACACTAGATGGAGACACACAGTCAAAAACACAAAGCTGACAGACACTAAAACAGCTGATGGAGTATACACTAACCTGTGCATTATTCAGACACTAGATGGAGACACACAGTCAATAACACAAAACTGAGAGACACTAAAACAGCTGATGGAGTATACACTAACCTGCGCATTATTCAGACACTAGATGGAGACAAACAGACAAAAACACAAAACTGACAGACACTAAAACAGCTGATGGAGTATACACTAACCTGTGCATTATTCAGACACTAGATGGAGACACACAGTCAATAACACAAAACTGAGAGACACTAAAACAGCTGATGGAGTATACACTAACCTGAGCATTATTCAGACACTAGATGGAGACAAACAGACAAAAACACAAAACTGACAGACACTAAAACAGCTGATGGAGTATACACTAACCTGCGCATTATTCAGACACTAGATGGAGACAAACAGACAAAAACACAAAGCTGACAGACACTAAAACAGCTGATGAAGTATACACTAACCTGAGCATTATTCAGACACTAGATGGAGACAAACAGTCAAAAACACAAAGCTGACAGAGACTAAAACAGCTGATGAAGTATACACTAACCTGAGCATTATTCAGACACTAGATGGAGACAAACAGTCAAAAACACAAAGCTGACAGAGACTAAAACAGCTGATGGAGTATACACTAACCTGTGCATTATTCAGACACTAGATGGAGACAAACAGTCAAAAACACAAAGCTGACAGAGACTAAAACAGCTGATGGAGTATACACTAACCTGAGCATTATTCAGACACTAGATGGAGACAAACAGACAAAAACACAAAGCTGACAGAGACTAAAACAGCTGATGGAGTATACACTAACCTGCGCATTATTCAGACACTAGATGGAGACAAACAGTCAAAAACACAAAGCTGACAGACACTAAAACAGCTGATGGAGTATACACTAACCTGTGCATTATTCAGACACTAGATGGAGACAAACAGACAAAAACACAAAGCTGACAGAGACTAAAACAGCTGATGGAGTATACACTAACCTGAGCATTATTCAGACACTAGATGGAGACAAACAGTCAAAAACACAAAGCTGACAGAGACTAAAACAGCTGATGGAGTATACACTAACCTGAGCATTATTCAGACACTAGATGGAGACAAACAGACAAAAACACAAAGCTGACAGAGACTAAAACAGCTGATGGAGTATACACTAACCTGCGCATTATTCAGACACTAGATGGAGACAAACAGTCAAAAACACAAAGCTGACAGACACTAAAACAGCTGATGGAGTATACACTAACCTGCGCATTATTCAGACACTAGATGGAGACAAACAGACAAAAACACAAAGCTGACAGAGACTAAAACAGCTGATGAAGTATACACTAACCTGAGCATTATTCAGACACTAGATGGAGACAAACAGTCAAAAACACAAAGCTGACAGAGACTAAAACAGCTGATGGAGTATACACTAACCTGTGCATTATTCAGACACTAGATGGAGACAAACAGTCAAAAACACAAAGCTGACAGAGACTAAAACAGCTGATGGAGTATACACTAACCTGTGCATTATTCAGACACTAGATGGAGGCAAACAGTCAAAAACACAAAGCTGACAGACACTAAAACAGCTGATGGAGTATACACTAACCTGAGCATTATTCAGACACTAGATGGAGACAAACAGTCAACAACACAAAGCTGACAGACACTAAAACAGCTGATGGAGTATACACTAACCTGCGCATTATTCAGACACTAGATGGAGACAAACAGTCAAAAACACAAAGCTGACAGACACTAAAACAGCTGATGGAGTATACACTAACCTGAGCATTATTCAGACACTAGATGGAGACAAACAGTCAAAAACACAAAGCTGACAGAAACTAAAACAGCTGATGGAGTATACACTAACCTGAGCATTATTCAGACACTAGATGGAGACAAACAGTCAACAACACAAAGCTGACAGACACTAAAACAGCTGATGGAGTATACACTAACCTGTGCATTATTCAGACACTAGATGGAGACAAACAGTCAAAAACACAAAGCTGACAGACACTAAAACAGCTGATGGAGTATACACTAACCTGTGCATTATTCAGACACTAGATGGAAACAAACAGTCAAAAACACAAAGCTGACAGAACAAAAACAGCTGATGGAGTATACACTAACCTGCACATTATTCAGACACTAGATGGAGACACACAGTCAATAACACAAAACTGACAGACACTAAAACAGCTGATGGAGTATACACTAACCTGCGCATTATTCAGACACTAGATGGAGACACAGACAAAAACACAAAGCTGACAGAATGAAAACAGCTGATGGAGTATACACTAACCTGTGCATTATTCAGACAGTAGATGGAGACAAACAGTCAAAAAGCACGGCGTAACAAACAAGCAAATACAAATAAATGAAATAAAAATAAAATCCACATGAGCAGAAGCTGCAATCATTTTTTTCTATATTGTGATGCAGTTTCTACAGAAACAGATTACTAAATGAGAAAACAGTGGGCGTGGCTTGTTTTTTTTCTAATGCAAGCTGATTGGATGAAGTAATATAGGCGTTTCATTCAGAAAGATTGAGAAAAGGGTTTGGGGAGAGTAATCGCAACTTGGACTCCTCCTCCTCACCATTTCTGTTTGTTGTCATAACTGACAGCTGGAGGGCGTGATTAAGTATGTTAGCCCCGCCCAATACCTCAGTCAGACCTAGAATTTAACTCAAAACAAACAGGAAGTCCATTTTCAGATTTCAATTAAAGACTAGAAGAGCAAACTATTGTTTTAGTCTTAATGACATGCACAGGTAAATTGATCAGTACAAAACTAGCAATGAGAGCTAACAACATCAATATGGTTCGTTTTGATTTCATGTGGACTTTAAACTGTGATGTAATCTGAATGCTGCTGGGGATGTGCTGAAATCCAGAGGTGAGTCTGTCTTAACCAAAACATGATGTGTGTAAGATTGCAGGGCAAGACATATAAGTGTCAGTCAAAGGTTGAAGATTCCACCATCTGAAACCTCGAATTATTGTGCAATAAAAATAAACCACCAAGATGAGCGCTCCAATGACATGATTGAGCAGATGAGTCTACAGATCAAATAAAACACATGATGTGTAACCCAGGCTCATTATCGATATGTACCCCATATACATTTCTGAAGATCGCAAAATACATTCCAGCAGGTACATTTTTTTGCAGCTTTTGTGAATCCACCAGAGGCGGCTGTGTACCTTTTTCAGATCTCAAATTTCTCTCGCGAGTGCTATTCACGCCTGCTGTTCTCACGTAAATCCACCAGGGGTCACTGTCGACTGACTGACTGACCGACCGACCAATCGACTTACCCACCATCCTCCTTCTCTAAACCCAACCGATAGCGTTTTCAAAAGCACTTTTTCCAGAAAAAGAAAAGCCCTCACGGCCGTCTGATTTTTACCACGTTTTCAGATTTTACCACGTACTCACCCTGTTGGGGAGGGGTTGTCTTTTGGGAACCGTACTCACCGAACTCAAACCACCGTGTTGCAGTCAACTCCGCTCCGCGTCTCAAGTCCGCTGAAGTACGCAACGAGCCACTGGGCAAACTGGAAATAGTGGAAAAGCCGTCTCTACAGAGACAAGCGGCCAGCAAAGTAGCCCAACAAGGAGCAGTATCACACAGCCTTGTAGCATTCGATTTAAAGACGAAATGCAGCCATACGTTCCTTTGGCTACATAAATCGCAATGTCCAGAAATGTATATAGGGCTACACTTTCAGAATGAGCCTGTGTTGGATGTTTGTCCTCATTTATAAAACCACACTGCAAAAATGCTTTCCTTAGAGTTTTTGGGCTCTATTTTAATGATCTAGGCACAGAGTCTAAAGCGCATGGCACAAAAGCATTAAGACCGTGTCTGAATCCACTTTTGCTATTTTAAGGATGGTCAAATACGCTCTCCGCCCCGGCGCATGGTCTAACAGGGTTGTGTTTATTCTCTTAATGAGTTCTGGGTGTGTTTTGAGCATAACCTGGATTAAACCAATCAGAGTCTCGTCTCACATTCCCTTTAAGAGTAAGTTGCATCTCGCTGTGGTGCATTTGCTATTTACATGGTGGACTTTGTAAGTGTAAAAACTGAACACTTCATTAGCGAGAAAACAGTTAAACAGAGCATCTGCAGCGCGAGGATAAAGAACGAGCCTCCTCCATTCAGCCTCTTTACTTTCTCTTTACTTTACTTTTACTCTTTACTCCTTTACTTTGGTGGAGTAAGGAAACGGTGGAAACTCACTCCACTGAACACATCCATTAGCCCACATATTTAATTTCCTCTGTTAAGTGTAAAGATTTGTGTCAAAACTATTTCTAAATTCAGTTCTAATCTCCAGTAAAGGAATAAATGAACAATAATAACAAAAAACTGAGTTATATCAAACACACGTCCTGTTCTTATGCCCCATATGGTGATGCAGACGTCTCCAAAACCCCACAGGTGGACAAATCTACACTTGTGTTTATTAAAACAAATATAAATCTGCATATAATGAGTCTTAACACACCTCCTTTATAGACCAGCACACCCATGAGTCCACAAAGTGGTGCAAATGAGAATTACTATTTAAAAATTACTATTTAAACTATGAGAGATTACTATTTAAACAACGTGGTGCAAAATGAGAAAATTAAGGTTAAGCTGGTCTGAAAATAGCAACAAATCGCGCCAAACACGTCTTGCACCTTATTGCGTTGGGTGTATGATAGTCTTGTTTCTAGTCTAAATATCTAAATCAAGAAGCATTTTCTAGATGAACAAAAAATATTGTCTTGTTTTTAAAAATGATTAGTCAAAGCGAAGTGAATTATTCCTTAAAAATCAAGCGAAATAGTCTGCCAGTGGGGGAAGCAAAATAATCTTGTCGTCCCTTTGAAATACCATTATTTTCTTACCCTATTGGCAGATTATTTTACTTGGTTTAACTCACTTCATTTTGACTCATTATTTCTGAAAACAACACAATTTTGTTTTGATTGTCTAGACGATAGAAAATGCTTCTTGATTTAAGAATGTTTAGATATTTGGACAGGAAACAAGACAGAAACTCTAAGTAAGGAAAGCGTTTATTTCTGCAGTGTGTACTGAAGAGCGTTTCTCTATCAGTGCGCGGGTCATTGACTGAATGTGTTCACTATTAAGGGCACAGGAGGGAGTCAATAGTGCTCTCTGGCTATTGATCGCTGAAGGCAGTAAATACACACACATTCACTGCATCTTCTGCTCCGTCTGGATTTATGCTGCGCGTTGTAAAAATTGAGGGAGTGAAATGGGCTACTCGGGATACTGAGAATACAGCCTGACTAATAAAAATAAAACCAATGTGCATCATACAGGCTGAAAAAATTACAGTTGCAATCAGAATTATTAAACCCCCTGAATTATTCGCCTCCCTGTTTATTTTTTTCCTAATTTCTGTTTAAGGGAGAGAATATTTCTTCAACACATTTCTAATCATAATAGTTTTAATAACTCATCTCTAATAACTGATTTATTTTCTCTTTGTCATGATGACAGTAAATAATATTAGACTAGATATTTTTCAAGACACTTCTATACAGCTTAAAGTGACATTTAAAAGGCTTAACTAGGTTAATTAGGTTAACTAGGCAGGTTAGGGTAATTAGGCAAGTTATTGTATAATGATGGTTTGTTCTGTAGACTATCAAATAAATATATAGCTTAAAGGGGCTAATAATATTGACCTTAAAATTAGTTTTAAAAAATTAAAAACTGCTTTTATTCTAGCCAAAATAAAACAAATAAGACTTTCTCCAGAAGAAAAAATATTATCAGACATACTGTGAAAATTCACTTGCTCTGTTAAACATCATTTGGGAAATATTAAAAAAAGAAAAAAAAATTCAAAGGGGGTTTAATAATTCTGATTGCAATTGTATGTAAATACAAGAAATAAATGAATGATTTCTAATTAATGAAATGGCTTTCTCGTGTAGTTTTTGTCTTGTTTCTTGACCAAATATCTAAAAATTCTTTACATAAAAAAGTAATAAATATTGTGTTGTTTTCAGAAATGAGTCAAAATGAAGTGAGTTTTACCTTAAAATAAGCTAAATAATCTGCCAATGAGACAAGCAAATTAATCATATTTCAAAACAAAAGCAAGATTATTTTACTTACCTTTATTGACAGATTATTTAGCTTTATTACATACAAAAAAAAAATCACTTATTATTTCTGAAAAACAAAAACAATATGTCTTGTCTTGTAAATGTTTACAAGAATTTTTAGATATTTGGACTTAAAACCCTTTAAGTAAGTGTAAAACATTTGCCTTATATTTTAAACAAAATCCTTTTTTTCTCTGATATTTAATTTGTATACCTAATTTTTATACCCCTTTATACTACAAAGAGACTAAAATGAAACAAGTAAAATAATCTTGTTTTTGCTTTTGAGTCTGAATTCATCTCAAAATCGCACCCAAAATCCAATTACAGAAAAAAAACAACCCAGGCTCATTCTGAATACATACCCCTATATACATTTCTGGAGATCGCAAAATACATCCCAGGAGTTGTTTTTTTTTTGCAGTTTTTGTTTCCACGAATCCACCAGAGGCCGCTGTGTACGCTTTTTCAGATCTCAAATTTCTCTCAAAAGTGCCATTCACGCCTGCTGTTCTCACGTAAATCCACCAGAGGCCGCTGTCGACTGACTGACTGACTGACCCATCCTCCTCCTTCCCTAAACTCAACCAATAGTGTGTTCAAAAGCAATCCAGAAAAAGAAAAGCCCTCGTCTGATTTTTACCACGTTTTCAGATCTTACCACATTCTCAGCCTGTTATTTACTTGTTTTTTTATTTTTTGGCTTCTGTTTTTGTTTCACCTGCTTTCTGGAACTGTTGTTTACCGAACTTGGACACCGAACCTGTGGTCAACTCCTCTCTGCGTCTCAAGTCTGCCGACATACATAACAAGCTACTGGACAAACTGGTAAATGTAGAAAAGCCGTCCACATGGAAGTAAGCGGTCGGCTGGTAGCGTGAAAAGAAAAAGAAGTCGTCAGCGCCATCATATTGCCCCTCAGTGTTTGTTTTAAAGGCGAAATGCGACCAGACGTAGCTCTGGCTACATAATTCGCGTATGCATACATTTTCACAATGAGCATGTGTTGAAAAAAACCACTACGTTAACGTACTCAATTTCAAATCTGACCAATCTGGCAACACCATGTGCGTCTGTGCACATTATAAAAGCTTGCAAAAACAAGTTTATTTTGCTTCCCCATTGACAGATTTAGCTAATTATATAGAAAACCTCCCTTAATTTTGACTCATTATTTCTAAAAACAAAGACAGTAATTTTTTTTAAACATTGATAGATATTTGGACTAGAAACAAGAGAATTTTCAATTGTTTTAAGAAAAAACTCACTTAATTTAGACTCATTATTTCTGAAAACAAGAAAATATTTGCTGCTTGTCTAGAAAACACTTCTTGATTTTAGTAAAATAATCTTATTTTGTACACTACACAGACACAGCATGACAAACAAAGCAGAAATTCAGAAGTCAAGTCTGAATTCAGCTCAAAATTGAACCCAAAATCCAATTACAGAAAAAAAAAAAACAGTACATTAATGTGCTCAATTTAAAATCTGCTCAATCTGGCAACCCTGGATGAGACCGTGCACATTATAAAAGCTTAATGAGTGTTTTGTGATCTTGTGGCGACACATAAATATCACAGACGTCCATGCTGGAATCAACCAGGTGATTTTAAACATTCATTCATTCATTTTCCTTCGGCTTAGTCCCTTATTTATCAGAGGTTGCCACAGTGGAATGAACCGCCAACTATTCCAGCATATGTTTTACACAGCGGATGCCCTTCCAGCTGCAACCCAGTACTGAAAAACACCCATACACACTCAGTCACACACACACACTCAAACACTACGACCAATTTAGTTCATCAATTCCCCTATAGTGCATGTGTTTGGACTGTGGGGGAAAGCGGAGCACCCGGAGGAAACCCACGCCAACACCTGTAGAACATGCAAACTCCACACAGAAACGTCAACTGACCCATCCGGGACTCGAACCAGCGACCTTCTTGCTGTGTGGCCACAGTGCTAACCACTAAGCCACCGTGCCACCCTGGGGTTTTAAACACTCTTTATAAAATATAAATAATTGCAGGACAGCATTAAGGTCTGGATCTGATTTAGACAGATGGAGCTATTAAAGCTGAAGCCTAATGAAGTGTCTTTTCTGTTCTTCCAGGGTTCAGCAGTAAAGTTAAATGAGGAACCATTTCTTTCCGTCCATTACATTAAATTACTCGCTTTATTCTGCTTTTCTCCGTCACAGGGGTCAGTTCAGGCCTGCATTAGTGTTTTATGGCTTTTAAGGGAATCAATTCGGCTGTGTGGGATCTACAAGATTATTTATTTATTTGTTTATTGTTGTTTGATCTTTGCAATTCTCTTTTATATATATATATATATATATATATATATATATATATATATATATATATATATATATATATACATACATACAGTTGAAGTCAGAATTATTAGCCCCCCTTTGATTTGTTTTCTTTTTTAAATACTTCCCAAATGATGTTTAACAGAGCAAGGAAATTTTCATAGTATGTCTGATAATATTTTTTCTTCTGGAGAAAGTCTTATTTGTTTTATTTCGGCTAGAATAAAAGCAGTTCTTAATTTTTTAAGGTCAATATTATTAGTCCCTTTAAGCTATATTTTTTTTCGATAGTCTACAGAACAAACCATCATTATACAATAACTTGCCTAATTACCCTAACCTGCCTAGTTAACCTAATTAACCTAGTTAAGCCTTTAAATGTCACTTTAAGCTGTATAGAAGTGTCTTGAAGAATATCTAGTCTAATATTATTTACTGTCATCATGACAAAGATAAAATAAATCAGTGATTAGAGATGAGTTATTAAAACTATTATGATCAGAAATGTGTTGAATAAATCTTCTCTCTGTTAAACAGAAATTGGGGAAAAAATAAACAGGGGGGCGAATAATTCTGACTGCAACTGTAGTTTTATATGCAAATCTGGAATATTGCACTAAACGTTTGAGAATAAAGCAGCGTTTCCATCATATGAGATTTATTCACATTTTTTCTTTTCAGATAAATAATTATCCTACTCATCTCTTCAAAATGTATGCTCATCTTGTCATTTCCATTAATAATTAGTCCTAATGCGATCTCACTTTCACGTTCTGTTAGGGACTAAAGTGTTTTACAAGCATATAAAGATCATTACATTCAATTAGTTAAACGGATGAGTTCAAAAGAAGCGGCTGTCAAAATATCCCCCATTACAGTCCCGCAGAGTCAAAAACGCTCCCACAGATGAACGAGGAAATTATTCACCAGCATTTAAATATGCTGTTACAGTGAGCACACATCAGAAAAGACCAGAAAAATTTAGTTTTTTACGTGTCCTGAAAGTAAACATGTGATATTTTTTGCCATGTGTGTTAATGTAATGTGTGTGTTTACCCTGTGTTTTGGGAAAATGAATTGCAGGTTTAATTTTGATATATGATTTCTTAATGCTCTCTTGGGTCCACTTATAATGTTAGCAAGGTTTTACATCAACTTTGTACCCTGTTTTTGACCCTCTTTTTACTTTTATCGGCTGATAAACAGTATTGCTAAAAAACACATCATATTAGGTCATTTTTATGTTTATGTCACACTTAAGGATGTCATGCATTTTGTAACATTTTTATTTTAACAACTGCATTTTTAAATACTTATTTAATATAATGATATATAATTTCATAATGCTCTCATGGGTCCAATTACAATGTTAGCAACATTTTACATCAGCTTATTCCTGTTTTTGACCCTCTTTTGACTTTTAAATGCTCTGTTTAATTTGTAGGGATGCACGATATAACATAGGACATATCGGTTATATCTGTGGCCATATCGGTCATATATGTGGCCATATTGGTCATATCAGCGACCATATCGGTCATATCGATTACCATAAGAGTCATATCTATGGCCATATCTGTCATATCTGTGATCATATCGGCCATATCAGAGGCCATATCGGCCATATCGGTCATATATGTGGCCATACCTGTCATATTGGCGACCATATTGGTCATATCGATTACCATATGAGAAATATCTGTGGCCATATCTGTCATATCTGTGATCATATCGGCCATATCGGTCATATATGTGGCCATACCGGTCATATTGGCGACCATATCAGTCATATCGATTACCATACGAGTCATATCTGTGGCCATATCTGTCATATCTGTGATCATATCGCCCATATATGTGGCCATACCGGTCATATTGGCGACCATATCAGTCATATCGATTACCATACGAGTCATATCTGTGGCCATATCGGTCATATCTGTGATCATATCGGCCATATCAGAGGCCATATCAGAGGCCATACCAGTCATATTGGCAACCATATCGGTCATATCGATTACCATATGAGTCATATCTGTGGCCATATCTGTCATATCTGTGATCATATCGGCCATATCAGAGGCCATATCGGTCATATATGTGACCATACCGGTCATATTGGCGACCATATCAGTCATATCAATTACCATATGAGTCATATCTGTGGCCATATCTGTGATCATATCGGCCTTTTCAGTGGCCATATCGGCCATATCAGTCATATCTGTGGTCATATCAGCCATATCAGTGGCCATATCGGCCATATCAGTCATATCTGTGGTCATATCGGCCATATCAGTGGCCATATCAGTCATATCTGTGGTCATATCGGCCATATCAGTGGCCATATCAGTCATATCTGTGGTCATATCGACCATATCAGTGGCCATATCGGTCAAATTGGTGGTCATATTGGTCAAATCTGCAGCCATATCGGTCATATCTATGTTAATCGGCCATGTGTATTAATGTAATGTGTGTTTACCTGTGTGTTGGGAAAATCAAAGCTGAACTTACAAATCAAGGATTATAAGGTAGTATGGCATAAACTGCATGTTTAAATATGCATGTATGTATGTATATATATATATATATATATATATATATATATATATATATATATATATATATATATATATATATATATATATATATATATATATATATATATATATAAATAACATTTCATAATGATTTCTAAATCTTCTTACAATTTTAGCAAGGTTTACATCAACATTTTTCCTGTGTTTTAACACATTTTTTATTAGTTTTGACTATTTTTTTGGTGTTTTTATTTCTTATACTTATATTTTATGTTTCCTTTATTTTTGTTTATTTAAAGAACTTTGATTTATATATTTTATATATTAATTTAACACGTTGAGGGTTAAATAGGTGTTCCATTTGAGCTAAACTCTTGCTATTAGTGACTGCTGAAAATAGACTTGTCTTACGAAAACCAAAGAGATCATTTATAACAACTGACAACTTTTATTTTGCTGCAGAATCATGATTTAAGTATGATATATTTTTTGCATTGAATTAACAGGTCAAATATGAGCTGCAGCATTGTACGAGCGTCATGGGATGCACATGAAACCGAACAATGTTTGAAAGTCCCAGTATATTAGCTGTGAATATAAAAAGTCTGTAAAATCAGCCTCTCTCCATGCATTATTCTGTGCCGCACATACAGCTGTGTCTAACAGATGTGCGTGGACAGAAGCAGCAGAGCATCAGCGCTGCCAAGACAGACACTCGTCCACTTACAGCATCACTTTATTTGCGTTGTCATGAGAGAAAATACTGAAACCGAGGCGTTCTGCAGGGAACATCTGCTTCCTCCATCTGCACAACACCAACACACACTCACATTAATATGCAGCTTTAACACACTTCACTAAACAGACAACAACACATTAATAAATGAATGAGTGAATGAATGAGTGAGTGAATAAATAAATGAACGATTAATTGATTGATTGCTTGAATGATTCAATGAATAAATGAATGAACAAACAATTAAATGAATGATTGAATGAATGAATGAATGAACAGGATTGAACTAACAATGGTCCAAAGACATGTGGTACAGGTGAATTGGGTAGACTATTGAATGAATAAACAAACGAAAAAAGGATTGAAAGAATGATTAAACAATTGAATGAATGAATGAACGAACAATCGAATAAATGAACAAACGAACTAACACATGAATGATTGAATGAACAAAAAAATTGAATAAACGAACAAATAACTGAATGAATTAACGAAAGAATCAATGACTGAATGAAAGAATGATTTAATTAATTAATGAATTATTGAATGAAAGAATGAATGAAGGATCTAAGAATGATTAAATAATTAAATGAATAATTGAATGAATGTATAATTAAACAATTGGATGAATGAACGAAAAATTGGATGAATGAACAAATGAACTAACACATGAATGATTGAATGAACAAAATATGAATTAATAAACAAATGAACGAATGAATGAATGAATCAACAAACGAATAAATGAGTCAACAAACGAACAATTGAATGAATGAATGAATGATTGAATGAATGCATGCATGTATGAATGAATGAATGATTAAATGAACAAACAAAGGATCGAATGAATGAATAATTGAATGAACGAACGAATGAACTAACAATTGAATTAATGAACAAACGAAAAAAGGACGGAAAGAATTATTAAATAATTAAATGAATGAATGAACAAACAATTGAATGAATGAACGAATTAACTAACACATGAATGATTGAATGAACAAAAAAATTGTATGAATGAAAAAGTGATTGAATGAATTAAACAAACAAATTAATGAACAAACTAAGGATCGAATAAATGAATGATTGAATGAATGAATGAACTAACAATTGAACGAATAAACGAAAAAAGGATTGAAAGAATGATTAAATATTTGAATGATTGAATGAATGAATGATTAAACAATTGAATGAAAGAATGAAAGAATGAATGAACGAATGAACTAACACATGAATGATTGAATGAACAAAAAATTTAATGAATGAATGAATCAACAAACAATTTATTAAATTAATTAACAAATGAACGATCTAATGATTGAAAATACAAAGTATTAAAAGAATAAAAGCATGAATGATTGAATTAATGAAGTAATTACTTAATTAACTAACGTAATTAATTAATACCGATTTAATAAATGAATGATTGAATAAATAAATGAATGAATGAACAATTGAATGAATGAATGAACAAATAAATGATTGATTGAATGAACGATTGAATGAATGAAAAATTGAATGAATTAATGAATGAAAGAATGAATAAAGAAACAAACGAATGAATGCATGAACAATTGAATGAATGAATGAATGAATGAATAAACGAACAAATTAATGATTGAACAATTTAATGAATTAACAATTGAGTGAATGAATGAATGATTGAATGAATGAATGAATAAATGAACGAATGAATGAATGAACAATTGAATGAATGAATGAATGAACAATTGAGTAAATGAATGAATGAATAAATGAATGATTGACTGAATGAATGAATGAATGAATGAATGAATAAATGAACAATTGAGTAAATGAATGAATGAATAAATGAATGATTGACTGAATGAATGAATGAATGAATGAATGAATGAATGAACAATTGAGTAAATGAATGAATGAATAAATGAATGATTGACTGACTGACTGACTGACTGAATGAATGAATGAATGAATGAATGAATGAATGAATGAATAATTGAATGAATAAATGAATGAACGAATGAATGAATGAATGAATGAATTTGCACTTTGTTTTAAGGTGACGTATAGTTAACTCTTCATTTAACTGCTGAGTAATATTAATTAATTATACATACTTTGCTACATTGTTCATCACAAATGATTTTCACAAGTTGTTAATGTCAGCCCTGTATTCAAGTGCACTAAACAACAGAAATGACTGCAGAAGTGTTCACAATACAGTATGATGATTCAGCTGTGGGCTACAGTGTGCTCTGGCTCATGTATATTAATTTCCCCTTGATGTTGTGTTGTACAGTGCAGTAATTCTCTCTGATGGGTTAATCTTTAATATCCTCTTAAACATCAGCCACAGATTAACTAAATCACATGTCAGATTTACTAACAAACCTCTAACAATAAAAACCAACCACAAAACTCCTCTTATAATCTGCGGAAATCGCTGCAAACTTTCTTCAAGAGTAACATCTATTGTAATTTCATGTTCACTTGTGAATTTTTAAAAAAATTAATGCACGAACACTACCTGACAAAAGTCTTGTCGTGAAACAAATAATACCTTGACTTCTAGTTGATCATTTGGAAATGTGTCAGAAGGTGGATTTCTCTGCTGAATCATCTGTTGATCTGCATCATAATCATCACCAATACTGCAGAAGACCTACTGGAACCTGCATGGAGCCAAAATTCTCACAGAAATCAGTCAAGTTTGGTGAAGGAGAAATCATGGTTTGGGGTTCCATTCAGTATGGAGGCGTGCGAGAGATCTGCAGAGAGGATGATCAACATCAACAGCCTGAGGTATCAAGACATTTGTGCTATTACATTACAAACCACAGGAGAGGGACAATTCTCCAGCAGGATAGCGCTGCTTCTCATACTTTAGCCTCCACATCAAAGCTCCTGAAAAGCAGAGAAGGTCAAGGTGC
>LR812539.1:56007098-56147098 GCA_903798195.1 Danio kyathit | reverse complement strand
CATAGCAAACAACCTACACACACACACACACACACACACACACACACACACACACACAGAAAGAAACACACTCGCACAAACTCACACAGATGCACACACAAACACACACATACACACACAAAGCAACCCACTTACACACACACACACACATCAACCATCTTACACATGCACACACACACACACACACACACACACAGAGCAACCCACTTACACACACACAGCAAACCACCCACGCACGCGCACGCACACACACACACACACACACACATATATATATATACACACAAACAGTAATTCACTTACACAGAAACACACACAGAGTAACCCACTTACACACACATAGCAAACAACCTACACACACACACACACACAGAAAGAAACACACTCGCACAAACTCACACAGATGCACACACAAACACACACATACACACACAAAGCAACCCACTTACACACACACACACACATCAACCATCTTACACATGCACACACACACACACACACACACAGAGCAACCCACTTACACACACACAGCAAACCACCCACGCACGCGCACGCACACACCACGCACACACCACACACACACACACACACACATATATATATATACACACAAACAGTAATTCACTTACACAGAAACACACACAGAGTAACCCACTTACACACACATAGCAAACAACCTACACACACACACACACACAGAAAGAAACACACTCGCACAAACTCACACAGATGCACACACAAACACACACATACACACACAAAGCAACCCACTTACACACACACACACATCAACCATCTTACACATGCACACACACACACACACACACACAGAGCAACCCACTTACACACACACAGCAAACCACCCACGCACGCGCACGCACACACCACGCACACACCACACACACACACACACACACACACACACATATATATATATATACACACAAACAGTAATTCACTTACACAGAAACACACACAGAGTAACCCACTTACACACACATAGCAAACAACCTACACACACACAGAGAAAGAAACGCACTCGCACAAACTCACACAGATGCACACACATACACACACACACACAAAGCAACTTACTTACACACACACACACACACACACACACACACACAGAGAGAGAGAGAGAGAGAGAGAGAGAGAATCACTAGAGTGTGTGTGATGAAGACAGCAGCAGCAGGACACTTTCACTTTCAGTGTGTGTGTGTGTGTGTTTAAGCACTTTATTGTCTAATTATTTTTATCATGAGTAAAAATGATATGTTTCTCTATTTCCTAATTCAACCTCGTCATTATCTCCTCATCCTCCACCTGTTTGAGTTTCTTCTGAAATTAAATATAAACACACTGAGGAAAGCTGTACAAACCCCACTCTCACACTCCCGCAGCGACTTCGTTTCTACTATGAATGTGGATGGCTGATTCTCTTCCAACATTCTTCAGAGTATCTTGTTTTGTGTCCTAAAAGTCCTAAAGAAAGTCCTAAAAGCGCATTTATTATTTGGCTGAACAGACACTGACACCTGCTGCTTCTCAGAGGAACTGCACCCTCTGATTAACTCCAGCTATTATCGTGATTCTTCCTCTCTAATGATTATTTAGTTCCTCGTGCTTTTAATTAAACTCTAATTCAACAAGGTCTTTCTCTTTGCTGGAACAACCCAGTCAGGTTTATTGGAGAATATCTGCAGTGATTCTCCAGACCTAAAGTGAGGAGTTCTGGTTTACAAGTCAAATGTAACCTTACCTCTTAGAAATGTTTTGATATATCCACACCATCAGATGAGAACCGAACCTGAACTTAATTAAACTGGATGATGATGTGTCATTATCTTTAAATACAGCTGAAAAACATCCTACAACACTGGTGTCAAAATCCGTGTGAACCGGAGGTTGCTGAGACTTTTATTTCAGAAACTGAATATTGAGTAGGGGGCGGGGGGGGGCGTGGTTACGCATATTGTGATCATTAGCATGAACACACACACACACATATGCAACATTGTTTCTCACATTTGAGATAATGTAGGTACACAAGACAGTAATAAATAAATGTTTTAGTGTTTTTTGGATATTAATATTTAAAAAATGTTAAGAGAAGTACCAGTAGATGGCGCTGTTTTTACTGACTCTAAATGTATAAAAACTAAATATAAAAATATACATTTATTCACTCATTCATTTTCTTTTCAGCTTAGTCCCTTTATTAATCTGGGGTCGCCACAGTGGAATGAACCGCCAGCTTATCCAGCACATGTATCACGCAGCGGATGCCCTTCCAGCTGCAACCCATCACTGGGAAACATCCATACACACTCATACACTACAGACAATTTAGCCAACCCAATTCCCCTATAGCGCATGTGTTTGGACTGTGGGGGAAACCGGAGCACCCGGAGGAAACCCACACCAACACGGGGAGAACATGCAAACAGAAACGCCAACTGACCCAGCCGGGCCTCGAACCAGTGACCTTCTTGCTGTCAGGCGAACGTGCTACCCACCGTGACACCGTGCAGCCTAATATATATATAATGTTAAATAAATGTTAAATAACAAGGGTGCTAATAATTCAGGGGGGCTAATAATTCTGACTTCAACTGTATGTATATATATATATATATATATATATATATATATATATATATACTAGGGGTGTCAAAATTAATCGTTTCTTCGGTGCACCGCGATGCAGACGCGGACAATTCAGTATCAGTTCAGTAATAATCATAACCGGTTATTATGTACTGACGTCATTTATCTCACATGCGCTATGTCGCCTTAGCTTACTATGGCGAGGGAGGCGAGCCGCGAGCGCAAGTATTTACAACGCTCTAACTACTTAAAAACTCTGAAACTGTGCACAATTCCACTGCGTGTGTGTTTGCTGAACACTGTTTCACTGACACTTACAGCAAAAGCCCCTATTTCACGGCGATTGAAAAAATGAAAGTAAACTCCATTTCTCTCTCTCTCACTGTGGCCCATGAGTGCATCTGTGAAGAGCGCCAGCGTGTAAGAGCCAATTGCAGCCCTTTCTGTTGAGCGGGTGACCAATCAAAGGGGTGTAAGAAATAACTTGGTAGACAAGGTAGAAAGCGAGCGGGATATTTATATTTGTTTATTTGCTATAGACCATTTCAATGTGGTCATGTCACTGGCCCATGAACATTTCCTGCTTGACGTTAAACTATTTCCTAACTGTAACAAGAGGCAATTCAATCATAACTTGATTTTAAATCAGCCGTCATAACACTATTTATCAATATGTGGACCTTTTTGGATTCTCAGAAGCAATGGAAATTAAAAATGTACAACAGGAAATACGTTAGGACCATTGTTTTTGTTTACATCCTTCAAAATGGTCTATAAATGCTCGTGTTGTTTAAAGGTACAGTTCATATATCTGACTGTTTGTATTAAAGGACAAATATGTTTTACAAATTGTATATAAATATATTTATACATTTTAATACAAGAATTGCTGTGCTGTGAAGAAAATATAAAACTGTGTATGGAAAGAATCGTCAATGCACCGTGATCAGAATCAGAATCAGAATCAGTTTTATTGCCAGGTGTGCTCACACACACAAGGAATTTGTTTTGGTGATGCACCGAGATATCGAATTGAACCGAATGGATGGCATGGCACCGTGAGACCAGTGTAGGTTCACACCTCTAATATATATATATATATATACAGTATATCTGTTAAACATAATTTGGGAAATATTTAAAAAAGAACAAACACACACATACATCAGGGCCGGCTCTAGGCATGGGCAGGGCCCACCGAAACGTCTGTCTTGCCCACCCATAGTATACAAAAACGATTTTGTTTTATTTTGTACAGTTTGTACAAAGCGGATGCCGTTCCAGCTGCAACCCATCACTGGGAAACACCCATACACACTCATTCACACACATACACTACGGACAATTTAGCCTACCCAATTCACCTATAGCGCATGTGTTTGGACTTGTGGGGGAAACTGGAGCACACGGGGAGAACATGCAAACTCCACACAGAAACACCCACCCAGCCGAGGCTCGAACCAGTGACCTTCTTGCTGTGAAGTGATCATGCTACCCACTGCGCCACCGCGTCGCCCTGCAAGAACATTATTACATCAATATTTTTGCTATTCCATCTCCTAACCCCACCCCCAAAAACTGACCACCTGGCATTTCTGTCAGCCCACCCTTCAGTGGTTGGCAAGAACCGGGCTTGACGTACAAACTCATACACATACATAAACACACACACACAGAGAGACACACACACAGCAGCAGCTTTGTGTGAGCAGGCTGATAAATCTCAGATGTGTAAAATCTGAACATGAAGCAGGATTAATAAGAGCTTCTTCCTCTTTAATCGTCTTCATTCCTCCTCAGTCTGCGCTCCTCTAATCTATAATGCAGATCCAGAGGAAATCTGAGGATCTTTCCACAAGTCTCCATCGCGGAGACCTGAAGTGAGGAAACCATTCAGAGAAATGCCCACTTACTGGCCTAAAATATTCTCTGTCAACTCGGCAGGGCTTTGAAGGTGCTCGTGAATATTCACACACACACACACACACACACACTCCTGTCCCGAGCTCATCACGAATCAATCATAGAGAATCATTTAAAAAGTCATTGCTTGATTTTATGTGAGGATCTCCCCTGCTGTTCCTGGAGAACCCAGAACCTGTTACTGTAGCACTGATATACAGCTGAAGGCTAAATTATCAGCCTCCTGACATGTTTTCATTCTTCTAAAATAATTTTAACATAAAAGCTTTAATAACTATTTTCATTCATTCATTTTCCTTCAGCTTAGTCCCTTTATTCATCAGGCCTCACCACAGCGGAATGAACCGCCAACTATTCCAGCATATGTTTTACACAGCGGATGCCCTTCCAGCTGCAACCCAGCACTGGGAAACACCCATACACACTCACTCTCTCTCACACACACACACACACACTCATACACTACGGACAGTTTAGTTCATCAATTCACCTATAGCGCATGTGTTTGGACTGTGGGGGAAACCGGAGCACCCGGAGGAAACCCACACCAACACGGGGAGAACATGCAAACTCCACACAGAAACACCAACTGACCCAGCCAGGACTAGAGAAGCAAAAAGGTCACTAACCACTGAACCACCATTTTTAACAAGTTTTCACCTTTTCAACAAAGCATCAAATATTTAACCCAACTGGTTGAGTCATTAAATAAATAACCCAATAAAGGTTAAAAAAAAATAACACAACAAAGCATCAAATATTTAACCCAACTGGTTGAGTCATTAAATAAATAACCCAATAAAGGTTAAAAAAAATAACCCAACAAAGCATCAAATATTTAACCCAACTGGTTGAATTATTAAATAAATAACCCAATAAAGATTGAAAAAATAACCCAACAAAGCATCAAATATTTAACCCAACTGGCTGAGTCATTAAATGCATAACCCAATAAAGGTAAAAAAAAAAAAACTTATCAAAGCATTAAATATTTAACCCAACTGGTTGAGTTTATAAATAAATAACCCAATAAAAGTAAAAAAAAAAAATAACCCAACAAAGCATCAAATATTTAACCCAACTGGTTGAGTCATTAAATAAATAACCCAATAAAGGTTATAAAAAGAACCCAACAAAGCATCAAATATTTAACCCAACTGGTTGAGTTATTAAATAAATAACCCAATAAAGGTTATAAAAATAACCCAACAAAGCATCAAATATTTAACCCAACTGGTTGAGTCATTAAATAAATAACCCAATAAAGGTTATAAAAATAACCCAACAAAGCATTAAATATTTAACCCAACTGGTTGAGTTATTAAATAAATGACCCAATAAAAGTTAAAAAAATAACCCAACAAAGCATCAAATATTTAACCCAACTGGTTGAGTCATTAAATAAATAACCCAATAAAGGTTAAAAAATAACCCAACAAAGCATCAAATATTTAACCCAACTGGTTGAGTTATTAAATATATAACCCAATAAAAGTAAAAAAAAAAAAAAATAACCCAACAAAGCATCAAATATTTAACCCAACTGGTTGAGTCATTAAATAAATAACCCAATAAAGGTTATAAAAATAACCCAACAAAGCATCAAATATTTAACCCAACTGGTTGAGTTATTAATATATAAATGTCACGGTTGTGGATCTGTCTGTTCTTTTGTATGTGTGGGTGTGGGTGTGGGTGTACCTTCACCGCGTGGCTGTGTGGGTTTACATGTCGCCAGCTGAGCAGTCACGTGCCTTGCTGTTGCTCAGCATCGCTCAGCTGTTAATCAGTGTTCAGTGTTTGTATCTCGTGTTGTCAGTTTGTTGTGGTTCACGTCTGTGTCTGTTCCTGTTAGGTTTCTCCCGCTGAATCCGCTGGTGGTGAGTCATCATAGAGTCTGTTGCTTTTGGACTTGTCAAGCACGACTTGGTTTCATTGAAGTTGTTACCGCTGTTTGCTCTGATGACACTCACAAGAGATTCACTTTGCTTTGCTGCACTGAAGAACTATTACCGCTGTTAAACATTGTCGATTTCCTTGAGAGATGCACCATTGCTCTACCCCTTCCCTTGATATCTGGTGAGATATCCGTGAGAGATTTCCCTCTGGATCTGTTGCTCTGAAGAACTATTACCGCTGTTTAGCGTTGTCGATTTCCTTGAGAGATGCATCATTGCTCTACCCTAACCCTCGATATCTGGTGAGATCTATACCAGCTGTTATTTCCTGTTATCCCTGGTATTATATCATCTTGCATTCACTTGCATTTGGGTCTCCTGCGTATTTGTGACAATAAACCAATAAAGGTTTAAAATAACCCAACAAAGCACCAAATATTTTTAACTCAACCACTGGGTTAAATAAATACCTCAACGTTTTTTAGAGTGTAGATATTTGTAATTTTACACTTATCACACATAGAGGTGAAATAGAAGAATACAAAAGTGTGTGTCATTTGGTTTTGGTATAGGTGATGAATGACTTTGACCTGTATTAACTGGTGCTACTGTTTACCAAACAGGACTGAATGATTTTAGATTTTACATTGATCGTTAGTAATACAGTCTGGGTGGGACGCTTCTTTGGGGCTTCTCCACAACCCAACTCTCCCATGCTCTAGAAAGCAAATCTGATCCCAGAACAGTTTATCAAACTTAAATTCAGCTACAGATCATTCGCCCTCTTCTGTGAAATTTCAATTATTTTTCAAATATTTCCCAAGTGATGTTGAACAGATTCAGGAATTGTTCACAGTATTTCCTCTAATATTTTTTCTTCTGGAGAAAGTCTTATTTGTTTTATTTCAGCTAGAATAAAAGCAGTTTTTAATTGTTTTAAACCCATTTTAAGGTCAATATTATTAGCCCCCTTCAGCAATATTAGTTTTGGATTGTCTCCAGAACAAACCACTGTTATACAATGACTTGCCTAATTACCCTAACTTTACCCTAATTACCCTAGTGAAGCCTTTAAATGTCACTTTAAGCTGAACACTAGTGTTTTGAAGAATATCTAGTCTAATATTATGTGCTGTCATCATGTCGCCACTGGCTTGCATGGTTCGGGATCTGTAGAGCTGCGCATCGATGGAATTTCTCTTCAGTGTTTGGACTCTCAGTAGTGATTATTAACCCACACTGAACTGAGATAAAGAAATCTGAACTGACACTGTTTCACTTCACTTTAATCTTCTATGTGAAGCTGCTTTGACACAATCCACATTGTATAAGCGCTATACAAATAAAGATGAATTAAATCATGGCAAAGAGAAATAAATCAGTTATTAGAAATGAGTTATTAAACTATTATGTTTAGAAATGTGTTGAAGAAATCTATATGTAAATGACAATTTTATATATGTGAAATGCAAATATGAGCTTGTATGTTGTTTGTAGTTTGGATATATTGCTTCACTCATACCTTCTCCAAGTGTATTTCATTGGTATTCTGATGTTGAATAGGAAATGTACATGAGATGCAGGGAGATCTGATGAAATCAAGAACATTTTGGGTTTCTCGTCTCAAAGCGAATTGAGAAGCACGACTGTAATCTCACACATGATGTAATGCTCCGTCTTACAGCACATGATCTATTCTGTCTTAAAGAGACGGTTCATCTAATAATGCACATTCTGCCATCATTTCCTCCTCCTCTACTTGTTTCAATCCGGTTGAAGTTTCTGTCTTCTGTTGAACACAAATTTTTCAAGTTCAAGTTCATTCAAAACAAGTCTGACCTGAATATATTCTATATTACAATACAATAATAAAACATTTGATTTATAATGCGCTTTTCTGAAACCCAAAGCGCTACAACAACAGAGAAACTTGCTTTGGTTTAGTCTCTAATTTAACAGGAGTCGCCACAGCTCAATGAACCGCCAACTATTCCAGCATGTGTTTTACACAGTGGATGTCCTTCCAGCTGCAACTCAGTACTGGGAAACACCCATACACACTCATTCACACACACTCATACACTACACCCAATTTAGTTGATCAATTCCCCTATAGCGCATGTGTTTGGACTGTGGGGGAAACCGGAGCACCCGGAGGAAACCTACGCCAACACGGGAAGAACATGCAAACTCCACACAGAAACGCCAAATGACCCAGCCAGGACTCGAACCAGCGACCTTCTTCTAAGTGGTTATTTGAGTTATTGTTGCCTTTCTATCAGCTGGTACGAGTCTGGCCATTCTCCTCTGACCTCTGGCATCAACAAGGCATTTGCACCCACAGAACTGCCGCTCACTGGATATTTCCTCTTTTTCAGACCAGATCAAGTCAAACCTTATTCAACAGCTCCACCTTGTGGTAGATTATAATACGCAGATCTTTTAAAAGTCTTTTGAAGGAATGTGTTGGAAATATTTACATTAAATAATATGTATATCATAAATAGAGGTCAGTCTGAAAATCTGTAAACATTTGTGCAACACGAAAACAAGAAAATAGTAGTAATAATAATAGACTGTAAAACCAATTAGTTAAGGCAACTCAAACAGTTTGAGGAAACTGATTGCAACAAACCATTTAAGTTCAAAAACTAATCCTAACGAGTGCTGTGAACTTATTCCATTTGAGTAAATGAAGCAATTTGAGCACAGTAAAACCCAATAAATGAAGAGAACTCAAACCAACTGAGTACTGTAAAACCCACTAAGTTAAGGCAACTCAAACTGTTTGAGTAGGGATGGGCGATATGGCCTAATATCCATATTGCGATATACATTGCAGCCTCTTGCGATAACGATATATATTGCGACATATAAAGAAACGTTGCATGTCATTTTGAGAACATTTATTGTGCAAAAGTAAAACTGTAATTAAACAACACAATGTTGCAGATAAATAAACTAAATGTAGTGCCTTTTAGAAAGAAAGACTTTTCTTTTAAGTCCTTGGTTCCTAAATGCCAAGTTGCAGAGAACAAAAAAACTGGTGCTTAGTTAAGGAACTTACACTGTACTGAAATTACTTCCAGTATTAAATTAGTCAAATAAAATTGTGTATTGCAGATACTTTAAATAAAAACATATTTCTAACCTGCAGCCTAAGGTAACGCATTTGATTTTAAACATTTTGTTCTCCTAATGAAAATAAAACTGGTGTCTTGATCTGCTCTTTCTCTCCCTCTCTCTCTCTCTCTCTGTCTGCTGTAGTGTTGGTGCTGCTGAGAGATTAAGACGCACCAAAGTTTGCTTATAAAGTAATGCAAAAATGAATACAACTAATATCGAAAGCGAAAGCAGATTCTCGGACATGTCCGGGGAAAAGAGAATGTATTGTCACCCTAAATAATGAGCTGGATCAGTCTATTTAGTCTTCGCGCTCTTCTCAAAGCTGCTATAAAGGCAGGACAACAGTTCTGTATCCAGCGCGTCTCTGTGGGTCTGCATGCAGAGCATGTGAGTCTGTGGCAGAGTGTTCTCAGTTTCTCGCGAACACAGAACCGGGCCGCCCCAATAATATATCGGCCGCCCAGGTAAAATCTGTGTGGGAAGCGCTGTGTGGGAATCTGTGTGACAAGCCACGATATGCCATACACGAGGCTCGCAAGTTGTGCGACACGTCGCCATTCGGTGCCATGCGTTGCTTAGTGCTGTTGTTGAGAGCGTCAGCATGTGCTACAGTCACAATAGATTTCCAACGTAATACACCATAAGTTAGTGTGAAGAGCATGTTGTTTTACCGTGGCCGAGTGAATTAAGTTATCAATCGAGCTTATTAAAAAAGAAAATTGCACATGTGCCACTAAATAAATTTTCCAGTTCGCACACGTCTATTTTTTGTCGCAAATGCGAGCGAAATGGTCGCACTGTTGAGCCCTGTCCATGTTTATTCAAGATGATGCGTTGCAGCCGGCTGCAGCTCGTTGCTCTTAATTTCGCGTGTAGATTGCGTCATCAAACATGCATTATCGCGATAGTGCAATAGAATTAGAATCTCTATCGTAGGCCAATTTTGTATCGTTTATATCGCACATCGTTTATATCGCCCATTACTACTTTTGAGGAAACCGATTGAAACAAACAATTTGAGTTAAAAACTAATCTATGTGAGTACTGTGAACTTACTCCATTTAAGTTGAAGTAATGCAGTATTTAATTAACTTATTACCTTCAACATCGAGTTCAAATGAGTAGAATTAACTTTCAGTCAATTTTGAGTAAACTACACTCATTTCATTTGATAAAGTTGACTGCTGGCTTTTACATTCATACATTAATACATTAACCTGGGGTCACCACAGTGGAATGAACTTCCGACTTATGCAGCATATGTTTTTTTTATTTTTTATTTTTGGTTTAACTATAAATGATTTTATAGTTAAAGTTAGAATGCAAAGAAATAAACAGTGATTGAATGCCCTGCTACATTTGTTATTTGTAATTTCATATAAACATAACCACAATTTGTTTTATCATCATAAGGATAATCATGTTTATATAAACACTATAAATGAGCAGGACTTCTCTCCTCCTGAATCCCCCGGGTCTGAATGCAGACACAGTGGAGAGCAGTGCAGCAGGTCTCTTTCCCAGTCTGTTTCAATCATTAGCCCTGCCGGTAATCTGGAGGATTTTACACATGTGTGAACACAGCAGCACAGATATAGGCGATGTGTCTGAATGGTAACAAACTAAACTAATAAAAGACAAAGTCTGCCATTCTCCAATTCTCGTACGGCTCTCCTGACAAAAATGCTTGCTGCAAACCAACAGCTTAAGGCTGATTTACACTTCTGCGTCAAACGCATGCGTATGCTACGACGCAGCCTACGCGTAGACGCATAGCCCCTCACCGTGGCCGTCGGCGACTTTTGACGTGCACCTCTCAAAAAATGTAACGCGTACGCGTACCGCAAGCTCTGTGATTGGTCGGCTTGGTAGCGCTGACGAGTGTGGCCGGAGGTGAGAGCCGCGCACCCGATGCAGCGAGTGTTTACAAGCGTGGAGTCCCGTGAAGGAGCTCCGGATGGAGACTGTTGTTTTGTGTTTACCTCATGATTAAAGTTGTTGCACGTCCGCCGGTTCCCGCCTCAAAATGAGCGAATTTGAGCCACTTGTACATTAAGGAAGTGTTCAGAAATAACAAAACACCAGCGAAGAAACTCGACACAGAGAAACATAAACACCTACTGCCAGCTAGCGTTTCGGAAGTGTTAATGCAGAGAAACAGAAACAGCAGTAGAAGTATAAATGCACGGCTACACGTGAGGCTTGTGCCGTGGGTTACGCCGATCACTTGATGCAGAAGTATAAACCAGGCTTTAGGTGTATCGGCTCTGACAGCATCACGGGAAAAAACGTGCAACAAACCCCGTGGATCATGGAAACAAATAATATGACCCTTCATGAATGGCCAATTAATGCTTGCCCTGCGCATACGTGGTCTCACTCAGTCATTGGGTCTCACAGCTTGGCAGGTCTGTCTTGCCTTCGGAAAGCACGTGCTCTCATGAATAATTAAGAAGCAGGCTCTTCTCATAGGATAAGAAATCTCCGCTATGAATAATAATGAGAAACCAACGCATGAGCACTCGTTTACTGACTTTAATCCCGCCCCCAAAATGATTTTAAACCCGGAAGATGAAATTAGCTGACAAAAGCTCTAAATAATCCAGTTTTCCCCAGAATTAAAGCTGACAGGTGCTAACGTCATCTAAACTGATGCTCAACACACACACATCTGTTAACATAAAAAATAAAAAAGTACCTAGATGTTTGCAATAATGAGCAGGTAAACAGGTGTACCTAATAATTTATTTAAAAATACAACATGCAAATCTCTGCTTCCTTTTAAACTCAACTACAAGACCTACCTGAGGGAGTCTGGCAGTGTCTTTCATTATACTGTTAATCATCTTAATCGTGTGCCAATCACCCATCCATCCGGATAACAACTTCTCCCATATTTAATCTAAACATGTGCATCGAACTGAGGTTTAAATGCAGGTAATAGCCTTCATCACCCAATAAAAGAGCACATGGTCCATTGTGCTCCTCACGGTGAGCACAGATTTATTATCTTTTTTTTCTATAAAACCCAATGTGCATGTGGGAAATGATGGAAGTTCAGTTTCAAGTAGTCCTTAAACAAATATCAGACAAAAGTAATCAACAAAAACATTCAACATCCGACTGCTAGTAGAATTTCAGTTGAAGACACATTAGCACAGTATTATTAACACATTAGGACAGTCCTTGAAGAAAGCAATAATAATAATAATAAATCCCTGTGTCGGTGAAAGCAGAGAGATTTATTCGCTGCGGACCGACTCGAGTAGGAGAGTCCCTCTACTCTGCTTCTGTTACTCCAAGCCCAGGACGTAATTGATGGCTTGTACCAGTCCAATGATAACGGGCTGCCAGGCCACCAGATACCGCAGCCAGTCCAGCAGCTGCCCGTACATCATATGCGGACGCTCCCATCTGACGGCTCAGTTAAGCAGATAAACTTTTAAAAACGTGTGAATAAAAGAAGCTTATGTATAGTACAAGCGTTATAAGTGTTTAATGCATGTTTATGCATGGTGTCATATCACTCAGCTCTCTTACTCTTACTTTTCTGGAGTGAAAGGGTGTTAATAAACCTAATAAAACTCATCTGTTTACGCAGAGGTTGATATTAATGCTTCTGATTTTATATCAACTCTAAACACATCTCTGTTGGCCGCTTTTCATCCAAAAGAATTAAAATTAAGCTTATCAATTTGTTATGAAGTATGACTATTTTATACAAGTTTAATTTGGAGTACATCAAGGTCTGTGTTTGTGTTTGTGTGTCTGTGTGTGCAAAGACACTAGCTGTTTTCATTCATTCATTCATTTTCTTTTCGGCTTAGTCCCTTTATTAATCCGGGGTCACCACAGCGGAATGAACCGCCAACTTATCCAGCACGCAGCGGATGCCCTTCCAGCCGCAACCCATCTCTGGGAACATCCACACACTCATTCACACTCATACACTACGGACAATTTAGCTTACCCAATTCACCTGTACCGCATGTCTTTGGACTGTGGGGGAAACCGGAGCACCCAGAGGAAACCCACGCGAATGCAGGGAGAACATGCAAACTCCACACAGAAATGCCAACTGACCCAGCCCAGCCGAGGTTCGAACCTGCGACCCAGCGACGTTCTTGCTGTGAGGCGACAGCACTACCTACTGCGCCACTGCATCGCCACTAGCTGTTTTAACACATTTTAATTATTTGTTTTTATTTTCTTAAACATGTTTCTTTTATTCCTTTCCCAGTGATGGGTTGCGGCTGGAAGGGCATCTGCTGCATAAAAACGTGCTGAATAAGTTGGTGGTTCATTCCGCTGTGGCGACCCCAGATTATATAAAAGGGACTAAGCCAAAAAGAAAATGAATGAATGAATGTTTCTTTTATTTCTGTTTATGTGAAGCACTTTGAATTGCCACTGTGTATGAAATGTGCTATAGAAATAAACTTGCCTTTCTTTAGCTACGCTTCCATCCACCTATTGTTATGCGGATTTTGGATATGCACATAAAAATCGGTTGATGGAAACGCCAAGATTAGGGTTGTGACGATGAGGAAATTTCCCCACCGGTTAATCGACATGTGACAACACCGGTAATACCGGTATCACCGTGGGGGTGGGCGTTTCCTCTTTTCCTCTTTTTTCTGCTTTTAAATATCTTATAAATGCGTGAGTATTATACTTTCATTTTTTTCGGGAATTGGCAATACGGCGTCAAACTACAAAAAAATCACTGTTATTAAACACAGAACTTTTATTAACATAAAGAAAAAAAACAACATCAATGCTACAGGCTGAAAAAAACTGTGGAAATTGGAACCAAACAAATAACAACCATAGAACATTTATTACTTATGTTAGAATGTTTTTAAAACGAATAAGAAAATAAAATAGAAATATAAGTAATTAAATAGCACAAAGTTTAAAAAAGATTAAACGAATGAACAAGAAACAGATATAAAAAAAAACTTCCAAATGACATTAGGCTACAAAAATGACAGGTCGGCAGTCTTTAAAAAAAATAAACAAAATACTGCATTTTTTTTTATTAACAGTGCGGTCTACATGGTCTTTCCCAGGAAACCCAACAAGTTGACCATCTCTGATGGGATCTTGTAGGGCTCACTATGTTCCCCATCGTGTTGAACACTCTCTCGGATGCGCAGCTTGTTGCGCACACGCAAAGATACTTTTTGGTCACCTTTGCCAACAGGGGGAACCTACTTTGGTTGTCTTTTGTTGTCCTACCTGACTTCAATGTCTTTATGTATTAATTAGCCTAATGTATTATATATTAATAGCTTAGTCCTTATAAACAATCCGTTTATAAAATACATTAATAACGAATGTAGGTTACTGAAGAATAAACCGAATATGAAATATGATCCTTGCATAGCCTAATGATCACAGCTAAACAAGCTAGCACTCAATTTATATATAAACTATAAATAAAAAAAATTTAAGAAATTTTAAGTAATGGAACATTATGTAAAAAAATCTAAAGACTACAGGCTAAATAAAAGTGCCTCGTCTGAGCTGAACATCACTGTGCGGTCACCGAGCAAGATGACAAGTGCTCCACGGGACCAGTTTTATTTTTTGATTTGCGCGTTGTTCCTTTTTTAAAATGCCTTTTATTTTTAAAATCTCTCAAGTCAATATTGGCTATCGGGTAACAATCTCCCTCAGAGATATTGGAGTTCAATAACGTGGTGGGCAGTAGCTATGACTTTTGGCCAACACCTCCCTGTACGTTTACACACTGCATAGATAGACTACAGGCCTACAGCCCTGGTGTTATGAATTGCGTGTTTTAAATGACAGCGACACATGCTACATTTAGTTTTTATTGTAAAATATACATTATAACTCAGTACACTCTAAAATATTATTTTTTGAATGGCTTGCCTATTGGCAGCGTAGTCTATAACCGTTGAGCATAAATAGGCTAAGCATATTTTCATTAATATTAAAACACATGAATACAAACTTGCCACCCTTTGATTTTTTTCGTTTTCGTATATTTTTTATCAAACGAAAAATGCAATGAATTGTTGATTTTCAGTTTTCATTTTATTATAATTCATATAATTATTAGGCGGCGACTTGACTTGTGTGGCGTCTATCATGGATGGCAGAGAGAGAGAGAGAGAGAGAGAGAGAGAGAGAGAGAGAGAGAGAGAGAGAGAGAGAGAGAGAGATGAGATCAAACCTCAGTTTCGATGTGTGGCCGCACGTCACATTTACTTTACTGCAAGTTTTTAATATTGGCTCATCTAAATTAACCTTTCATTCGATTAAAAGCCGAAATAGGCTATTGCCAGACAGACAAACGCAACTTTCGGTTTTGGAGGGAGACTTCAGTGAAGACGCACACACACACAGGATACACTCTTGTCGGCCTTTTCATTATTGATTCTTTTAACATTAAACTCATAATAATCAAGTGCACAAAAGAACAGATGAACTTCGGAAAAAGTATTCATTGCGGTTGCCGCGAGGTTTCTTTGTTTCTCTGCAGTTGGCTTGTCAGTGGCGCGGCAATCACTTTCAGTTTAATAAAAAATAAGATTATTTATTACTAAACACTGTGAGATGATGGTCGCGGGATTTTTTAAATGAGGCGCTTTTGGTTTGCGTTTTGACACTAAATCGTCCGCCATTCTCTTTCTGTAAATTCGACTCATCTTGTTCTTCTCACATGATAAAGGAAATATGAAGCATTGTAGCTATGTTCAGAACTACAGCCTACTGCATGCTCTCGTCTTAAGTAAATTATTTGGAATTATATTTTCCATTTAATTCAAATAAATATTGAATTTAAAAAAAGGAATACTTGGGCACGGTGTCACGGTGGAAAAGTGATGTCACCGGTGTTGCGACTTAAAACCGGTAACATCGTCAACACCGTCTATCGTGGCAAGCCTAGCCAAGATGCGCATAAATGTTGAAAATGCGCATAAACAACGGATGCTCATAACTGAGTACACTCTCAGAAATAAAGGTACAGGAGCTGTCTCTGGGGGAGTACCTTTTTGAAAGATATATTTTTGTACCCAAATAGTCCACAGTGGTACCTAAAAGGTACATATTAGTACCCAAATGTAACTAAAAAGTAGCTCTGAGGTACCATTATGGACCCTTCAGGTACAAATATGTACCTTTTGAAAAGGTACTGCCCCAGAGACAGCTCCTGTACCTTTATTTCTGAGAGTGTAGGATAAACTTTTTATTCGATAAGAAAAGATGCACATAAACTATGATGGAAACACTTTTACCGAACAAATTCCAATGTGCGCATTAAAGGCATGTGATTTTGTTATAAAGTGGCGCAGTAGGTAGCGCTGTCGCCTCACAGCAAGAAGGTCGCTGGTTCGAGCCTCGGCTGGGTCAGTTGGCGTTTCTGTGTGGAGTTTGCATGTTCTCCCTGTGTTTGCGTGGTTTAAACTATTGAAATTAACATTTATAATTCATTATTATTATTCAGGCATATACTAATAGTTCATTTGTATGTTAGTAAATGCTTTATTAACTCAACTTCATGCAGTTTTGTGACCTAATATAAAGTGAGGACTATTCATGCTTTATAAATCCCTTATTAATGACAATTAAAGGCTCAATTAAATTCTAAACAGGAAAAAAAACAAACGACATTTTTAATTTCTATTCATTTGAAGAGACACAAATGAAACTGCATCAAATGAAAAATAAATCTTTGCAACCTTCTCTAAAATAAAATTACGGTGCAGTTTAAACAGTGCATCCTATTATATTGTTAAATTATTATATTGTTGTTGTTGTTTTATCCAATGTTATGTCATATTTTGACACTCCTGTTATTCAGCAGTGTTTAAACTTTACAGTAATTTTACTGTTTATATAAGATTGCAAATATTATTGTTCATTTGAAGAATACCAAACCTTTAATGGTCATTCATAAGGGATTTATAAAGCATAAATAGTCCTCACTTTAGATTAGGTCACAAAACTGTCACAAAGCATTTTTTAACATACATAGTAACCATTACTACGTATATGCCCGAATAATAAGATATATAAACGTTGATTTCAATAGTTTATTAATCATTTAAAACCTCCAACTACTCCTAAATACAAATGGTTTGTAAATAATGCAATACTTAATTCGGTAATGAAAAATCAACCAGTCGCAAATTATGAAAACACAATTATTAAGCACATTATAAATGTGGTTATAAGTCAAGAATAGATCATTTGTAGCTGCAGTTATAAACTGCTTACTAACGTTTATTAATGTAGAGTTAACGCTTAACAGATAATGAATTCACCAGATGCTAATGCTTAATAAATGATTCATAGTGTACAGTTATTATAAAGTGTTACCCCAGTTTTTTGTTATGTTGAGCACAAAAGAAGATATTTTGAAAAATGTTGGAAACCTCTAACCATTCCTACTAGTGTATACTGTTACAAAATATTCTATTTCAGGCAATTGTTGATCATTTTATCAAAGTATCCTGAAAAAAATTCTCAATTATTATTATTATTAAGGTTTTTTGAGCATCAAATCAGAATGATTTCTGAAAGACATGTGACTGAAGTAATCATGCAAAAAAATTTCTTTAAAATCAAAGAAATAAATGACATTTTCTAATACATTAGTTATTTTAAATGCTGAAGATATTTTAAATTTTTGCTGTACTTAGAATCAAATAACTCCAGGCTTGGTAAGCAGAAGAGACTTAATTAAAAACAAAAACATTCAAAATTGTACGTTTCTAAAAGATTTGACCGGTACTGTATATTTGTGTATACAGGTACAGTTTTTTTAAGGATACGGGTTCCTGAACATCCTTTTAAGGTCAACTTTTTCCTTGCAGTATGGACAGGTCTGCTTCTTACCCACAATACACCAGCCACGTATGCAAAACTCATGGAATCTGAGGGAAAACTGGGTTAAGGAAACAAATGTGTGAATACAAATACCATAACAAGAATAGAAATAAAATCTATAAACATGATCAGCTTTGATTAAGCGACTCGTGATTATACTTCTAATTATACTCATAGCCTAGTGGTTAAGTGTGCCGACATATGCTCACGGCAACCCGAGTTCAATTCCCGACTGGAGGTCCAACGCCGATCTTTCCCCTCTCTCTGCTCCCAATGCTTTCCTGTCTGTCCTCCATTATCCCATCACAATAAAAGGTGAAAAAAACCTTTTAATTAATCGAATTAAAATGCATTATGTTATATCAATTAATTCCAAACTTTTTGTATCTGTTTGATAATACTTTATAGATGTTTCTGAAACTGAAGGCAACACAAAAAAACAATCAAAACTCTGGTCATTTTTGAGCAAGATGCTAATGGTCTAATCCGATTCAATGATCTATGCTAAGCTAAGCTAAAAGTGAACCTGGAGATCACAGCTGAATTGATTAAAGAAATGGTAAAACTCAACAGTTTAACTCTTATTTCCAAATACAAAACAACAGTGCTCCTTTAAACATCCATTTGAGAAGTATAGCATTATGTAGATGTTTCTGGATGCAGGCTTTAACTTGGCCTCTCTTAGCAAACCAATCTGCCACCGGACACCGGAAAATGCTTCTTGATTTCAGAATTGTTAGATATTTAGACTAGAAACGAGACCAAAGGCCGTGTTTTGCAGTGCATTTGTCCTGCGGTGGACAGACATGTGAAAATCTTGAAGGATACACATGGTTGCAAGTCAGTCTGTAGGTGTTTTCGACGATTCCCTCTTCACTCGCATCCACGAGGGTGGTCTGACCGCAGACGGCACAGATACTGTCTGAAAGGTGCTTCGTGGGCATCCCGGACGCATTGTAATACTGAAAACAGCAGATCTACATTAGACTGCACACACACAAGTTCATTTCTGTGCCTTTTCCTGCTGTTCTTCATTACCTGATCATGTTTAAAGAGCCCCTATTAGAGGTTTTTGGGAATGAGCTTCTATGTAGTGTGTAACACAGCTGTAAGTCAAGTGAAATATCCTTAAATCTGAAAGTGCGCAGTGTTTAAACTATGGATTCATCTATAAAAGAGTCGACTCATAGTGGTGCGAATGAATCGTCGAGATAATGAGTCTTTAGCCGTTTCGGCGTGACGTGGATACGAAACATAAGCCCCGCCCATTTGTTGCGCGCGCAAACCCGGGTAAATTTAAACCTGCGGTCCCGCCCACTAACACAGTAGCAAAGAAGAGGAAGATAAACAGATCCCAGTTGAACCAAGTCATGAAGATGCTGTGCAGTTCGAGTGCTTCTGGAATCTACACGCTTACGACGGAGCATTCGTCGGCCGTTTGTTAAAAGACTACTGATGTAAGGGACTTTGTCAGTACATGGATCAGTGGATCATGTATTAGTTTCCATTTCACAAGTGTAAGTAAGTGCATTGCCATGGCTGCCTCCTTGCTTTCTTAAGCTTGCAAATGATGTATGTAATTGTGTTTTCTTTCTTGTAACCGCTTGTACTGTATCTGGTTAACTCTTTATATTCTCATATCGCGTCTAATGCCACGTTGAAGACGCAACGCGTGACGCTTTGTTTACGGATTTAAATGCGTTTGTGAGCTCGCGTTCGACTGCCGTTTGTCGTTGCTATGGCCACCGTCAGCTGTTCTTACACACGTGCAGCGGTCAAAGTTCAAAACGGGGTGAGGTGAATAACAGTTAGGCCCCGTTTACACTAATGCGTTTTAGTTTTAAAACCCATAAGTTTTGCTACGGTTACGCCATCCGTCCACACTACGCCGGAGTTTTCGAGCCCCGAAAATGGAGCGTTTTGGAAACGCTGGAGAGGTCATTTTCATTCTAAAACGCTGCTGCTCCGTCTCAGTGTGGATGAGGGAAAACGGAGACATCTGAAAACGGAGGCGCGGCTGCAGACATTCGCCTATCTGATTGGGGCTTTTGGGTCATTGCGTATCCTTCCCTTATTCGTCAAGCCCCTATCACATGACTATAAAGCTACCGGAAGACGGCAGACCAGCCTTCACTGTAAACAACAACATGGACACAGAAATGGGAGCGTTGTTTGCGCTATTGTCCGTTTTAGGCGCCATTGTGCAGTTAAACTCTGCCTTTTTTACTACAGCAGCTGCATATATTCACAAGAGGCAAGCTATTGTTCGAGCACTCGCTAATCGCTCGCGTTCATCGTTCAACCAGCGTTTGTTGACTAACAATAACCAAATGCCGAGCGAGACACATGCTTCCTGTTTATACTTGAACTCGCATGCCCAGAGTGCGCGAATGGTTACGTGATATACGTTTTTGGTGGAGTAGTGTGGACGGAGATATGTTTAGAAACGCTAGATGAAACGCTAGTGTGGACGCAGATCGTTTTTTGATCTAAAACGCCGTTTCAATACGAAAACGCACTAATGTAAACGGGGCCTCAGAGCCGGAGCAGGCTGAACTGGCGCTCTAGGCGAATGTCGATCATGTCGCCCTCAGCCCAAAAGTGAGGACCAGGAGGGAGGGGGTGGGTGTCGCGGATGAAAGTGAGGACCGGGGGGTTCGTGGACGCCAGTCTCACCATTCTGCCGCCTAGGTCGCCTCTATGAACGCGCCGACCCTGATAACACTGTTAAGAACCGGGTACTGTGCACTATGGTGTCAGTAACTACTATGAAGCGTGTTTTGGGCGGCCGCTGCGATCGGCATTTCACTCTGGCTGCATCGGGGGAATCCCTTATTATGGTGGGCATATCCCTTATTTTCACATCCTAATGTTGACAGGTATGCTCCATATAGATCAGGCAATGCATCAAGAAAAGCTAACTGATCGAAGAATTTACCCCAATTGTAGATGCCATAATATCTGCACATATCTCTGCAAAATCCCGACCGAGTACACCAAAGTACAGTCCGTAGAAGAGAAGTGCAACGCCAAAGTCCATGCCATCGTCTGGCTTTATCCTGAAAGCAGAAACAGAGGTGACATGAGTTTGTACGTATATGTTTTATCCATTTTTAAAGGTCCTGTGATGTGCTTTGAAATGTGCATTTTTATTCGATGTTTGACGTACTGTAATCTCAACCGAAACATAGGTGTGGCTCCTCCCCTTTTTATATAAACAGCCAATAGCGTTTTGTATTTTTACCGCTGTGAGAGTAGTTGAGCTCAACTGCATCAAATGAAAAGCCAATGAGAAAAAGGGGGCGGAGCATGTAAGATACTAGAGAGCATTTAATTGGTCAGAATATTAGATGAGAAACTGAAGTATGAGGTGACGTGAATAAAACCGTTGATCCATTTAAGCGGAACTACAAGCTCTACATGTTTATATCAGTTTTATATCTTCTAAAAGTGAATGTTATCACTGTTTTGGAGCACACTAGATTATAGATATCCCTAAAAACTAACAATACTGATACTAACACCAAAAAAACCTTATTTTAATTTCGTGGGACCTTTAATGCTGAATAGTTTTTTTATTTATTCTGAAAGCTCAAGTCCACAGTGTATCTGAATGCAGCACCTACAGTCGACAACAAAATCAGATAGTAAACAAAAATAATTCATTAATTACAAAAACATAAGTCTAATAACTGCATAATGGAGGAAAAACAACCGATTTCACAACCGATTGTCTGATTTAACCAGAGTGTACAATCTTGAATGTCAGTCACTTGTTGTATTTAATCTATTTATACGTCTATAAATATGAAATTCTCATGAAATGCATATAATATAATATATATTAAATATAATATATTTAATTCTTCTTCAAATATTTCCCAAGTGCTGTTTAAGTGCTGATTTGTTTTTTTAACAAAATAGTGTTAATAACTTCTAATAACTAATAATAATAATTTCTAATAACGGCTTTCAAAATACTGTGAACATTTTCTTCCTCCATTAAACATCACTACATTAAAAAAATAAATAAAAATACAATTAACTTTGCGAAAATAACTGACTTTAACTGTATACAGGCATGTGATCAGCTGAGGACAAATTAGGAGGAAGAATATATATATATATTTATATAGCATTTAGAGGTTTTTGGTTTATATATATACACACACACACACACACACACACACACATACATATTTACATATACATACACACACATATATACATACACACACATATATATACATATATACATAAACATTATATATATATATATATATATATATATATAGTTGAAGTCAGAATTATTAGCCCCCCCCTTTGAATATTTTTTATTTTTTTAAATATTTCCAGAGCAAGGAAATTTTCACCGTATGTCTGACAATATTTTTTCTTCTGGAGAAAGTCTTATTTGTTTTATTTTGGCTAGGATAAAAGCAGTTTTTAATTGTTTTAAAAACCATTTTAGGGTCAAAATTATTAGCCCCTTTAAGCTTCCATATTGTCAATGGCTTCATCATACGCGCACATTATAGGACTACACAGTATCGTTATGTTATATGCACAGTAGCCTAGTAGGTCTACAATTACATCCATGAATGACGTCCGGAAAGAAGCAGTTACAGCTCCTCCTTGGATGAACACTGAAGGCGCAAAGCATCAGGTCTTCTGCTTTGATGACGATGAACCTCAACCTCATTATATCATTAGGGGTTTATGGTCAGCTAAACGTTTTAAAGGTAAACCCCTATTCAATGCATTTATTATAAAGCAATTTTTTAGGAAGTATAGCAAATGTTTTTTGTTTTGCTGATTTTTGCAGCCTTTAGTTTGAACTTTAAAGTCCATATTATGTCATTACTTAGTTTTGTATACTTGCAGGACTATTTTAATAAAATAGAAAAATTATATAATAATAAAATATAAATCAAATGGTTTAAAATTAGATAATAATATTAATTAGTAATATATATATATATATATATATATATATATATATATATTCCCAGAGATGGGTTGCGGCTGGAAGGGCATCCGCTGCGTAAAAATCGTGCTGGATAAGTTGGCGGTTCATTCCGCTGTGGCGACCCCGCAAGGGACAAAGCCGACAAGAAAATGAATGAATGAATATATATATATATATACACACACTTTTGTGAGGTAAAAAAAAATTAAAAGGGGGCCCTTGGATTTGCAATAGCCCCAGGGCCCAATGTGTTCTTAATCCGGCCCTGCACACACACACACACACGATGCTTTTAGAATGAGTATCTTTTGCAATCATCACATTAAAAGCTGTTATGACCATGTCAAAAATTGTAGTAACATAATAATAATAATAATAATAATAATAACAATGAAATTCATAACAAACGTTTTACAATCAGCAACCTTATAAATCAGTGCTTTAAAACATGAAATTGCACAACTCACCCAAATATGAGAGTGATGCCGAAGAGGGTGCACATGACTGCAACATATCCCACAATGCCTGTGCCATAGCTAATCTTATAAAGGAGGAGGAACCATTTATAAACCAACCTGTAGAGAGAAAGAGAGAAAGAAAACACTTTCACACAGGGCTGCTATGTAGTTTTGCATAACAAAACTGCATGATGGGTGTACTCGTGTTATCTTTGACTTATATTTACATTTGCTTGATGATCTGAAACATTAAACTTTGACAAATATGCAAAAACATAAATCCTTAAGGGGGCAAACACTTTTTCACACCGCTGTAAATAAAAAAAATCATCAACATAAACAACACTGGACGTAGGAGCTATTTTAAACCTATTCATATACTGACTATTAACTACACATACACTATCAATACTTAACTATACACTGTAGATAGATTTCCGTTTCGGTGTTGTGGGAATAAATTTATCCAAATTAGCAATAATCTATATATATCTAAAAGGTTATATTCTTTGGTTTTTTAGGGTGTGACAGACCTTAAAATGTATTGGTTTCCTCAGCCCTGCTGTCCCCAAAGTAATGCAAATTGTTAGTTTCACTGCACAGCTGTGTCTATTGTCTAACAAATGGCTAAGTACTGGTCAACTAGCCGGACGGGTTCTGTCTCCAGAACCCGTTATAAGCTGATGAGATTGGAGCCAGAATGGCAGGTCACACTAGTAACACTTCATTTGCATGCTTGGTTCCTGGAGAAAATGTATTTAAACTGACTGTCTGCCATACTAGCAGAGAGTTCGTTCGATGCAGCCACAGCAAGCCGAGTTCCTTATTAAAGAATTCTGCTTTGAAGATACCCGAAGTTTCTCCCTGGTTTTTGGCTCGTCTCAGAAGTTCACAACAGTTTTATGTGATTCTCAAGTTTATTTGTGGTTGTGAATTGCATTATGGGATGTTGATCTCTGCTCTGTCCACTTTAAATGTTGAAAATTCAACTCTACAGTTTAACAAAGTGACTTTTAGTGACATTTTAGTCGTTTAAGATAATATAATGTGTAAGAAATAATAAATATCTAGAGAAATAAAGGCTCGTACACACCGAGACGCTTTTCGTTTGCGTTTATCGAGACGTTTTTCCGCATTCAAACCCAAGAGATTTTCACTGCTGTCGAGCAGAAGAGCATGCAGAATCACTCCTTGACGTCTCCTTAATGCCTCATGACTAAATAAAGGGCGTCAATGTGATCGTGCACACCAACGTGCAAAACGGCAGGCGTAAAAGTGTCAATTTTTTGTTTTGATGCGCCACGTCAAAACCTTCTCCACCAATCAGATTGGCACATTTGTTCACGTGCACGGAGCTGCTGAAGTTACAGTAAACAGCACTTGGAGGTGCTCAAGCGCAACACTGTCAATGCGAGCGCACACTGAAGAAGATGCCCAGAGGCGATATGAACGTGGAGCTGCTTACTGCACTGCTGAACAATAATCATTTCTTCATATCATATCATTCAAAACTTTAGGCTATCTATCATGTTTATGAGCTGCCCCTCATCCTTCAATATACAGATCGATTTATCAGATGATTTGTCATAAGAGAAATATTAACAAAAGGATTTTCTTTATGGAGACCCATCTAAAAACAATCAACAATCAATAATTCGTTTTGTATAAATTCAAGTTTTAATAGCAAAAACTTAAACCGAAACATAAGTTTGTACATGAAAGAGCAGGTTCTCGGTAACCTTTAAGACAAGGTTGCATCAGAAATGACTCTCGCTGATGACGTCTACTTCGCGGGCATTTCACGTTGTATGCTCCACAGTCGCATTTGTACACGTGATTTAAATGAATGCTTTTTGTCTCCCAAATTCATATAATAAAGAGAACGTTGAAATAACGTTATTAACCGGCTAACTGTAAACGTTTCTGTTCAGAACGATTAAAGTTGATCTTGTTTTTTTTTTTTCTGGTCCTGCAAATGTCATTTGTTTCCGTTCCTTGAACCGGTTCAGAGCCCTGATCAAATATTCTTAAACATACATGGTAAGAGTATATTTTTACATGGGCACATTAGTTTGGTTGTATTGTACCTTTGTAATTTGCAAAATAGTCCTTAAAAACCAACTTGAAAAAGAATCGGGATAAAAACCGTGAATCGTGATTTCCCCAGAAAAAATCGTGATATGATATTTTTTCCATATCGCCCACCCCTAGAGTAAACTCTCCTCACATTGGTGAGAGTGTCACGGTTTATTTTGCAGAGGTCTCGCTCAGCTGTCGGGGGTGGTTTGGTGGTGTTTGACAGCGTGCGCGCGACATGTCTGAAGAGCGAGGAGGGATGTGGTGGGGAGGGGTGATGAGAAGGGTACGCGATGTATTTGAGGACCGGGAGGGAGACGCGCGATTTCCGGGAGATTATCACTCGTTTGCGGGCATCCGGGAGTCTCTGTGCATTTGCGGGAGACTCCCGAAACTTCCAAGAGACTTGGGATGTCTGGAATGACCTCCTGTTCTACTCTCTCTTCATATAGCCATGTGTCTATTACATATTCATAAAACACTGTGATATGGCCGGGCTCGGATCGTATCGCTTTCTCACTACAATCGATCTGCTCCAGAGTTCGTTTCAATCGAGCCGAGACCACCTCATTCAGGCGGTCTCGGAGCGATTGCTTTGGTGCGGATCCGATCGTGATTGTCCTGTTCACATATGCCAAACGACCCGCGCTAACTGGGCAAACGCGCCAGGTTCTGGAACAAAAGTCTAGGTGTGAAAGCACCCTAAGCCGAAAAAAAAAATGAATGAATGAATGAAAAGCACACACAAAGCTTTGGTGTTTAGCGAGGTGAAATGATGGTGTAAATGTTATTTTTACCTCGGAGTGCTGCAGTTCAGTGGTTTGCGTGTGGCACGAAAAGTGACAAAGGCCGTGATAATAGAGAAGGTGAACCACACCACCATAAACCTCCACCAGTGCAGTTTACTGGTGAAGTACAGAGGAATCACCCACATCTGGAAGAGCGTTACCATCTAAAAAAATAAAACAAAGAATTAAACACATTTTTACCATTAGTATATACACTACCTGACACAAATCCCAAGTTTTAGGAACAACAAATACTAAGTTGACTTCTAGTTGATCATTTGGTATCGGAAGTGGCTTCTATGAAAGGCAAAGGCCTCTAGATTACACTTATTTGAGCACAATAAAATATGATCATGCCTTGATGTTGAATGATTTCATTAGGACAGTAAGGTCTGACTTTACTTTGACAAAAGTCTCATCACTGAACCTTCAATAATGTCCAGTATAGAATATAAAGTCATGCTGCAGTGGAAACAGAATGAATATTGTGTCTGACTCCATCATGAGCTTGGAGGACTGCATCATACATCTCTGAATGACTCAAATCACGCATTAATAAAGTCATCTGGAACGGCAAAGAAAACGTTCTTGCAGGACTCCCAGAGTTCATCAAGACTCTTTGGATTCATCTACAACACCTCCTCCTTCATCAGCTCAATAATGTTCATGTCTGGTGACTGGGCTGGCCAATCCTGGAGCACCTTGACCTTCTTTGCTTTCAGGAGCTTTGATGTGGAGGCTGAAGTATGAGAAGGAGCGCTATCCTGCTGGAGAATTGTCCCTCTCCTGTGGTTTGTAATGTAATGGGCAGCACAAATGTCTTGATACCTCAGGCTGTTGATGTTGATCATCCACTCTGCAGATCTCTCGCACGCCCCCATACCATGATTTATGTTATGGAAATATATTAAATCTAAATATTCTGTCACTAATATATAATGTTAATAAATATATCAGTTGAATTAATCTGCTTAGTTCAAATGCACCAAAATATATGACCTATCCTGACTGAGAAATTAAAAATACTCAAAATGGGGTGCACTCATTTACGCATATATTTGCCAAGTAAACACAAATGTGATTATGGATTTATACTATGGACTATGAAGTGTAGACCGATGAAATACAAAGACCTTTTAATTTTAAAACACAAGACAAAATTTAGCGGAGAAAATAAGGATGTGAAATATTTGTACATCTGTAGCTTGACACAAACTTGACCAAAACTATAAACGCGTGCGCTCTGATCCACTCATCTAAAGAATGAAAAGTGAAATGCAGTGGATTATAACAAAAATAATGCTGGTTTTATCATATTTACTAAATTTTTAGTTAGTCTTTTTTTCCGTCAACAATATTGCATGCTCATGTAGTCACAGTTATCTAATGATATCCATGTGGTCTCATCTTTAAAGGGTCACGAAACACCAGAACACATGTGTTGAGCTGTTAACAGTCATATATGTGTCCCACGCTGCTATAAACACTATGAGGACACATATATCGCACTAAAAAGTGAAAATTGGTTGTTTTTGCATTATTTCAAGCAAATTCGTTCTTCTGGTTTGAAACTAACTTTTGAAGCTGCGTCACGGAGATTAGACTCTTGCGTGTATTCCAGCATGGAGAGTGGATGTCTGTACCAGGGGCGCCGCTAGGGGGGGGAAAGTTAGGACGATTCTAAGGGCCCATATATTCAGGGGGCCCACAGAGAGATTATAAAGGGCCCGCGAACCACCCCGGCTCTTCACTTTCATTCATTTTCTAATTCGCTTGTCAGAGGGCCCGTGGTGGCCAGCGGCGCCCCTGGTCTGTACCTGCGAGTACATCGTGACGTCTCAGAGTGTGCGGCATTAATTCATGAGAAAGACTTGGTTCAAACCAATCAGCGCGCTCTATTGTGTATGAGGTGCAACTTCATTAATATGCATGACAGCTTCAAGACTGATTTACCTGTTACAGTGTTCAGACGACAGAGAGACGCAACGTTGTGTTGCCAAAACAAGTGAAAGAACGAGAATTTGGAGACATGTGTCGTCAGTGTTGCGTTTATTAGTGTGCTGCGTTTATTAAAGTGCTGCAACGAAGGTTTTGTTTTCATTTTCCCGCTATGAGAGCGCAGCTGGACTCACGTGTGGATTACAGTGCACGTGACACACGACAGAAATGCGTTTGTAAGGAACATTGTTTACCCGAGAGCTTTTCGCATCTGGAAATGATGAAATCCGGATTTGCCGCTCGTCTCCTTTTAAAAAAAGACACAGCACCAGTTGGTGTTGATTGTCGCTACAGATTTGGTAAGTGTGTGTGTGATCGGTGTTCTTTGATTGTTCATTCAGATGGCATAGTTAGTTTGTATCGTCAGCAGTGCCCTTTCAGTTTTTAAAGACAGTCCTCAGTCAAAATGATTTACTAAGTTTACAGTATGTTAATATCACTGCAATATTATAGTACAATATTATAGACTGAAAGATCTGCTGTAAATGCTGCTCTCGAGTGTAAACATGTAAACACCACAATCAAACTATTACCGTCGTGTAGGATTTTCACCACATTTTGTGACAGGATAGTCTATACACACACGGCTTTCTGACGCTACCTACCGAGTGCATCTAAGTTACAGAGAAATGCAGAGGATTTTATTTTCTCCCATTCGCTGTGCGGTATCAAACACTCCATTAAAACTCCACTCTCCAGCAGTTCCTCACTTTCTATATCTCGTTTGTCACGGGCGACATGCAGGAAATGTATAAAAAGTGAAAGTGCCAAACTGTAGTTAAAGTCGACAAATTAATAATTTGGCAAATAATTTGATCACTGATGTCCATGTAAACAGTCACTGTCTTTCTGCTCCGCGTCTGTGTGTTTGTTTTGCCTCGCCTCTGTGAAAATCAGCGCGTGCCCAAAGTGAAACTCCCATTTTTGCAAATCCTCCCTCTTTCCCTCCCCCGGCACTCCCACCTAAACAGAGCTGGACACGCCCACTTTCCTGACTTTTTCCAAACTAGAAGTGTGAAAACACCCTGCTGAGACAGGGAGGTTTCGTGGCCCTTTAATAATAAAAAAGTAAGTCAGCGCCAGTGGTGTAGTGGTTAGTGCGACGACACATGCACTCCGGTGCTCGCGGCGACCCGAGTTCGATTCCGCCTCGCGGTCCTATGCCGATCTTTCCCCTCTCTCTGCTCCCCATGCTTTCCTGTCAATACTCTCTACTGTCCTATATAATAAAGGTGAAAAACCCCGAAAAAATAATTATAAAAAATAAATAAATAAATAATAATAATAATAATAATAATAAAAACGTAATCAATAAACATTTATTTTTCTTGACAAAATGAATACTGTTGAAAAACATATCTGAAAGCATTTTAGCATACGCCTGCACAGAATGCACTGTGAATGCACATACAACTCACGTTGTATGATTTTGGGTGTCTCTGTTTCCACTGAACCAGGACGAGCTGCGCGACGACCAGTGTGACGATAAGAATGAGAATCATCTCTGCATGCATGGCTTCATGCCCCTTGTGTTTGGCATGCAGTTTAGCATGTTCCAACCTGCAAAACAGAAAAAACACTTAAACTAAAGCACAGACTTATTAACAATCACATAATCATTCAACAATCATCATGAATCTTGCACTATAAAAAATGTCTGTGATTTTATGGGTAAAAACGGTCCTGGTTTACAGTAAGCTTCTGTATATGTATATGGTGAATACCATTTATTTTTACACCGGGAGGAGGTCTCGGGGAAGACCCAGGACATGCTGGAGGGACTATTTCTCTCGGCTGGCCTGGGAACGCCTCGGGATTCCCCCGGAGGGGCTGTAGGAAGTGTCTATACTATAGAGAGGGAAGTCTGGAGTTCTCTCTAAGACTGCTGCCCTCACGACTCAGCCCCGGAAAAGCGGCAGAAAATGAATGAATGAATGACTTCTTACCCACATCATCAGGATTACATCCAATGCACAATGTATTATGGGCAATATTAGCTGTTAAAAGTATACAGATGGTTCTGCTCTTCAAATTTCAACTGGAAATAGTAGACCATGCGAGAAAGTTTGAATTACTCATTTCAACATACTACAATTTATGAGGTACCAATTCTATTTCTGAATAATAGCATGCTAATTAAAACACAGCATTTGATAAATCATGCTGTCATTATGCAAGTTGCATTGGCACTGTTCACATCGTTTCTATCTGAGGGTTATCAGTTTGTTGCATCGTATACAATGCAAAATTTGGTATAAAAGTACCACAGGGCTCAGTACGAAGACCACTGTGCTTTTAGAAATAAGATTACATGGGGAGTAGTTTCATCAATCCTGACAGGTCTAATTGCAACTAATCATTTGACAGCATTATAATCACAAATGTGCAGATGTTCTGCCTTTTTATATATATTGTTAAAGCAGAATACAAATGAAAAAGAAAATGAGAAAGGAAATAATGCAGTGGACAGAAATAAGCTCTTTTATTATACCCTGAGTCATTAAAACACCAGCTGTTGTGTTTTTCTGGTTTCTAAAAATAAATTATGCAAGAAAATGTATTGTGTATTCTGCCAGACCAACAGCTAAGGGTTATTTTTAGCACAATCCTAGGATCTAAAGGGATTTGCATTCAGTCTTTTTTGAGTGGAATTTTCCCAAAAGCTGATTTTTTTCTAATGCAGTCGGCAGGTTAGCTTAATAAGTGGATTGGAAACATTAAAATCAGTAAGAAATTGGAAATAGTGGACTTTAAGCCAGCTTTCCTGACAGCCACTGATTACCATCTCCCAGGGGCGTTGCTAGACTGGGGCACAGCTCCCCCTCAAAAAAATAAATAAATAAAAATAAATAAATTATATATATATATATAATGTATATTTATTTTTATTTTCTTAATAATAATAATAAATAAATAAATAAATATATACAGTTGCAATCAGAATTATTCAACCCCCTGATTTATTAGCCCCCCTGTTTATTTTTTCCCCAATTTCTGTTTAACGGAGAGAAAATTTTTTCAACACATTTCTAAACATAATAGTTTTAATAACTCATCTCTAATAACTGATTTATTTTATCTTTGCCATGATGACAGTAAATAATATTAGACTAGATATTCTTCAAGACACGTCTATACAGCTTAAAGTGACATTTAAAGGCTTAACTAGGTTAATTAGGTTAACTAGGCAGGTTAGAGTAATTAGGCAAGTTATTGTATAATGATGGTTTGTTCTGTAGACTATTGAAAAAAAATATAGCTTAAAGGGGCTAATAATATTGACCTTAAAATGGGTTTTAAAAAATTAAAAACTGCTTTTATTCTAGCCGAAATAAAACAAATAAGACTTTCTCCGGAAGAAAAAATATTATCAGACATACTGTGAACATTTCCTTGCTCTGTTAAACATCATTTGGGAAATATTTAAAAAAGAAAAAAGAAAAAAAATTCAACGGGGGTTCAATAATTCTGATTGCAACTGTATATATATATATATATATATATATATATATATATATATATATATATATATATATATATATATATATATATATATATATACATACATATACATATATATATACATATACATATACATATATATATATATATATATATATATATATATATATATATATATATATATATAAATAACAGTATTATTGGTATTATACAATTATTATTCTAAACAAATAATTAATCTTAAATGTAACTGAAAAACAATCTAAAGACACAACTGGAGTGATGCTAGGATAATTTAAGAAATATTTTGCATGAATATTAATTTTATTAAAATGAAATTCTATTGACACTTGAATACAAAAAAAGATGTTTAATAGAATTATCTGTTGTGTGTTGTCTTAGAAATAAAGGGACTAAGCCGAAAAGAAAATTAATGAATGTTGTCTTAGACCCGACTCATGGCTGAGAATTAGGTTTATTAAGTCTTACCTCCCTGACTCATCATCCCTCCTTATTGCTTCATAGAAGGAACCATGCTTAGTCTAAATAAGATCACCATCATATAATTTAAACTTTGTTTTGTCGACTTGCAAAACTCACTGTGTGCCAACACCTCCACATAGAAGATTGTGAAGATATTTTTCCAGCGTGCATGTTCGCAACCGGGACTTACACCGGGAGCAGAGCAGCACGTCAAGCAGGAGCAGTGCGTGAGGTGCACGGGTATGTTTTTTTCTGCGCACGTGCAGTTTGCTTTTTGATTAAACTACATTGCTTTCACCAGCGTTGGTTGCACATAGAGAATAACGTCTTTATTTCGGAATTACGACTCTAAATAAATGCACTTTGCATATGAAGTCAATCACATCTCAAAGTATTTACTGGGGCACTGGCGATTTTTACTGGGGCACGTGCCCAAGTAAATGGGGTCTAGCGATGCCCCTGCATTCTCCTGTCATTTTATTAAATAAAACTTTTTATTATAAATTTTATTCAATAAAAATTTAAAAAAAAGAGTGTAACAGTTATGAAGAATTGGGCGCAATGGTTTCAGATGTGCTCAAGACTCTACACTGCCTACTGCTGTAACTAGGGCTGCACGATATTGGAAAATACAACATTAAGATATTTTCTTTTTCAACAATATATATTGCAACGTGAATACAAATTCACCAGATAGCTTGAACAGCTTTATTAGCTTAGCAAAGTATTCTTTAATTAAGACAGATTTGGGATTATTCTGTAGGGAATGCATAAAATAACATAGAAAATTACAATAGAGCACAGGTGTCACTTCCAGTTTCTGGAGGGCCGCAGCTCTGCACAGTTTAGTTCCCACACTAATTAAACACACCTAATCAAACAAATTGAGTCCTTCATTCTTGTTTGAAACCTAGAGGTAAGTGTGTTGGAGCAGGGTTGGAACCAAACTGTGCAGAGCTGCGGCCCTCCAGGAACTGGAATTGACACATGTGCTATAGAGCAAAGATAAAAGTGAAATATACAGTGTTTTATGGCGAGTCTAACAGTGTTCAGGTACACAAATTGAAAAATCTAATGTAAACATAACACTATAGTCTTCACTGTATGAATAATTCAAGATAATAAATGCAATAAAATGCAATAAAACGAACGCACACATGCACATGCACACACGCCTGCCCGAGCTGCCTGCCCGCACGCACACACACACACAAACACACACACAGCCGATAATAAAGAAAGACACAGACCTCCACTTCTCCTCTGGTGAGAGCCTGGACAGATCAATCTGTTGAAATAGGAATCATTTCAGAAATTAATTACAAAACATCCAGCCTTCTGGTTAACATTTACTGAGCAAAAATGCTTGACTCCTCCACATCACTAAATTCCACAATTCACTACCATTTTGGATAGCCATTTACAAGCACTAGATTCATTTAAACTCAGCATTAATTGACAATAAGGCAGTCTGTATTGATATACGCATGTTTCTGCTCCAATTCAATGAAATGTAAAAACGTTAATGTTACTTGTTTTTTAATGACATGTAGGGGTGTAACCGATCACGGTTGATCCGTGATCCATACGGATCATAACCCACAGTTCAAAACGCACGTGACCCGCGGATTAATAACTTATTTTGAACTTGTAGGTTAATCCAACATTTATAACAATCGCAGAGAGAAGGCCTCCCGCATCAGTCAAATCACATGTATGAAAGCATTTTTGTTTCCTTGTAAAATATAATGATGACGGAAAAAGCTGTGGTGGGACCTAAATGCTTTCTTTGGTTATTTAGAAACAGACAGACAGACAGGCAGGCAGATTTACAGACAGACAGACAGACAGACAGACAGATAGGCAAATAAACAGACAGACAGACAGACAGACAGGCAGACAGACAGAAAGATATACAGACAGACAGACGGACAAACGGACGGACGGACGGACAGACAGGCAGATATACAGACAGACAGACAGACGGACGGACAGACAGATATAGGGATAACCAGACAGACAGACAGACAGACATAAAGACAGACAGACAGACGGACGGACAGATAGATATAGGGATAGACAGACAGACAGACAGACAGACAGACAGACATAAAGACAGACAGACAGACGGACGGACAGACAGATATAGTAATAACCAGACAGACAGACAGACAGACATAAAGACAGACAGACAGATATAGGGATAGACAGACAGACAGACAGACGGACGGACAGACAGATATAGGGATAGACAGACAGACAGACAGACAGTAGGACAGACAGACAGATATAGGGATAGACAGACAGACAGACAGATATAGGGATAGACAGACAGACAGAAAAATAGATAGACAGACAGACAGACAGACAGACAGACAGACAGACAGACAGAAAGATAGACAGACAGATATAGGGATAGACAGACAGACAGATATAGGGATAGACAGACAGACAGAAAAATAGATAGACAGACAGACAGACAGACAGATATAGGGATAGACGGACAGACAGATATAGGGATAGACAGACAGACAGAAAAATAGATAGACAGACAGACAGGCAGACAGGCAGATATACAGACAGACAGACAGAAAAATAGATAGACAGACAGACGGACGGACGGACGGACGGACGGATGGATGGATGGATCCATCTGGGCGCGTCCTCAAAGCATGTGCAGAACAGCTCGCTGGGGTATTCACAGACATTTTCAACCTGTCCCTTAACCTAGCAGCTGTGCCAACATGCTTTAAAACCACCTCTATTGTGCCAGTGCCGAAACACTCCAGCCCAGCATGCCTGAATGACTACCGCCCTGTAGCACTCACACCCATCATCATGAAGTGCTTCGAGCGGTTGGTCCTGGCACATCTGAAAGACTCTCTGCCATCCACACTGGACCCACATCAGTTTGCCTACCGTGGCAACAGGAGCACAGAAGATGCAGTCTCCATAGCACTGCACTCTGTACTCACACACCTGGACAATAAAAACACTTATGCACGAATGCTGTTTGTTGACTTCAGCTCAGCATTCAACACTGTCATACCCTCTAAGTTAATGATCAAACTTAGAGACCTGGATATCGACACGTCTCTCTGCAACTGGGTTATGGACTTTCTGACTAACAGACCTCAGAATGTTAGATCAGGCCACATCTGCTCCTCCACCGTCACACTCAACACTGGTGTACCACAGGGCTGTGTGCTGAGCCCCTTCCTCTACTCCCTTTTTACCATCGACTGTAGGCCTGTGAACAGTTCTAACACCATCATCAAATTTGCAGATGACACCACAGTGATTGGTCTAATCAGCAACAATGATGAGACTGCCTACAGGGAGGAGATACAGCATCTGGCCACTTGGTGCACCGACAATAATCTGCTCCTTAACACCGACAAGACGAAGGAGTTCATTGTGGACTTCAGGAAGGGACGAACAGGCTCACATGATCCCATCCACATCAATGGGATGGCCGTCGAGCCTGTCTCATCCTTCAAGTTCCTGGGGACCCACATCTCAAAGGACTTTTCCTGGACCACCAACACCTCCAGCCTGGTCAAGAAGGCTCACCAGCGCCTATTTTTCTTAAGGCAACTTAAGAAGAACCAGCTGTCATCAGCCGTCTTGGTGAACTTCTACCGCTGCACAATAGAGAGCATCCTGACGAACTGTGTCACAGTCTGGTATGGAAGCTGCTCTGTTGCGGAGCGTAAGGCACTGCAGCGGGTGGTGAAAACTGCCCAACGCATCACAGGGACCACACTGCCAGGCATAGAGGACATCCAGAGGAAACACTGTCTGCGCAGAGCACGCAGTATTCTTAAAGATTCCTCTCACCCTGCTCACAGACTGTTTTCTCTCCTGCCTTCTGGCAGGCGCTTCAGGCTCCCCCGGACAAAAACTAGCAGACTAAGGAACAGCTTTTTTCCCAGAGCTGTCTCCATTTTGAACTCTGCCCCCCACTGACTCTTTGCCCCCCCTGATACACCCCCACTCTCCCCATAACTCAGACTCCTCATAATCACTGCACTATTTAACATTTGCACATTTAAAAATTGCACATATTCATTGCACTGATTCATTTATTTGAACTGTACATACCCATGTACATTTGTAATTATGTACACACCCACTGTACATATACATTTGTAATTATGTTTATCTATCTGCACACTTCTGATTATTAATAGCAACCTGTACATCTATCCATCTATTGTAAATCTCTGTTCATAGCTAATACAACCTGTATATAATGTTCATAGTACATCCATTTGTAAATATCACCATAGTTTTTCTATAACTGCACTTTATAACTTATACCTGTATCCTGCACTTGCTGCTATTGCACTCCTGGTTAGACCTAAACTGCATTTCGTTTCCTTGTACTTGTACATGTGTAATGACAATAAAGTTGAATCTAATCTAATCTAATCTAAATGGATGAATAGACAGATATAGGGACAGACAGACAGACAGCTAGATAGCTAGATAGATAGCTAGATAGATAGATAGATAGACGGACGGAGAGACAGATATAGGGATAGACAGACAGACAGACAGACAGACAGACAGACGGACAGACGGACGGACGGACGGACAGACAGATGGATGGATGGACGGACGAACAGATAGACAGATATAGGATAGACAAACAGACAGACAGATAGATAGATAGATAGATAGATAGATAGATAGATAGATAGATAGATAGATAGATAGATAGATAGAGGGACAGACAGACAGACAGACAGGATAGACAGACAGACAGACGGGTACACGGACAGATGGATGGATGGACGGACAAACGGATAGACAGATATAGGATAGACAGACAGACAGATAGATAGATAGATAGATAGATAGATAGATAGATAGATAGATAGATAGATAGATAGATAGAGGGACAGACAGACAGACAGACAGATAGACAGACAGACAGACAGACAGACAGACAGACAGACAGACAGACAGACAGACAGACAGACAGACAGACAGACAGACAGACAGACAGACAGACAGACAGATAGATAGATAGATAGATAGATAGATAGATAGATAGATAACGAAAGTGTTTGACAGCACTGGTAATATGAATAAGAAAACAAACAATAATGAGTTTCTGTGACAACAGGCCCCAAAGTGTCCTCTGCATTACATGAATAATCCGCATATTTCTCTACAGGTGTGTGTATTCTCCTTCGTAATAATCAGACATGAGTGTGTATGTGAGGTGGGCTGAGCAGCCTGTGAGCCTGACTCCTACATCTGAGGAATGAATGGCTTGTCTATTTTATAAGTGTATTCGCACCTTTCCGTTCTCGCGATGTCCGTGTCCATGATCGTGTTCAACTCCGTCAACCTCCACCTCAAACACCCCTGCCATCTTTAGGCTTACTGCCCTGCTAACAGCCGATGCAGTCATTGCAGCCGACTGACCAGACTGACGGACTTAACGCTTCCGGGTTATGCTTCTTTTTCTTCTGCTGTACTAGCGCACACCGCCTGCTGCTGTGCTGGAGTGGGGTTGTTGCTAGAAGGGATACAGCTGCGGCTCGAAGTTAATAATAATCATTCGTATTATGTATTAAATTACAGCAAGAAGGTCGCTGGGTCGCAGGTTCGAACGTCGGGCTGGGTCAGTTGGCGTTTCTGTGTGGAGTTTGCATGTTCTCCTTGCGTTCGCGTGGGTTTCCTCCGGGTGCTCCGGTTTCCCCCACAGTCCAAACACATGCAGTACAGGTGTATAGGCTAAATTGTCCGTAGTGTATGAGTGTGTATGAATGAGTGTGTGTGTGTGTGTGTGTGTGGATGTCTCCCAGAGATGGGTTGTGGCTGGAAGGGCATCCGCTGCGTAAAAATATGCTGGATAAATTGGCGGTTCATTCCGCTGTGGCAACCCCAGATTAATAAAGGGACTAAGCCGAAAAAAAAATAAATGAATGTATTTTATTAACGTCTACCCCTAACCCAACCCTATGCCCAACCGTCACGGTAGTTATAACGAGGATTATTTATGTTATTAAATTAATTACTCATTAAATTGTATTTTATTAACCTCTATCACTACCCCAACCCTCAGAGTAATGTAAAAACCGCAATTATAACGAGAGTTATTCATTTATTCAATTTCCTTCAGCTTAGTCTCTTATTTATCAGGGGCCGCCACAGCGGAATGAACCATCAACTATTCCAGGGAAACACCCATACACACTCTCACATTCACACACAATATGGACAATTTAGTTTATCAATTCACCTATAGCGCATGACAATGGGGGAAACCAAAGTATTACTAGTGTAATATTGCTTAAGGGGGCTAATAATATTGACCTTAAAATGGGTTTAAAACAATTAAAAACTGCTTTTATTCTAATCGAAATAAAAACAAATAAGACTTTCTCCAGAAGAAAAAATATTAGAGGAAATACTGTGAACAATTCCTGAATCTGTTTAACATCATCTGGGAAATACTTGAGAAAGAATAAATATACTGGAGGGTGAATAATTTTGATTTAAAATAAAGTGTGTGACTTTTACTATGGGGTTTAATTTGTGCCAAAATTTCCATGCCTGCTTTTTGCTTTGTACTTCACATTTGTCTTCGTCTACTCTCATTGCCCGCATGTTCAGGAAATCAGCATTGTTGGCATATCTGTTGTCCTGTTTTTTTTGTTCTCTTTTTGTAGTCATACTCTATTCTGTCATCTGATCTGTGGTCCTTATTGTTGTCTATTCATCTTTACTGTCGTCCTTATGGTCGTCTGTTCTGTCGTCCTTACTGTCGTCTATGCTGTCTTTCATACTGTCATCCTTACTGTCGTCTATGCTGTCGTTCATACTGTCATCCTTACTGTCATCTATGCTGTCGTTTATACTCTCATCTTTACTGTTGTCTATGCTGTCGTCTTTGCTGTCATCCTTACTGTCATCCATGCTGTTCTTTATACTGTCATCCTTACTGTCGTCTATGCTGTCATCCTTACTGTCGTCTATGCTGTCGTCTTTGCTGTCATCCTTACTGTCATTATATTGTCATCCTTATGTCATCTATGCTGTCGTGTATACTGTCATCCTTACTGTCATTATATTGTCATCCTTACTGTCGTCTATGCTGTCATCCTTACTATTGTCTATGCTGTCGTCTTTGCTGTCATCCTTACTGTCATTATATTGTCATCCTTATGTCATCTATGCTGTCGTGTATACTGTCATCCTTACTGTCATTATTTATGTCATTCTTACTGTCGTCTATGCTGTCATCCTTACTGTTGTCTATGCTGTCGTCTTTGCTGTCATCCTTACTGTCGTTATATTGTCATCCTTACTGTTGTCTATGCTGTCATCCTTACTGTTGTCTATGCTGTCGTCTTTGCTGTCATCCTTACTGTCGTTATATTGTCATCCTTACTGTTGTCTATGCTGTCATCCTTACTGTTGTCTATGCTGTCATCCTTACTGTTGTCTATGCTGTCGTCTTTGCTGTCATCCTTACTGTCGTTATATTGTCATCCTTATGTCATCTATGCTGTCGTGTATACTGTCATCCTTACTGTCATTATATTGTCATCCTTACTGTTGTCTATGCTGTCGTCTTTGCTGTCATCCTTACTGTCGTTATATTGTCATCCTTATGTCATCTATGCTGTCGTGTATACTGTCATCCTTACTGTCGTTATATTGTCATCCTTATTTCATCTATGCTGTTGTGTATACTGTCATCCTTACTGTCATTATTTATGTCATTCTTACTGTCGTCTATGCTGTCATCCTTACTGTTGTCTATGCTGTCGTCTTTGCTGTCATCCTTACTGTCGTTATATTGTCATCCTTACTGTTGTCTATGCTGTCATCCTTACTGTTGTCTATGCTGTCGTCTTTGCTGTCATCCTTACTGTCGTTATATTGTCATCCTTACTGTTGTCTATGCTGTCATCCTTACTGTTGTCTATGCTGTCGTCTTTGCTGTCATCCTTACTGTCGTTATATTGTCATCCTTATGTCATCTATGCTGTCGTGTATACTGTCATCCTTACTGTCATTATATTGTCATCCTTACTGTTGTCTATGCTGTCGTCTTTGCTGTCATCCTTACTGTCGTTATATTGTCATCCTTATGTCATCTATGCTGTCGTGTATACTGTCATCCTTACTGTCGTTATATTGTCATCCTTATTTCATCTATGCTGTTGTGTATACTGTCATCCTTACTGTCATTATTTATGTCATTCTTACTGTCGTCTATGCTGTCATCCTTACTGTTGTCTATGCTGTCGTCTTTGCTGTCATCCTTACTGTCGTTATATTGTCATCCTTACTGTTGTCTATGCTGTCATCCTTACTGTTGTCTATGCTGTCGTCTTTGCTGTCATCCTTACTGTCGTTATATTGTCATCCTTACTGTTGTCTATGCTGTCATCCTTACTGTTGTCTATGCTGTCGTCTTTGCTGTCATCCTTACTGTCGTTATATTGTCATCCTTATGTCATCTATGCTGTCGTGTATACTGTCATCCTTACTGTCATTATATTGTCATCCTTACTGTTGTCTATGCTGTCGTCTTTGCTGTCATCCTTACTGTCGTTATATTGTCATCCTTATGTCATCTATGCTGTCGTGTATACTGTCATCCTTACTGTCATTATATTGTCATCCTTACTGTCGTCTATGCTGTCGTGTATACTGTCATCCTTACTGTCATTATATTGTCATCCTTATGTCATCTATGCTGTCGTGTATACTGTCATCCTTACTGTCATTATATTGTCATCCTTACTGTCGTCTATGCTGTCGTGTATACTGTCATCCTTACTGTCATTATATTGTCATCCTTACTGTCGTCTATGCTGTCGTCTTTATTGACATCTATTCCAATCATCCTTTTGTTGACTTGTTCTGTTATCTGAAGTAGTTATGATCCATTATCTCGCTGCACGATTGCTATCGTTATGTAAATTGTAAAATGTGAACAAGGCATATACGCTAATAAAGACTTTTTATTTTTTAAAGTACATTTGTAAACTGTCCCTGGATTAATATACGTATATATCATTTTTATTAGCAGCCTATGTATGTAAAGTTGAAGTCCATATCACTCCAATGAAATAGTAATTATTTAAAAAAAATAAATCCCAACCCATGTTTCACAACAATACTAATATTATTGATTATATACTGATTTTATTAGTCAAACCAAAAGAAAAAGACATTCACCGGAAAAATGACAGTATAAATGACAGTAAGGATGACAGTATAAACGACAGCATAAACGACAGTAAGGACGACAGAACAGACGACCATAAGGACGACAGCATATACAACTGCAAGGATGACAGTAAAGATGAATAGACAATAATAAGGACAACAGACCAGATGACAGAATACCCCATAGAATATGACAGTGCAAAACAAAAAAACCGACAGGACGACAGATTAAGACGACATCAACAGGCAACATGTACTTCAACAATGCTGATTTTCCTGCACGTGCGGGCAATGAGAGTAGACGAAGACAAATGTGAAGTACAAAGCAGAAAGCTGGCATGGGAATTTTGGCACAAATGAAACCCCATATTTTACTTGTTTGGGGTGGTTTTTTGTTTGTTCAGTGGACAAAAACATTTAATTTGTCACTAAACCTGTCTGCGATAACCCTGCTGGGCTTGTCTGAAAATGCTTTTGTTTTACGGCTAAACTGGCAACACTGACAGATGATAAGGCAAACGTTTTATTTATTTTTATATTAAGGCAGATTAAATACAGAGTTGACATTTAAACAGTATTTGTAAGTAATCAGTGTTGCCAGACTGGGCGGTTTCCCGCCCAATCGGGCGGTTTTGAATCCAAGTTTGCGGGTAAAAAATATCATAGGCGGGTAGTGGATATTTGGGCGGTATTGTAAAGGTACGCCCGCCTGCCCGCGATCTCCCGTAACCCCCCAATTTTCGTCAGTTTTGGGACCGTTCCCCCTACTTTTCGTGAAATATAGGACGATCCAACCACCCCTCATACGTTTTGGATGTAAAATCCCCCCCCCCCCCCCCCCTACACACACACACACTTTTTGTAAAATCAAGGTTGTTGGGCGGGTGTTTTCGCATGTCGGCGGGTTTAGGGGCTGGAAAAAGTCAGCTACATCTGGCAACACTGTAAGTAATACACAACAAGATGCATTATATATATTTAGTTTAGATAGTTTATATAAATAGTTTATATATAAACTAAAGAAAAAGTAGGCGACGCGGTACCTCAGTGGTCAGCACTGTCGCCTAACAGTAAGAAGGTCGCTGGTTTGAGTCTTGGTTGGGTCAGTTGGCGTTTCTGTGTGGAGTTTGCATGTTCTCCCTGTGTTGGCATGGGTTTCCCCCACAGTCCAAACACATGCGCTATAGGGGAATTGATTAACTAAATTGGCCGTAATGTATGAGTGTGTGTGTGAATGAGTGTGTATGGGTGTTTCCCAGTGATGGGTTGCAGCTGGAAGGGCATCCGCTGCGTAAAACATGTGCTGGATAAGTTGGCGGTTCATTCCGCTGTGCAACCAGCCAGATTAATAAAGAGACTAAGCCGAAAAGAAAATGAATGAATGAATGAATCAATCAAGTGACGCGGTGACGCAGTGGGTAGCACGTTCACCTCACAGCAAGAAGCTGGGTCAGTTGGCATTTCTGTGTGGAGTTTGCATGTTCTCCTCACGTTCACATGGTCCGTTTTCCCCCACAGTCCAAAGACATGTGGTACAGGTGAACTAGATATGCTAAAATTGTCCGTAGTGTATGTGTGTAGATGTGTGGATGTATACCAGTGATGGGTTGCAGCTGGAAGGGCATCTGCTGCGTAAAACATATGCTGGATAAGTTGGCAGTTCATTCCACTGTGGCGACCCTGGATTAATGAAGGGACTAAGCCGAAAAGAAAATGAATGGATGAATAACATAACATACCAGGTTTACAATTATGTTTAGGGTTATGTTATTAACAAAACAGGTTTATAATTTGCATTAAATATTTTTATACATTTACACATTTTATATTATATATATATTTAACTTTTCCCTAGTGCAATACTCTGATAAAACCCCAAAACAACGTGTCTATGTCTATTATATAAAGAGAAATCATTAAAAATATAGCATTATTGCGTTTTCAGTAGAAATTTTATATTAATGTCACTTTTAAATTTCTGCTTGAGAATATTAAAACCTCTTGTTTTTATAAAATCTTTTAGTTTAGAAAAAAGTGTATTCTCCAAAATGTTTCTGAAACTTTTATACAACCTAAAAAAAGGTCTGTCTACTCAATCAGTGAGGTCAAACGTGTATTTGCGCGATGACGTCATGACGCCAGAGGCGGAGCTGCTTATTTGAAAGTGGCGGGCAGGATCTTTCCTCAGACTCAGAAAAAAAACGCTATTCCCGGATTTATCTATCTGGAACTCCCATCGGCGTCTATTTGTGTCTGTATAATATAACATTTTCATGCGAGGGCGACTAAGGTTATGATTTATGTCGTGTAGCTTGAAACTGTTGTCGATATTGTGTAAAAATAACGTTTAATGCGGTTTTCTCCTCGAGCTCCATAGCAGCTGACACAGAGCGGAAGGTGAGGATAAGATGAGTTCAAAATAATATCACTGTTCTCAAAGCTCTTTATCTCTATTTTTGGTAGCTTTTCGATGTTTAATTCGAGTGTAGTCTTTATATACGTGTAACGTTAACTTAGAAAGTGTATTTGATGTTGCTGGAAAATTGCGTCAAGTGCAGCCAGGCTTTAATAGGCCTATTGTATTGTGTTTCTTTAATCAGGTTATTTACTTTAAATCAGTTTAACACACACATCACGGGACAAAAGCAGTTAATGTTGCCTAACTTTTCTTTGTTTGCTAATGTGAACTGTTAGTAATGAGCTGTCTGCTATACTAGTTTCATAAAGCTAGTTGTTTTTGTTATTGAGGTAACGTTAAAGTTGCTTTTATATTCATACATTTGTACTTTAACGTTCAATAAAATACTAAAACAGGATTTAAAAGGTTAATACAGATTAATTATAATCAAGTACTATAATGAGCACAACTTGACACGGTGTCTATATTGTTTACCACGCCAACTTTGAATATTGGGTCTGAAATCGCATGCAAGTATGACTTCAAAACAACATTAGCACATTATTTATTTATAACATTAGCACATTATTTATTTGACTGTCAACAATGTTGTACTTTGATAGTCATTACCTGATAATATGATTTTCCTATTTAGATTTAGCAAAAATACATTTCTGAAATTATATTATGAAGGTTAAAGTCTGAACTTGGCTGAAGTTGTGGATTTCCCAGATTGAGGTAAAGTTGGTTTTATATTCGCACATTCAAACTTTCTCCATAATAGTATAATTTCAGCAATGTATTAACTGTAAATACTAAATCGTGAAATATATTAGCAGCCAATGACTATCAACGTACAACAATATTCACAGTCAATTAAATGGTGTTAATGTTGTTTTGAAGTCACGCTTGCATGTAGTTTCAGTCCGAATATTTAAAGTACCATGGTAAACAATACACGGAGCTGTCACTGAACGAGTGAATATAAAACCAACTTTACCTCAATATTTACCAGACACATTATATTTGCATATTTTAAGGAGTTTAGATATTTAGTTATTTTGAATCAGAATCAGAAAGAGCTTTATTGCCAGGTATGTTCACACATACGAGGAATTTGTTTTCGTGAGTTTCTACAGTGCAACAGAATTACAGACAGGACTAAAAAACAGACAATAAATATATTTTAAAAAGGAAATGCAAATATACAAATTGACAGGTGTATGTACAGCTATATTACTATATACAACACATTGAGTCTATACAATTTAAATAATATAGAAAAAAAGTGCAATCGATTAAACACCTTAACTGTCATCCCACATTTAGAGTTCATGATTGAAGAGTTTAGGTCATATATGCATATTAGATAGTGTCCAATTTTATAATTTCTTTTATTTGCTAAAACATTTGAAAAACTGTTATCGATATTGTCTAAAAATAATGTTTAATGCACTTTTCCCCTCGAGCTCCATAACAGCTGACACAGAGCAGAAGGAGAGCATAATACGAGTTCACAATATGTCATTGTTCTGAAAGCTCTTTATTTCTATTGACCTTAGTTTAGTTCGAGTGTAATATTTGGATATACATGTAGATAGTGTATTTGATGTTGCTGGATAATTGCGTCAAGTGCAGCCAGGCGTTAGGCCCATTTTATTGTTTTTTTTTTAATCAAGGTTTTTATTTTTAATCTGTTTAAAACACACATTATTAGACAAAAGGGGTTAAATTTTTTCTAACTTTTCTTTGTTTGTTACTGTGAACCATTGTTAATAAGCTGTTTGCTATTCTAGTTTCACAAAGCTAATGTTAGCTCACAAATTTAGACTTTGGCGTTCATTCATTTTCTTTTCGACCTATTTCCTTTATTAATTTGGGGTCGCCACAAAGGAATGAACCGCCAACTTATCCAGCATATGTTTTACGCAGCGGATGCCCTTCCAGCTGCAACCCATCACTGGGAAAACTTTGGTGTTTAATAAAATGCTAAAACAGAATTTAAAAGGCTAATTATAATATAATTGTAATTGCGTACTAGTATGAGCACAACTTGTGACATGGTTTTTATATTGTTTACCATGATACTTTAAATATTGGGTCTGAAATCGCATGCAAGTATGACTTCAAAGCAACATTAGCACTATTTATTTGACTGAACAATGCTGTGCTTTGTTAAAAAGGGGAAAGTCTGAATGTGCGAATAAAAAACCAACTGTGTCTTCAACATGATGTTGTTTAGAGCTGGATCTCTATGATATAAATCTTCAGTATTGGTTTTATAAAAAAAAAAAATTAGGTTGAGAGGTTTTATGATATTTTCGGACTCACCAGAACCATTTCTGAGAAGAACTTGGCAGAAGTTATGGATTTAGTAGATAAATAATATTTAGATATTATAAAGAGTTAATAGTTATAAAGAGTTTAGATATAAATTAATTATATATATATATAATATAATTTTGAGGCTATAGAAAAAAAAGAGCTATTTCCCAAAATATTAATATATGGGCAGTAATGTTAAGTAGTTAGTCGCTGTCATGATGAACCCATGAATGAAGGTTCATTTCTGAATTCATCATGCATTTGATTAAGTCTAATCATTCACTAAAACCCTGACTTTGCACTTCACATTTGAACCTAGTCAATGTGTGTTAAACATTTTATTATTACATTGAGCTTGTTTGCTCACTGATTTGGCAGCATTTTTTGTTTTGTTCAGTGTCTGTTTTTTCCTCATCAAGCAGGTCTTAGAAATTCATAATGTCTTAAATTTTAAAAGCAACATTTAAGGACTTAAAAAGGCCTAAATATTTATTCATTCGTCGTTCATTTTTTTTTCCGGCTTAGTCTCTTTATTAATCTGGAGTCGCCACAGCGGAATGAACCACCAACTTATCCAGCATATGTTTTTCATCCAGCGGATGCCCTTCCAGCTGCAACCCACTTTTGGGAAAGCCTTAAATATTGTGTTGTCATTTATTTTTTTAGGTCTTATTTCCTAATATGTCAATGTAAACTACCCAATCAGACCAACACCCATCCAATCAGCAACAATCCATCCCAATAACTCTTTTAACAAGAGTTTTTTTCATTAACTCTATTTACCAATATGGTTTTATAGTCTTCCTCACAATAACAGTTGTTAAAAGTTGTGTTAAAAGGTACCTGGTGAGGACACTGACCTTGACAGACATTTATTTTTCTTATAGTTTTTAAAACTGTAAAGAGTTTGCTTGTTTTAACACATCATTTATTATATTTGTTTTGGAAAATTTTAATAATTTTTTTTGTTGAAGCAAGTAAAATCTTTCCCATTAGAATAAATCCTTAGCGTTTAGCCCTGTATAACTCTGAAATTTAATTCATAATGGTTTTTAAAGCGTCCTAAGTCTTAAGTTTGACTTGGTGAAACCTGCAGAAACTCTCTAATGGGCTCATCTTGCTCTGTGCTCACTGGCTTTTTTTTGGACGATATATGATTGTGATTTGTAATTCAACATCGTTTGCTTTTCCAGAATGACCAAGGAGGATGAGAAGGCCATTCCCGTAAGGGTTGTGCTGAGATGCAGACCTCTGGTGCCCAAAGAGATCAATGAGGGGTGCCAGTGCTGTCTTAATTTTGTACCCAGTGAACCTCAGGTCTGTGTGTCAGGTCATTTCTTTCCCGCTTGTGCATCAAGTCATGCTGTAAAATATTAATAGTCATTTTTTTTCTTCTCGTATTTCAGGTGATTGTTGGCAATGACAAGGCGTTCACCTTTGATTATGTGTTTGACCCCACAACAGAACAGGAGGAAGTTTTCAACACTGCTGTGTCTCCTTTATTATCTGGACTTTTTAAAGGTTTGTAAAGTAGTCCAGAGACCAATTCTGGAGGCGACAAAAACTTTGACCCAATCCCAATTCTACTCTTTAGCCCTTCCCCTGGTTTTGTGCATTCAGGGGAAGGGTTCGTAGTGTCCTGATTCTCTTTAGCTTGAAGGTGTAGAGCTAAGGGGAAGCGCTTGATAGCCCTTGAAATGGTGATTTTCCAGGACCATACTGGAAACCAAGAAGTACAAAAATTTCCCATATTTTTTTTAGCCATTTTTAAGAATTTTGACAACAAACACATATGTTTTAGATAAATTTTGCTTATTATAATCCATACTAATAACTACTGTATAGTAGTCACACACAACACACTTTATCATCTGTCACTCGATGACACTCGAATACCCTGTCAGAAAAGTCTAGTGGCTGGGAATTACCTTTTTACCATGTCTGCTATAATGTTAATGCTGTTTTCGTGTGTTTACATAGATAAATATGGCCACGGTGTAAATGCACAGTACATTTACGATCTTATTGCCACATTATATGGTTATGATAACATGATATCGTTGCGTCAGTGATTTCCTGAAGCGAAATACCAAAAAATCTGGAATAACTACAGCAGGTCTCATATGATCAATCTCATATGAAAAGCTTGCGACGACATATGAGGAGTGCGGGTGTTGTTGTCCTGTCCTATTTCATAGGGGGAAATTTGAAGCCCTTCACACATTTAAGGGCCAAGGGAAGGGGTTAAAAAAAATGGGATTGGGCCTTATTTTACATGTTGTATAAGGGGTAAAATAGCAGTATGTAATGGATATGTTCATTGTTTGTACTTGCAGGTTATCACGCCACTGTTCTGGCCTATGGGCAGACGGGGTCAGGCAAGACGTTCTCTATGGGCGGCACATACACGTCCGAACAGGAGAACGAGCCCACGGTCGGGGTGATCCCGCGAGTGATACGACGAATCTTCCAGGAGAAAGCTAAACGCACAGACTGTGAATTTGTGCTAGCTGTATCTTACCTCGAGGTATAGATGCTTGTGTTCTTTAACTTTAATCTTTGTGTTCGGTTGGGTCATTTTCATCCACTCTGTCTGGGCTGATTTTGAGTCTTAATTTGCTCACAACTTTTTCTGTGTTTCTGCAAATGGGATGAGTTTTGGTGACACATCTTATTTTGACACATATTTTGGGAAAATGGTTTGGAGTTTTTCAAAAACTAAATGAATCGCTTTAAATTTACTCTCCTTTCATTATGTTAGTGGCTGTTTTTGCCCATTGACTTCCATTATAATGAGATGCAGAGCCATGGCAGCATATAATCATGCATTCTTGATTGTTGCTGGTTTTCCCTGTTGGGAAGAGGGACAACTTGTCATTTTTGCTGTTGGTCATCAAAAAAGCTTAGTTTCTGGCTTTTATATCGAGTTATAAAGAGTATAGAGTGGGTTTTAGAGAGAGTGAGAGAGACCTTTGTGCACTCATCTTTATATGTCTGAGTAAATCAAAATGAGCCCCTCAGCTCTCAGAACACAGTAAATATAGTAAGTGTATTTCTGCACACACACACTATAACAGGGTGTCCATGAAGTCTTAAAAAGTATTAAAAATGTATAAGTCAATTTAGAGAAATTTAAGGCCCTTAAAGTATTAAAAGTCTTAAATGCTATTTTACAAGGTATTAAATTAGGTATCAGTATGTTAAAGTTTAGCTGAATTTAATTTTTTAATATTGGGATGCTGTGTAGTTTATAAAAAAAATAAAAATAAAATCCTGCTAGATTTGACATCACGCTGCTTTGTTTACTGCAGTAAACCAGGGAAACACTGTTATTCCTGCTGCTGTAAAGGCGCCACCTGCTGGATTAACATTTTTATTTATTCATTCATTCATTCATTCATTCATTCATTTTCTACCGCTTTTCCGGAGCCGGGTCGCGAGGACAGCAGTCTTAGGAGAGAGCCCCAGACTTCCCTCTCCCCAGACACTTCCTCCAGCTCCTCTGGGGGGATCCTGAGGCGTTCCCAGGCCAGCTAAAAGACATAGTCCCTCCAAGCGTGTCCTGGGTCTTCCCCGAGGCCTCCTCCCGGTGGGACATGCCTGGAACACCTCCCTAGGTAGGCGTCCAGGAGGTATCCGAAACAGATGGCCGAGCCACCTCAGCTGACTTCTCTGGATGTGGAGGAGCAGCGGCTCTACTCCGAGCTCCTTCCGGCTGACAGAGCTTCTCACCCTATCCATAAGGCAGCGCCCTGCCACCCTGTAAAGGAAACTCATTTCGGCTGCTTGTATCCGAGATCTTGTCGTTTCGGTCATGACCCAAAGCTCATGACCATAGGTGAGAGTAAGAACGTAGATTGACCGGTAAATCAAGAGCTTTGCCTTTCGGCTCAGCTCCTTCTTTACCACAACGGACCGATACATCGACCGCATTACTGCTGCACCAATCCGCCTGTCAATCTCACGCTCCATCCTTCCCTCACTTGTAAACAAAACCCCAAGATACCTGAACTCCTCCACCTGGGGTAAGGACTTTCCTCCAACCTGGAGATGGCAAGCCACCTTTTTCCGGTGGAGCACCATGGCCTCAGGCTTGGAGAAGCTGATTCTCATCCCAGCCTCGTCACACTCGGCAGCAAACCGCCCCAGTGCATGGTAAAGGTCCGTGTTCGATGAAGCCATTATAACAACATCATCTGCAAATTTTTATTCAGTATTTAAATATCGTTTTAGTTTAAGATTCATTTCTTGCAATCAGTATTTAGTAAATGTACTACTACACTACTAAGTTAAAATGTCGGCAATTACTGGTTGACACCTGAAGTGGTGATGAGGTCATAAAATGTATGGAAAGAGTCTTAAAAAAGGTCTTAAATGGTTTTGAATTCCTGTATATACCCTGTATAATTTGCTGTTTTACTTTATATAAAAGCCAGAAATCTTTTTGCACAGGCCTATCTAAAGGGTTAATGCTGCCAACTGATGATCGACAAAAACAATTACAAATTTTACTTTTTCCCAAAAGCGAAAAACACCAATCAATAATGCATGATTATATGCTGTCATGGATTTGCAATTAAAAAATGTGATTTTAACGGAAGTCAATGGGGCAAAAACAGCCCCCTACATTACCAAAGGAAAGTCAATTTGAGCAATAAACAAGGGTTAAATAAATGTTTATCTTCATTATTTTAAATTCCTCCTTCAGAGATGAGATCTTTTATCAATGTTTACATTTTAAATGTGGCAAGATGAGTGGGATGCATTGGAAAATAATAAATTATATGAAATTAAACCTGAAATCTCAAACAGTTTTAAGACATTTTAAGACTAGATTTAATCAAGTGATTTTTACCAAATGTATTGAACATACAAGATTAACCCATTGTTTTCTGCTCAAAGGTGAAGACCACACTCAATGTTTGTACTACACAACTCCCCTTACTGTAAAACACATTGTACTGGACTGTCCTGCTTTTAATGATTCCAGAAGATTTTTTTTTTAATGAAATTAACACTCTTTAGGACATTTTTGACAGTAATTTAGAATTTTTAACATGTGTTTACACTTCAAATCTTATTTAATGTATTCATTTGTTTGTTGTTTTTAATTGTATATTTACTATTGAAATGTTTTTGCCAATAGCCTTGGTTGCTGACATGGCATTAAATAAAAATACATTACATATCTTCATTATTTTTGTGTAACTCAAAGATGATGCTACCTATCGTTTTTATCTTAGATTTACAATGAAGAGATCCTGGACCTGCTGTGCACATCAAAGGACAAACCCGTCATCAGTATCAGAGAGGATCCTAAAGATGGCATCAAGGTGATTTCTATTGACTAAATTAAATAGGGGTCAATAAATATTGTAAGGGTATATTTGTTTTTATATTAGCATTGTTTTTGTCATGCATGCAAACATTTGATTCTTGGTGCATGTTATGATCTCTGTTGATAAATGATTCCAATGAGTGCCGTCCTTCAAGGTGATTTCTATTGACTAATTTAAATGATGTCAATTGTAAGGGTATATTTGTTTTGACAGTAGCCTTTTTTTCCTCATGTCATGCAAACATTTAAAACCTGTTGCATGTTATCTGTTGGTAAATGATCCCAATGACTTATTGAAGTAAAAGAAAAAGCAGATATAGTGAGTGCAGTCCTACATTTAGCATTAATTAATAGATGTTGAGCAAGTACTTAAAGCAGTTGTTTCTGGATCAGTGTGATTAACACCTCTCAAACTTGAGCTCATGTTTAGTCTTTGTCTTGATGGTGTAGATTGTAGGCCTGACAGAGAGGGATGTGTTAAACGCTCATGAGATGGTGTGCTGTCTTGAGATGGGAAACTCTGCGAGAACAGTGGGCTCAACAGCCATGAACGCTGCCTCGTCCCGCTCGCACGCCATCTTTACTATATCACTGGAGCAGCGGCGCAATGGAGACAAGTATGTGAACTCAACAGCACACTGTTTATCCTTCTGTTGTCTGAGTATACACCACAGGGGCTGCACAATATTGAAAAAACCTGACAAAACTGACTCCCTTTTTTCTGCTATACATATTGTATTTTTGGAGTAAACTTTCACAAGATAAAATGAATGCATTTGTTTGAAATATAATAAACCAGTCCCTAGCATTGATAAACACACTTGGTGTAAAGATGCATTTAAAATAAACAGCTGTATTCAGGCAAAAAAAATTAATAATCAAATCCAAAATAACATTGTATAGTCTATGTTGTATTTATATATGCATAAATGCAATTAGTCCAGTGCTTCCCACACATAGACTTTACTTGGGCGGGCTGCCCAGGTATATAAACGGCTGCCCAAGTATATTTAGTGACACATTATTTTTACAATTATTAACATCCTTTTCACTTTTTGTATCTGCTCAATATAACCAAACATCTGTGAACGATTAAGTAGTGGAAAATCTTCTCTCGTTTACCAGTTTTGTTCTGTGTCTGCGAGACTGGCCAACACTTGTGCAGACAGTTTCATTTGCTTTGCAGACCCACATAGACATGCATTTTTGGGACTTAAATTCGTCCGGCCCGGGTTTCTAAATCTCCTAAACTGTCTGGAATTCAACTTTTGCTTTTGCTTTCTAAAGCTTGTATGCGTTTTTGCTTTACTCTTATATTAAAGACTCCTTTCCGCCTGTTTTCAAAGTTTCAGTGCACGCACAGCCGCGATACCGAGAGGAAAAGTAAATAATAGATTCTTCTAAATGACTGAGAAAAACTTTACTATATGCTCGGAGAGGATGAAATTACATCTAAATTGGCTGCAAAATATATGTAGGCTACACTATTAGTAATAGTTAATGAATGCATTTGCTTTATTTAATAAAATCTATATTCTTTAATCTTGTAATGATGATTTTTTTAGAGATATTGTCTGTTTTTATTCCCTCTTATGTCATTTATTTCTCATTTGCTGATTATTTTATTAATTTGATGATGTTAATATATTACATAGGCTATTTTATATATGTATCTAAAATGCTTTGGCATTCAAGCTTGCTTTGAACTTGAAAGAGAGAGAGAGAGAGAGAGAGAGAGAAGCAGATTTTACCTGTCAGTGGGTGCACATGGCTCCTGAATAGCGTCAAAGTATTTCTTTTTTTATTGCAATTTTTTTTTTTTACTTTAACCCTTTGAAAAGAAAGTGTCATAATAAATGCATTTATTATTAAACATTTTGTTTGTCGCATATAGTTAACTATTTATTTGATGTGGGTAAATGGTGTGTTTTAATCCGGCTACCACCACAAGTATATTTCAAACCTGTGGGAAGCACTGTAGTCTATCCTACAAATCACTAGAATTTGAATGCTTTAAACTGGCCTGAAATGCTCACACAGGATGCTCACTTTTTAGAAACTTAATGGTTAAACTTTTGCAATGACTCATGTATGTTTTCAACTCTGGCTCCAGGTCAAATATAATCCCGATTCATCATTGCAGATCCTTGTGGATGCGCACGTTGCGATGTCTAGGCAGAAATGATATATTGTGCAGACTTGCCGTATACACAATTACGTCTTTTGGGTCAAAATGACCCGTCTTTGCTAAACCTCTAGTATAAAGCAGATCAATTTAAGTTCAATACTCAAAGATTAGCATGTTTCTTCATGCTGAACTGATTTATCACACACTCTGTGAATGTTTGGGTTTTCCCTCATCAGTGTGCAGTATTCGCTCCGTGGACAACACTCCACTCTCACTACAGAAAATAAAGGTGTATTTTATTATGAGTAAAGTACCTGCAGAAGTGTGAAGTTTTTAGCAAGACAGTATTCATAAATCAAGTTAAAGCCGCAGATTTAACTAAGTGTGTCAGTAATTTTTGAGATGTAAATCGGGTTTAATAGCTATCAGGTCAAAATTGACCCAAAGGAAAACCTAAATGTGTACAGCCTTCATGAAAATAGAATTATTAATTTCTTTCTAATATTGGTGCCATTTTTAGAAGCCACCAAACAAAAGATAAAATCATTTAGTTTTTTTTTTCTTCCGTCAAAATAATGCCCAGCTCATTTTTAACTTGCACTTCAACAGGAGGGTTTAAAGGGCACCTATTTTACCCCTTTGTCTAGATTTAACAAGTCGTTTGTGTCTCCAGAATGTGTCTGTAAAGTTTCAGCTCAAAACACCCATCAGTTTGTTTATTATATCTTTCTGGATATTGGAAATTTGAGGTGTTATGACAGTGTAGCTGTTTTTGTCGCTTGTGCTTTTAATACAGGGGTGTCCACACTCCTGGAGGGCCGGTGTCCTGCAAAGTTTAGTTTCAACCCCAATCAGACACACCTGGGCTAGCTAATCAAGCTCTTACTACGCTTTCTAGAAACATCCTTGCAGGTGTGTTGAGGCAAGTTGCATCTAAAATCTGCAGGACACCGGCCCTCCAGGACCGAGTTTGGACACGCCTGCTTAAATACAAATGAGCTAGTTCTACCCACCCACTGTTCCCACATGCGTGTCTGAGCCATAGAGTTCTGTCTTGTCTGTATTGCTTTCATGCGTGTAGCCTTCACGTAGATAAACAGCACAGTGACAGACAAGAATGAAGCAGATCTTCTTTACTACAGTAAGAACTTATCCAGAGGTTATTTGAGATAATGATTTTGTGTGTGACTCCTCCTTGCAAAAAGGCTTGAATAAACTCCACAACAAATATGTGGGAGGAATTTGGATCCTATTTTAATGTCAGGAAGAAAAAAAAAAAGACTTATTGTGTTTATATCACTTTAATGTGACTGTAGACACATTATACCTACACACAGTCCTGTCCAAACAGCTTCCAAAAAATTATTTTCATCATAGGTGCCCTTTAACTAAGACAACTTAAGCTGTTTAAAGTGCAAAGTGGTTTATAAGGAAGATCTTTTTTTTTTAGTTTCATGAGTACAATACATGGTCAAATTTATCCAGACCTGATAATCTGTCTCATCTGAGAAATGTGTTGTTTGTGAAGGACGGATGTCATGGTCTCCAAACTGCACTTGGTGGATCTTGCTGGATCCGAGAGACAAAAAAAGACCAAAGCAGAGGGAGATCGACTGAAAGAGGGTAAGTGCCATCAAAACGCATTATTTAAAGGTGTACTCACAATGTTTACAGTTGCCTTGAATCGTGCCGAAGCACGCTTATCCCCTCATCCCCGACGGCCTCCACTCGCACTGCAATTTGCCTTCCAAGCCGCAGCATGCTTGCGTCGTCGGTGATGCGACTGTTTAACAGAAGAGAAGTGCTCTCACTCAGTACAGTGGAGATTGCTGTGGTTCTATTGTTTTGTGTTATTTTTAGTCGTTCGGGTTGCAGTGAGACGCAGTCAAATATTTTGCAGAACAGATCCAGCGATTGGCGCTGAAAAATGTTTATGAAAGTCCTCGTTCTGCAGGAATTAGGAGGTTTGCTAAAGGTGCAGCTGACGTGCAGTGAGGGGTTTGTGTCTTTTATAAACTATCACAGTTTACGTTCACTGAAAAGTAAGAATGATTAATAAATCCATATAAAACAATCTCTTAAAAGTGACGTTACGTCTTCAGTTTCGCGCTCGGGCACACTTTACACTCGCACCACAAGCATACCGCGCCAAAGCCCAACCAAACCGCGATTTGGCACACCTACTCTAAAGGGCCAGGACCAGCCAACTGAACCACGCCTGGGCCTGATTCGGAGCACTCACACTTGTCGAACGGATAGCCTAGTGTGAGTGCACCCTAAGTGTGCTTAAAGGATTAGTTCACTCAAAAATGAAAGTTTACTCACCCTCATGAGGTGCCAAACCTTCTTTTGTTGAACACAAAATAACATATTTTGAAGACAGTCGAAAACCTCTAACCATTGACATCCACTGTAGGAAAAACAATAACTATGGAAGTCAATGGTTACAGGTTTCAAACATTCTTCACAATATCTTCTTTTATGTTTAACAGAAAAATGACAATGGTATTTTCATTTTTGGCTGAACTGTCCCTTTACTTTTAAAATAATATATTTCTTCAGTGAATCTCTATATGCCAGAATTTCTTGTTACTTGATTTTCATTCACATGCGTGTCAATGTAGATATTATCATCTTTAAAAAAAATCATATTTATGCATTGCATGTCTTTCCAACTGATATTTCGGACTTTATTTATTGCAATAGAGGAAAGATTATGCATTTTATGCCACTACAGACATTTATATTTCATACCAGGGCTGCACAATACAGTTATGCCTTGTTATTCGTGGGAATTACGTTCTAAAAATAACCTGCAATAGGTGAAATCTGTGAAGTAGTCCGATTCATTTTTAACAATAATTATATATGTCTTAAGGCTGTAAAACCCCTCACTACACACTTTATACAGTTTTCTCAGACAGACATTAACATCTTCACACTTTTCTCTCTTGTTTAAACACTTGCGTAACTTCTAACTTTCTTTAGCATGTTCAGAAATTCAACTTTTTGTGCGATGGTTAGTATCTTTCTCTGCCTTTTAGGTGCTACCGTAGGTGCTTTTGACGGTGTAGAACGTTACATTGTGGGGAGAATTTGAGTCATACTGGTAGCGATCAAAGATTTATGTAAATTTGTACTGTTGACTGGTCTACAGCCAATCAGTACTCCGAACACAATGCGCGAATCAGGACGTAGATCACAATAGATCAAATTGCACTATAAAATCTGCGAGACTGCGAAAGGTGAAGCGCATTATGGCGAGGGATAGTAATGGGCGATATAAACGATATGCGACATAAACGATACAAAATTGGCCTACGATAGAGATTCTAATTCTATTGCACTATCGCGATAATGCATGTTTGATGACGCAATCTACCCGCTCTCAACAACAGCACTAAGCAACGCATGGCACCGAATGGCGGCGTGTCGCACAACTTGCGAGCCTCGTGTATGGCATATCGTGGCTTGTCACACAGATTCCCACACAGCGCTTCCCACACAGATTTTACCTGGGCGGCCGATAAATTATTGGGGCGGCCCGGTTCTGTGTTCGCGAGAAACTGAGAACACTCTGCCACAGACTCGCATGCTCTGCATGCAGACCCACAGAGACGCGCTGGATACAGATCTGTTGTCCTGCCTTTATAGCAGCTTTGAGAAGAGCGCGAAGACTAAATAGACTGATCCAGCTCATTATTTGGGGTGACAATACATTCTCTTTTCCCCGGACATGTCCGAGAATCTGCTTTCGCTTTCGATATTAATTGTATTCATTTTTGCATTACTTTATTCGCAGACTTTGTCTGGTGCGTCTCAATCTCTCAATCTACAGCAGACAGAGAGAGAGAGAGAGAGAGAAAGAGCAGATCAAGACACCAGTTTTAATTTCATTAGGAGAACAAAATGTTTAAAGTCAAATGCGTTACCTTAGGCTGCAGGTTAGAAATATGTTTTTATTTAAAGTATCTGCAATACACAATTTTATTTGACTAATTAATACTGGAAGTATTTTCAGTACAGTGTAAGTTCCTTAACTAAGCACCAGTTTTTTTGTTCTCTGCAACTTGGCATTTAGGAACCGAGGACTTAAAGAAAAGTCTTTCTTTCTAAAAGGCACTACATTTAGTTTATTTATCTGCAACATTGTGTTGTTTAATTACAGTTTTGCTTTTGCACAATAAATGTTCTCAAAATGACATGCAACGTTTCTTTATTTCTTTAACAAAAAATAGCAGTTTGGCTTTCCTAAGGGTCTCTGTAACCTGTTCTGAAATGGTTCTATTATAATTTATATATCGCAATATATATCGTTATCGCAAGAGGCTGCAATGTATATCGCAATATGGATTTTAGGCCATATCGCCCATCCCTAGCGAGGGACCACTGTACTTGAAATATGTGATGTTGTTGAGTATTACAATAAAGATATTTCTCTACCATATAACATTTCCCTAGAGAAAAAAAAGAATTAGCTATGTTTTTAAATCATTTATTTAATGTTGTAAAAATAAACGGGTAAAAGACATTCTTCAGATCTACTTCAGACTAAAAAAATAACAGCGTCGAGGTGAAAATATGTTGTCTTTAAAACACTATGAATGAGTGAAAACCTCAGCAGATATTCTGACTCTGATTAGCTTTTGTCATTAGTGTTTATTTTAAGCTCTGGGTTAAGCTTTTGGCCGCTCCAGCCAATAGCAGAACAGCAACTGCTGAGGAGGCGGGGCTAATGATAGTAAGACCCCATCTAATTGGCTGTTTTTAGTATTAGTGTTTATATTTTTACCTGTTTACATTCAAGCCAATAGCAGAGCGGCAAATTATAAGGTGGCGGGGCTAAAGATACTAATGCCCTATTTGTTGGTTAAATTTAGATAAACAACCAATGCATGAAATGTAATTCATCCCAGATGTCTGCGATTAACTATAATTTCATACACGCTTTTGAAAACCTCTACTGATATCTGAAAACACCACTTAAGCTTAATTTCTCAAACAGCAGATTCTCTTTACTTAGACATGTTAGGACTTCTTAAAGATGTTCCAGCAAGTCTGATTGCATTACCAAATAAGTATTTAAATATTCACGACTTTGTTGTCTTCCTAATTGTGCTGTTTCAAAAAGAAGTACTCCTTTTTTGAAAATTACAGAGATGGTAAAAGCTATGATTACTGTCTCCTCTTACCTGCAGCTGTGAAGTAAATAAATGGTTTTCTGCTCGTGCCACAGTACGAGAAGCTCAATTATTCATTTCCCAGGCTCATGGCTGCGAAATGAATGTGTGATGTTTCAGTGTAGGCAGTACAGGTGCAGAGTCCCCATAGGCAAGTTGCTGGATAAAAGTTCTCATAAGGATGAATGTGTGAGCATGTGTTGATTTCTATATGTAGTAAAGAATCAAGTTGAACTCAAATTAGGGAGATAGTGTAGCTTATTATAAAAACCAAATAATGAGTGAACGCCACACTTAACAGATACTAACAAATAAAAAACGTTAATTTAATTTGGTGGGACCTTTAAAATGCAGATGTTGTACATGAGTGCTGACATCTGAACTGCTCTTTCTGATGTTTTTGTCTAATATTAAAGTGAATATTCTGTGTGACAGTTTTAGCTTTTGGAGGATGTGTTTCTTCACCACGTTCTTGTCGTTTGTTGCAGGAATCAGCATTAACCGTGGTCTGCTGTCTCTGGGGAATGTGATCAGCGCTCTGGGGGATGAAAGCAAGAAGGGCAGCTTTGTGCCATACAGGGACTCCAAATTAACACGCCTCCTACAGGGTAAGATTCGGTCAGAACTAACCATTGTTGATTAAATCACGCTCAATACACCATACAGCAAATTTACGAAAAATGAAGACTTGAAGGGGACTTATTATGCAAAAAACACTTTTATAGGGGCTTTAAACGCAGTGTGTGAATATAACAAGCAACAGCAATGAAGATTTCTGTATCACAACATTGTCCAGTGATGATACAGACCTTGAAATGGAGACCTTCTCTTATCTCTTACTTATGAAAACAAGTGTCGCTTGAAGCCACAGTCATAAGATTATATCAATATAGAATATTATAGCAATAATTATAGGAAAATAGTAATGATGAAATATAAAAACATAATAAATTGATAAATACTAATCAATAATAATCATAATCATTAAGTAATAAGTAGACCCACACAGAATCTGTGCGCACAGAATTCCGCAGATTTTCAGCCCATCATTGATTCTATTTATTTACTTGTGTAAATGTGTGTAAATTTATATTTATTCTGTTTTTAAGTTTATTTCAGTGATATTATTGCCTAATATGAAAATGTTCATATGATTTATTTACAATATAGTTTGTAAAGTAACATTTTCTGTCTTTTTAGTAGATCTATTATATGAGAGACTTGCTTTGTTTACCAAATGAAGTGGATCTAGATAGATTTGCATCGTAAACATTAAATAAAAGTTAAAAGGTATTACATTTTATGTCATATATTAAGGTTTTAGTTATGATACTTCCAAAATCATGGCGCATAAATCCAGAAAATAGCAGAAATAGCAAAAAAAAGTCCGCAGATTCCGTCTGGCCCTATTAATAAGCAATAAAATTATATATTGATCATTATATCAAACAATTAAATGAAGAATAAATGAAAATAAAACACAACACAAATAAATGGTTGCTTTCTTAAAACAACACAAGTTTGCTACATGGATTTTCAGATCCTTAGTTAGATTCTTATTTTTTATAGTTCTCTATTCATCTATATATTCCTTTATTTAGGTGTCAAAATTAATTCAGGGTATGCGCGGGGTCTTAAAGTATTAAAAGTTGATAAATCAATTATGAGAAAATTAAGGCCCTTAAAAGGTATTAAAGTCTTAATCGCGTTTTTACGAGGTCTTAAATTTTGTTCAAGCGTTGCCCAAAGTGTTTGACTCCAAAAAAGCATAAATATATTTATTTTTCTCAATCCACGCGATTGGTTCGGGCCGGGGTGCATCTGGCTAAGCTCCTCAGTCCGGGTGATGTGACGTAATTTGCGACAAATGCAGGAAGGTGATGTGACGCCCTCCACATGTACCATAACAGACGGCAAAATGGGAGAATGTAAGGCCGTACTCACACTATGTACAGTTGCCTTGAACCGGGCCGAAGCACGATTGCGCCCCCTCCCCTCTCCCCCGACGGCCCGCACTCACATTACATTCGGGCCTGGGCACGGTTACGTCATTGATGACGCGCAGTTCAGTAAGCGCTTTCGCTCAGCACAGTGGAGATTTCTTTAGTAAGTTATAGTTATATCGTTTAAGTAGTTTCATATGCGGTGACACGGTCAAATATTTCGCCGAACAGATCAGCCACTTTTGACGCTCATAAACAATCATAAAGTCCTCGTGCTGCAGGAATTAGGAGGTTTGCTGAAGCTGCAGCTGACGTGCAGTGAGGGGTTTGCGTCTTTAATAAACTTCGACAGTTTGCGTTCATTGAACAGTACGAATGATTAATTAATCCATATCAAACAGATTTGTGTAGGCGAGGACTTTTTTTTATTTACGAGGACTTTAGATGGGTAATTTAAGCGCAGATGGGTCATTTAGGGCATATCACAGCCTCATTTCTTGCTTTCAGTTTCGGGCTTAGGCACGCTTGCACTCACACTGTAAGCGTACCGCGCCTGAGCCCAAGTGAACCGCGCTCTGGCACACCTCTTCCAACCGGGCCAGGGCCGGCCAAGTGTACCGTGCCCGAGCCCGATTCAGAGCACTCACACTTCTTAAACGATCCGGGAAACGGGCCTGGGCACGGTTCGGATAGCATAGTGTGAGTACGCCCTAAGTTTGCGTACTCCTGGTTGGAGAAAGACGAGTTTAAGCTGAGGCCTGTTGCTGAAAACAACCATGTAATTTATTCTTTCAAGCTTTGTTTCTTCCGAGTTCTGTTGCATGGCTGTGCTCTATTTATTTATTTATTTATTTATTTATTTATTTATTTAACTACAACTGTTTATTAGCAACTGTTTATTAAGTTAAAGGTTTGATACTGATTAGAACTTTAAGTGTCAATGAGGTCTTAAAATATTCTGAGAAGGTCTTTAAAAAGGTATTGAAATTACTTTTAGGATTCCTGCATATACCCTGAAATAGTAATAATAAAATATAAAAACATAATAAATTGATAAATACTAATCAATAATAATCATTATCATTAAGTAACAATCAATAAAATAATATATTGATAATTATATAATGTAAGAATAAATGAAAAAGCACCACAAATGAATGGTTGCTTTCTTGAAACAACACACACATAAGTTTGTTACAAGGATTCTCAAATCCTTAGTTAGATTCTGTAATACCTTTCTCCTTAATTTTTTTATTATCACCTCTATTCATATATATATATTTAATGTATTTTTATGAACAATTATAACTGTAATTTAATACTACCGGGACCATTTTCCTCAAATTGCTTCTTGACCCTCTACACAGACTCTCTCGGAGGAAACAGCCACACCTTGATGATTGCGTGTGTGAGTCCAGCAGACTCCAACATCGAGGAGACCATCAACACGCTGCGTTACGCCGACCGCGCACGAAAAATCAAGAACAAACCTGTGCTCAATGTTGACCCACGAGCAGCAGAGATGAAGAGACTCAAACAGCAGGTACGCCAACTACTGGGAGTTTACAGTTGAAGTCAAAATTATTCACGCTCTTGAGAATATTTTCCCACATGATGTTGAACAGATTCAGGAAATTTTCACAGTATTTCCTCTAATATTTTTTCTTCTGGAGAAAGTCTTATTTGTTTTATTTCGGCTAGAATAAAAGCAGTTTTTAATTGTTTTAAGGTCAATATTATTAGCTCCCTTAAGCAATATTTGTTTTGGATTGTCTCCAGAACTGACCACTATTATACAATGACTTGTTTATCATACTGAGCTGATCCTATTTTATATGCATTTTTCTCTTTTGCGCACAGGTTCAAGAGCTGCAGGTGATGCTCCTTCATGCCCGTGGTGGTGTGGCTCCTGTGCTGAGCGGGTATGGTCTGAGGATTTACATTTAGCAGTAGCTTTTAGGAATGGTTTGATTGGAGTATATTAAAAAAAAAAAACTTCTCTCTTTTAATATACTGTCTTAGCGCTTATTCACACCAAATGCATCTTTGCTTCTAAAAACATGAAACGCAGCACTCGGTAATCATTTTTAAAAAAGCACAGAGAGAGATCAACGTGATGTGATATTATGAACGTGATGTAATGACAATAACGGAGCCCTTAGAAATAGGAAAACAATATGTTATGATAAGCACTTGAAGATGCATCATATAACGCATATCATATAAACTGAAACTCACAATGGTTGGCCCACCTCTGAGCTCTTCTGATACAGAATTTATTAATCATAGTTCACCGTTTATTAATGCCTGATTAAAATTGTTAATATTAGTAGATGCACTGTGAGTTTACCTGAACAATGAACAATGAATGACTTTTTTCCATTAAATATAATTAACAAGCATGAATAAATACTGTAGTAACTGTATTGCTCATTGTTTGTTCATTTTCGTAAACAACCTTCGTGTTACCGCCTGCTTTAACACGTGCGTTTTGATCTTTAAAGGTAGTGATTTACGTTTCAAAGCAGTTGCTCTGATCAGCTCATGTCTGGATTGTTATGCAGGTCTGAGCCAGCGGAGAACGTGTCGAAGGTCCTGGAGCAGAACCGCAGTTTGCAGGATCAGAACAGCAAACTGAGCCGAGAGCTAAGCGAGGCGGTGGGACAGACGGCCGCCATGTTTGAAAGGATGCTCATGGTACATTTTATTAATTTATTTAGGCCTGCATCTGTGTAGAAAGACCGCTGGCTTCTCCTCAGCACGGAGCAACAAATTATGATAATATTTAATGCTTCTGTTTATGGTTATTAAAGTTCCAGCAGATTACAGGTATAAAAAGGTAAATAAAATGGCTAGCAGTAATAGCTTTCAAAACATGAACTCTTTCCCCACCAGCTTTATTTATTTATTTTTTGGTTTACAAAAAAGTTGCCAGTCACTGCCAGCATTTTTGATCATTTACCTAAATTTGATGACCCTCAGAAAATTTTCTTGTGCTTTCAATATTTTATTAGAAATTTTTGCAGACATTCACTTCAAAATACACTTTTTATTATTATTTTTTTTAATAAAATAAACATAAAACTTACCTTTTAACAATTAGACATTTGAAAAGAAAATAAATAAATAATAATAATAATAATAATATCTGATTTTTTTTTTCTATATGTAATGTACCTGTTAACGCTGTTATATTTTAAGAGTTTTTTTTTTTCTTCCGAAACAGAATATTTTCTTCTTGGAATGTATTCATATATATATAAAAAATAAATGTGTATATTTTATATATAAAATTATATTAAAATAAAAAGCAGTGGCTTGTTTATATATAGATAGATAGATAGATAGATAGATAGATAGATAGATAGATAGATAGATAGATAGATCAAATATAAAAAAATTATCACAACTTAACGCAGATGGATTTCTTCAAAAAATGCACAACATTTACACTGACAAAGTAATGCATTTTCAAGCTATATAATATATAATCCACTCATTCACATTCTAGGGCAGCACAGTATATTGCGAAATTATCACACTAATATGTGATGCATGTATCGCAGACTTGTGAAATGACATTTTATGCAATGGTTATCTAAATATGACCAGATGCGACCTTACTATCTTTAGCCCCACCTCCCCAGTAGTTGCTGTTCTGCTATTGGCTGGAGCCCAGAGCTGAAAATAAACACTAATGGTGGGAAAATGACAACAGCCAATCAGAGTCAGAATATCTGCGGAATATATGAGGTTTTCCACTCATTTAGTGTTTTGAAGACTAAATGTTTGCAGCTTGATACCATTTTTTTTGTCTGAATTAGATCAATTACTGTAATGCTCCTGAAACACAAATTACCATAACACTCAATAATGTCAGGGTAGTGTTGTCTCTTTCTCTTCCATTGACAAAATACCTCATCAATTAAGAGTGAATGACCTCTATTGGCATGTTGATCCTGAATTCAGTGTTGTTATTTTGGTTTTGTCACTTAATTTCTGTCATTTTAATTATTTAGATGGAGCAGACCAATGAGAAACTGCAAAGTAAACTGGATGAGCTGAGGCAGCACGCAGCGTAAGTATCAGCGGAAGAATTTGTGGGGAAATCTGAACAAAATCTCTAATCATAAATGTGTGTGATGCAGGTGTAAAGTGGACCTGCAGAGGCTGGTGGAGACTCTGGAGGATCAGGAGCTGAAGGAGAATGTGGAGGTGATCCAGAACCTCCAGCAGATCATCCTGGAGCTGCAGGTAAAACACCAGAGATCTGTGCTCAAAACATTTGCTGCAGAATCCGATATTTAAAATGATCATTAACACCTTATCCCAGGGTTCTCACGAGATGGTACATCTCAAGGGGTCAATTCTAATAAAGAAATTAAAGTTGGTTAAAAAAATTAAACGAAAATGTTATTTAGGTATACAATTATTTATTTTTTATAACATTTTGTGTTTTTGAGGGGTTCCCAGAATATATAATAATTACAACAAAACAAAGAAAACAAACTAAAAAATAACTAATAATAAAAACAAACATTATGAATGAATGAAGTCACAAATGAAGACAAACTACAATTTTTAATTTTGGTCATTTTAGTTAATTTTGTCTTCCTTGTTATTATATATATATATATATATATATATATATATATATATATATATATATATATATATATATATATATATATATATATATTAAAATAAATGTTTATATACCTGTCTAATGATTATATAGATGAAAGGAGTGATGGATAGATATAGATAGACAGTAGATAGATAGATAGATAGATAGATATAGATGGACAGAAATACAAATGGATAGATATGTGGATGGATAGATAGATAGACAGACAGACCGATTGATATATAGATATACCATAGATGGATGGATGTATAGATAGATAGATAGATACATAGATAGATACATAGAAATACATGTATATATGCGTAGATATGGAAATATAGATGCATAGATAGGTGAAAATATAGATGGATAGATATGGAAATAGATGAATAGATGATAGATAGGTAGAAATATGGATAGTTAGCTATATGAAAATATAGGTGAAGAATATATAGATTGATACATATGGAAATGGATGCATAGATTGATAGATATGGAAATATAGATGATAAATATATAGATGATAGGTAGAAATATAGATGGATAGCTATGGAAAATAGATGGATAGCTATATAGATATAAATATTAATGGATAGATATGGAAATGTAGATTGATAAATATATAGATGGATACATGTATGGAAAATAGATATATAGATGAATGGATAGATGATATATGGGTAGAAATATAGATGGATAGATATGGAAATATAGATGATAAATATATAGATGACGGGTAGAAATATAGATGGATAGCTATGGAAAATAGATGAATAGATATTGATGGATATATATAAATGGATAGATATGGAAATATAGATTGATAAATATATAGATGGATACATATATGGAAAATAGATATATAGATGAATGGATAGATGATATACTGGTAGAAATATAGATGGATAGATATGGAAATAAAGATGGATAAATATATAGATGATATGTAGTATATAGATGGATAGATGTATAGATGATAGGTAGAAAATAAATAGACAGATGTATCGATGGATAGATGTATGGAAAATGGATATATGCAAAATAGATGGATGGATGTATAGATGATAGATAAGTGGAAATATAGATGGATAAATATATAGATGGCTAGATATAGGTGATGGGTAGAAATATAGATGGATGGATGTATGGAAAATAGATGGACAGATATATAAATATATAGATAAACAGATGGATTGAAATATAGATGTATAAATGGATAGAAATATAGATGAATAGATGGAGAAGGTGAAACACGACTGGTGCTGCTCCTTTGTGTTGACATTGTACAATTGAATGATTTGTTAATTATTTTTGGCGGGCTACATAAAATCTTCATTTTAAATCAAACTGTGGACTGTGTGAAATTCACCCTATTGTGAAGAATGTTGTCTTGATGAGTTTGCAGTTTTTAACCCAGAATGTCTGTCCAACAGAGGGAGAGTGCGGGGATTGCTGCCACCATTGACGCCATCACATCAGGCAATGCTTCATCTCTGGAGGCGGCTGCGCACTGTTCCCCGTCTGCTGCCGGAGCACAAGCCGTATGTGTCTTTTTGCATTGATATTTATAAATAATGCTGCAAGATATTGGGGGGAAAAGTGACATTGTAATATTTATGAATTGTAAATATGTTTAAGTAGCAACAGTGTGTGAATATCTCCAGCCTCTAATGGTAAAGATGAATTAATTCTATTGTTTATAATCAGACTTGATCAAATCAGTCAGCAGAAACTCTTTGATTGACATTCTCCCTTTGTACGTGTCATAATAGGGGGAAAGCCCCGCCCACTAGTGCCTATCTCTTCCTCATTAGCATAAACCGCAGCCCTGAGTGAGAAGCAGCCGTCTGTCCATTAGCCATTAGAGTGTTTGAGCTGCTGAAGATAATGTCAGCATAGACCAAGAGGATTATAGATGTGGAACAGAGACAGGACTCTCCTTTTCCAGTATTTCATCAGTTCTGCTTATTCCATTTTAGGACCCCTGTCCAGGACAGGACGGTGCTGTTCCCGAAGCCAAAGACTCTCCTGAAGCATACACAGCCCAGCATGCACTGCGGCAGGCTCAGATGTCCAAAGAGCTGATTGAGCTCAATAAAGTGCTGGCTCTGAAAGAGGCTTTTGTCAAGAAGATGTGTCAGAATGACAGCCATCTGGAGCCCATGCAAACACAGTACCAGGTAAGTCTCCATCTAGAGCTGTGCAATCTATAATGCTCCTAAATCTAAGGGGAACACTGGAACATTCATTTTCGGCTTAGTCCCTTTATTAATCAGGGGTCGCCACAGCGGAATGAACCGCCAACTTATCCAGCATATGTTTTACGCAGCGGATGCCCTTCCAGCCGCAACCCAGCACTGGGAAACACGCATACACTCTTGCTTTCATTCACACACATACACTACGGCCAATTTAGCTTATTCAATTCCCCTATAGCGCATGTCTTTGGACTGTGGGGGAAACTGGAGAACCCTGAGGAAACCCATGAGAAATGCTTGAACAACACAATGTAACTCTAAGTGTTTCCTTTATTTTTTTTTGAGTAGTGTATATCATATGGACAAAATGAAAAGTTTGTTTCATATGATGCTCAATTGGTGTTGCAAAATAAATGTTTACAGTAATATATTTTTCAATATGTTGATATTAGATAGATATAATCGATCGCGGATGTTATTTTAGGCGGATACAAAATTATGTAGAAGGATGATAATAATAGTAAAAAAAAAAAAAAACGTCTCTCTGAATATACTTGGGTGGCCGTTAATATACCTGGGCGGCCCGCCCAAGTAAAGTCTGTGTGGGAAGCACTGTACACCTCCAATAGAGATACAGATGATCACAATCTGAAATGTTGCTAGAATTTTTTTCATTTTTTTTTATTTTTTTTATGTATGAGCAATATACTGTATATTGCATCACCAAAAGTGATTGAGGTCATGTCCATGGCCCAATCCCAATTCTACCCCTTAGCCCTTCCCCTTACCCCTACCCCTCGTTTTGCGCGTGCCCGCCAAGGGGTAGGGCTGTCCCAATTCTCTTTAGCTTGAAGGCGTAGGGCTAAGGGCTAGGGCTATACACCCCTTCGAACTAAGATTTTCCAGGACCACACTTCAAACGGAGGGGTAAGAATATTTCCCAGAATACACCTGACACAACTGAACCCGGAAGTAAGGAGATCCACAAATTAGTATTTTTTGTCATTATTACGAATTTTTACGACAAACAAACACATGATTTAGTATATTCATAACCGCGTTCATGTTTTACGGTCATGCTTTTTAAAAAAAACGCAAAAAAAAAAACGCTAAATTTCGCGATCTATAATCCCTAATAATAACTCCTGTACAGCAGTCCTACAACATTCTGTCACTCGATAACACTCGAATCCCCTGTCAGAGCAGTCTAGTGGCTGAAAATGAGCGTTTTACAGTGTCTGCTATAATGTTAATGTTGTTTTTGGTGTGTTTACATAGATGAATATGGCCACTGTGTAAATACACGGTACAGTTACGATCTTATTGCCACATTAGATCGTTATGATAACATAATATATGCCTTCAGTGATTTCCTGAAGATAAACACTACAAAATAACACAACTGGAATAACTACAGCAGTCGCGATCGTCTGATCTCATATGAAGCAAGAGATCGTGATGACATATGATGACGTGTGCAGGTGTTGAAGTGCTGTCCCAATTCTTAGGGGTAAGTTTTGAAGCCCTTCCCCTTAACCCTCGGTTGTAAGGGCCAAGGGGAAGGGGTAGGGGTACAAAAATAGAATTGGGATTGGGCCCATGTGTTGTGCAATAAGTCTGTATATTGATTATGATGACAGGCCTATTGATTAATTGCATAAGCTTTTGTCATGATGTTGAACTACGCTGCAAAAAAGAGTACTTAAACATAAATGATGTTTACTGTTCCAAAACATTTTAAGTGGGTCTTAAAATAGAATATATTGTGTTCAATGGGGAAATAAAGTTGTTGTTTTTTTACCTATACTTTTAAACAGAACATATTTTAGAGTGGTAATCACAACACTAATATTTTTATGCAAGATTATCATGGCGTCAGAATCTTATACCGGCCCATGACTGCATTAAAGTTGTGTTGAGCTGTTTTTGCCCTCTTCTTCCTTCAGGAGAGCATTCAGAGTCTGCAGGCTGCAGTCGGCTCTCTGCAAAAGGAGAAAGAGGATCTCGTCCAGACTCTCCAGTCTGCCAAGAAGGACACCAATCAGGCCAAGTAAATCCATATCTGTTTCTCTTCAAACTTTACTGACAGATTTAATGCTACACAATAGCTTCATTACTTAGGGTTGATGCAGGCATGAAAAACCTGGAGAAGTCATGGAATTTTGACATGGCATTTTCCAGGCCTGGAGAAGTTTTGGAAAAACCTACAAAGTTTAGCAAAAGTAATGGAAAACAAATATATGTATACCAGAATATAGGTTAGTTATCTTGAAACTTCTGAACTTAATCAGAGGAGCCTGATAGAAAATCCTCATTTACAAGAAAAGAAGTCTGATGGATTTAGAAGGTTTTGCATCTGAACTCTTCAGTTATTCTGCAAAATATATGTAAGAGATGCACTGCTTATCTGGATTGATACAGAACTGCTCAATTCATTTACAGTATTTAAGATAAGATTTACATTGAAAGTGTAATTAAATTATCCCATACTTTTTCTGTGAATAAGTAATTTATTTATAGTAACTATTCACTTTAGGGCTGCACGATATTGAAAAAATATTACGTTGTGTTTTTTATAAATAAATAAAGTTTGACCTTAAGGGTTTTTTTTTGCTAAGTCATTGGTTGTTTCTCAATTCCAAGAACGGACTTGCGTTCTTGTGGAGACCGGTCTTGCCAGGTGTCCTCAGAAGAACGAACTCGGGAGACCACGAGAACAGAGAACGCGACCTGTGAGAAATGAGATGCTGCGCTCTTCCTGATGGTCACGTGACCTTCACGCGTTTTAAATGAAAAATTATTTAAACATTGCAACATTCATACAGTGATTTATTGTTTTTCACCCTTTCACAATATATACTCTACATAAAGACTTTACAAATATATGTTGCACAATAGAAATAAAACCGATTTTAATAGGAATTTCAGCAAATAAACACCCTTAGGCCCCGTTTACACTAATGCGTTTTCGTTTTGAAACGGCGTTTTAGATCAAAAACGATCCGCGTCCACACTAGTGTTTCATCTAGCGTCTCTAAACATATCTCCGTCCACACTACTCCACCAAAAACGTATATCACGTGACCATTCGCGCACTCTGGGCATGCGCGTTCAAGTATAAACAGGAAGCATGTGTCTCGGTCGGCATTTGGTTATTGTTAGTCAACAAACGCTGGTTGAACGATGAACGCGAGCGAGTAGCGAGTGCTCGAACAATAGCTTGCCTCTTGCGAATATATGCAGCTGCTGTAGTAAAAGGCAGAGTTTAACTGCACAATGGTGCCTAAAATGGACAATAGTGCAAACAACGCTCCCATTTCTGTGTCCATGTTGTTGTTTACAGTGAAGGCTGGTCTGCCGTCTTCCGGTAGCGTTATAGTCATGTGATAGGGGCTTGACGAATAAGGGAAGGATACGCAATGACCCAAAAGCCCCAATCAGGTAGCGAATCTCAGCAGCCATGCCTCCGTTTTCAGATGTCTCCGTTTTCCCCCAGCCACACTGAGACGGAGCAGCAGCGCTTCAGAATGAAAACGACCTCTCCAGCGTTTTCAAAACGCTCCGTTTTTGGGGCTCGAAAACTCCGGCGTAGTGTGGACGGATGGTGTAACCGTAGCAAAACTTCTGTGTTTTAAAATGAAAACGCATTAGTGTAAACAGGGCCTTAATGTGTTTATTCCATTATTAAGATGTTCATGGTCATGTTTATATTCACCATCTCATTTAGGGAAACTCCTGAGATAAATAAGTTATATCTCTGAACTTTAATTATAAACCTATATAAAATGCTGCGCTTCCCACCTCCAATCGCAATGACTTCTGGGACTTCTAGAGCGAGTTCGGTGCTCAAGTCTGCATCGGTGCGTCCTCTATATCAAGAACACATCTGGGACGTTTCACGCATCTTCCGTTCTTGCGGTCTTGAGTATTGGAACTGAACTTTGGCAGCTGATGATGACGTTACACGAGGACACAAGAACACTGAAGAACGCATATTGGGAAACAGCCATTGCTTTGCTTGGGCTGATTTTGTAGAGCAGTGAAATACAAATATATCTTTATGTAATTTATTATATACATATTATAAGCGAACTACAGTCATGAACCCAATGGAGCAAATATTAAAGTGAAATAAAACGTGCTTTGTTATTTTTGGAGAGCGTAACAGTATTCAGTCACAGAAATTGATTAGTCAAATGTAAAATAGTGTTCATCATATAATTCAATCAAATTAATCTTTATTAAACTTTATGCACTACTAAAATGCTTTAAATGCTCTTAAAATGCTCACACAGTCACAGGCCTTAAAACACACGCAGATAATAAACTGTCACTCTATTGTGGTTCAATTCTGCAGTCTCTCCACAAATCTTGTGTTTTGACCTGTGGTTTTTGGTCGTCTATAAATCTAACTCAACATCACGTATCCTGTGAATATTGTATACGTACACATTGCGATATCGATGCTCAAACTATAATTGTGCAGCCCTAATTCACTTTGTAACTAATTCCATCCTCTAGACTAAGCGAGCAGCGCAGGAAGAGGCTTCAGGAGCTTGAAGGACAAATGACTGAGTTAAAGAAGAAACTGCAGGATCAGTCCAAGCTGCTGAAGCTCAAGGAGTCGTCTGTGCGCAATGTGGCCAAACTCAACCAGGAGATTCAGGTTTGGCTTCACAAAAACCTCATATGTTTAATCTGTTAGCTAGGAACGAGATTTATCTTCAATCAGAATCTTTATTGTGATGTCAAATCCTGGTTGCGATGTGGTTTTCAGACAAATCGACAGATGTTTACACTAGTGTTGTCACGATACTGGAATTTTAAAAACATCCATTTCCTGCTAACATTTGACTGCGTTCTTAAACAGCACTGATTCGCCATTGTGTTCACGTGCTCAGCAGAAATGACAGTGATTGGCCGTGAAGGTCATCAGTTTACCGAACTCATCGCTGTTTACTGAGTGTCACCACAGATACAGGGACACTGGAGCATTTTAAAGCCGTGAAGATCAGTCGATTCATCAGTGGATCGCTCTTATGTCAGTTTATAAACAGACCAGCTGATCTTCGCAGCTTTAAAATGCTCCAGTGTCCCTGTATCTGTTTACACTCCGTAAACAGACAATCACAGTCATTCCTATTGAGCATGAGAACAATGGGAAATCAGCTCTGTTTAAGAACGTGCTCAAATGTTAGCAGGAAATGGACGTTTCTAAAATATCAGTACCAATTGTCGAATTCCAGTATCGTGATAAACTAGTTTACACTTTGCAGTGCTTTTAGCTCAACATTTATAACACACTCACTATTCCTCAGCTTAATCTCTGATATATCAGGGGTTTCCACAGTGGAATGAACCACCAATTGCTCTGGCATTAAGCCTGATTGTGGTCTCACATCTTGTTTGATGTTTTCAGGCCATGAAGTCTCAGCGTGTGCAGCTCATGAGGCAGATGAAGGACGACTCTGAGAAATTTCGCTTGTGGAAACAGAAAAAAGACAAAGAAGTCCTGCAGCTCAAAGAGAAAGTGAGTGTCAATTAGGGGTGTGCGATATAACGATAAAAATGTCTTCACAATCTGTTTTTGTTAAGCTTTAAAAAAAAAAAAAAACTTTTTGAGTGATGCTAATGGTCTAATCTGAATCAATGAATTATGCTAAGCTAACAGAGATCAGCTGAATGGATTCAGAAATGGTAAAACTTGCCAGTTTAACACTGGAGGAGCTGTAAGATGAGTGTTTTCTAAGAAAAAAGTGTAGTGTTTCTTCAATATTTTTTCGCAGGAGTTTGAATGTTTGTCATTTTGGCTTGTTTCAGGATCGTAAACGGCAGTATGAGATGCTGAAACTGGAGCGAGACTTCCAGAAACAGGCCAGTGTGCTTCGCCGCAAGACAGAGGAGGTGAGCGGGTTCATCAAAAGTTGAACTGCAGTCATTTACACTGGCTGTTTGCTTTATTTCTAACACTTCTCCCTGCTCAGATGACAGGACATTAGCTGTTTCCATCCACCTTGTTGTATGTGCATTTTGGAAAATTTCATTAAAAAGATTATGGAAAAGCCAAGATGTGCATCACTGTTGAAAATGTACTTTAAAACGTTTGTGCACTACTGAGTAGCATAAACTTTTGTGCAATAAGACAAATTATATGAACTATCCAATGAATAACGAAGCACCACCTAAACAGTGTTGCCAACTTTGCGATTTTGTCGCTATATTTAGCGACTTTTCAGAACCCCCCCTCCCCCCCAAGCAACAAATTTTCAAAAAAGCTACTAGCGACAAATCTAGCGACTTTTTTTTGTGTGTTACTGGAGATTTTTATAGACTCATGAGTCCGTACTGTACCGTCCCTACTGTTCTCAACGAGCTGCGGGTAATGCCGTTGGCCCCTCCCCCGCCTCAGCACTGACAGGCGGCCCAGTCCTCGTACAGCAGTCTCTCCCACCTGCAGCCTGAGATCAGATGCCCCTCTCTGCGTACCGACGGCAAATGATTTAGCGCCAGGAGTGCGAGTTATTTCCATTGTAAAGTCAAACCGATCTGCTTCTCCTTTGCTTTAACAGTTTAATTTGACCGTTTATTCTTTTCTTGTTCACAATCACAGATATTTTAGTCCGAGTTTATTACATCTGAGAGATTACTGCAAATTTACTACACATCTATTCTGATATACTGTATTCAAACAGCAATACATTTAGTTAAATTGACATGCATATATAAAGCGTAGTGCAAATATAAATACCTCTTTATTAACCATAGGCTGTTAAACAAACAGAAACGGTAGAACGTAATGACGTCAGTAATATGCAAATTGACGTATGATGTAATCTAGCGACTTTTCAGGCAGAGCTTAGCGTGTTTTCATTAAAAATAGTTGGCAACAGTGCACCTAAATGTAAATATTGCCAGGCTGCTCTTACCATGAAACATATTTTGTTGGAGTGTGGAAGTTTGAATACCATTAGACAGCATTTTTATAAGGAGAGTACTCTGGATATTTTTTAAACTGTACCACCAGGAAGAATCTTAAATTATTTTTTAAAAATTGAGCTGAAATCATATTTAACTTTGAATATATTTTTGTGTGGATTTTATTTATTTCTATTTTATATATTTGCCTTTTTATTGTAATACGAATTTGTTTTTTTATCATGTAATATTTTATGTCTATCCATTTTCCCATGAAATAGCTATAAGTTGCTGATGTGGCAGTAAATAAATAATAAATAAATAAATTAATTAATTATCCAATAAGGAAAAAATGCACAGATGAGGATGGAAACGCATATGCTAAATAAATTCCAGCATGCACATCAGTAAAGTGATGTGATTTAGTTTAAACAGAAGATGTGATTATAAAAATGGTCGCAATGGAACGGCACTAAATATATATATATATATATATATATATATATATATATATATATATATATATATATATATATATATATATATATATATATATATATATATAAATAAATACTCACTCTTCACTTAACTTCAAATGATTTTAGACTTTTATGAGTTTGTCTTTTGTTGAACACAAAGGAAGATATTTTGAAGACCTGTGTAACTTCCATAGTAGGAAAAACATGTGGAAGTGGATGGTTACAGGTTTCCAGCATTCTTCTAAATATCTTTTGTTTTTAAGAGAAAAAAAGAAACTCAAACAGGTTTGGAACAAGTAAAGGTAGAGTAAATGATGACTATTTTTATTTCTCTGTGAACTGTGCCTTTAGTGGACAAACCAGCGTCAGCCGAACGCCTCAGCCTTCAGTCAGTCCATCATCGCAGTGCTTCAGTATTATTATTTTCTCCAGACCTGTCTTGAGCATCTGTCTGCGCTCCCAAAGAGCGTCTCACGCCTCCAAAAGCCTGCGCATTCATTGCGTTTCGTCTTCGTCTTCTGAGGTGCAACTCATTTATTAGAGAAGATAAAACACCACAGTGGAGAGTCCCAACGGTGCATCAAACTACATTTCTCTCAGCAATATCTGAGCAGGTTTAGCAGGAAGGGGGCATTTTTGTGCTCTTGTTTCTGACTGGATGGAAACGCTGCTTTATTCACTAATGTTTTATATGGATATAAACATAGAAACTGCCCAATGTTTCTCCACAGGCTGCTGCTGCTAACAAGCGTCTGAAAGATGCTCTTCAGAAGAGGAGTGAAGTTGCAGAGAAACGCAAAGACGTCCAGAACCGAGGAGCAGAGAGTGTTACTAACAGAGTCAAGGTATGAGCTCAAACAGAAAAACTAAATTATTCATCCTTTTTTGAGAGAATTTGGGGAAATGCATGAAAAACTATTCGATTGAGAGTTCATAATATGACTTGGTAAAAAAAATACTGGTTAATCGATTTTTAAGTAATCTGAAATTAATCAAAACACTTCCTGAATATTATGAACTTTAGCGTTGCTTCAACTCTTATCCTGGAGATGTTGCTTTCTTTAAAATAAAATAAAATAATAAAACAGACTGATTTGTGGAAATTACCTGCTGTCAATTGATTCAAATATTTAATCATTGCATGATTGATGCGAGTTAACGCGTGATTATTTGCAACTAGGGATGCTCATTTCGTTTTATTTTACCAACCGACAACCGCAGCTCTTTAACTGAATATTAACCGTTAACAGATAAATATTAAAATATTATTTAATAAAAAAAATTATTGAGGTTTCTATTTTGTAACACATTAAATATTTTAAAATACTGATTTATTTTAACATGCGAACAGCATACAGAACATAACAGAGCATCTTCACGCACCTGCAGTGTTAAAGCATAGAAAAAAAGAATAAAATAAATTAAAATAATAAAATAAACAGGCCTGCCCTTGATATTTTTCACCTAAATGACCAATTTAGATTACAAAACGAAAACACTGACTGAATCCTTTTTAAGAACCGGCATTTGCTGATTTTTCCAATCATGTTTTTTTTATCCGTCATATAAAAATATCAGGCTATTAAATCGATCGCTCCACTGAAGATATGCATTTGATTAATGCTTCATTGTTATTATGTCACAAAACCCCTTTTAACATTATAATAGAAGTCATTAGTTTAAAGATTATGTCATAATGACTTATTTCCTCCGTCTCAATCAGCATCAGCGCTGCTTTGTCAACTCGTCTGTCAAACTGTGACTAGAAATATTCTTCTTTCATTTTTCTTCCTTGACAAAATAAGTCTGTAGGCACGTGTGGTTGCACGTGTTACCATCCCGCAAGTTAACAAATATGTGTTGCACATCAGGGGCTGATCACAGCGAACGGATTCCGTTTCAAAAATACGAGGCGCACCGCACCACACCGCCTTTAATGTCGACAAGAAAAAAGTCATTGTCACTTTGTTTTTATGCCACTATAGGAAACGACTGAATCAGCTGGTCTATTGTGCGCGAGTGTTGCTGTCCATGTTGTTATAATTGTAATATACAGAATAACATTGTGATATCCATGATTTGTAAAGTAATCTGCCTACAGCTCTGGCAAACTTGAAACTGCGACCTCAAGTTTCTCCTCCATCATTAAAAAAACAAATTTCGTCCTGACGACACAAGTACTGCAGGCAACTCAACAGAAACCCTCCTCTGCTTTCATTTGATTGAAGAATGAAAAAGACGCGACTGACTTCTTCATAGACCTGTGACAGGCTGCCCCAATGCTGACATCACCAGTCAACCTGTCTTTATTTGATACTGGTGCAAAAATTCACAAAGTGTTCATATGAATATGTAGATCCATACGGCAGACCAGATAACTTTATAGCGTTAGCTAGTTAGTGACATTGTGCAGCATTTCCATTCCGCTAGCTTAATTACCTTCATATTTCATTATGTATGATGAAGCATACAATTTAAATCCTTTGGCCAATTTGGTGGCTGGACATTTAGATGATAATGAGCATATTCGGTGGACATCTGTGATGCTTAACTTTGGTAGTTCCTGGAGGCTTCTTGTATAAAACAACTCCAAATTAGCGGAGAGTGAAAAAATGGAAGTGTTCTGCCCAGGTTGATTGGAACGCGAAAGTTGCGCATATACCCTATTATATATTGTATAAAACACTACTTACTACTTTCAATAACAAACCGCTGGCGCATATGAAATAGCGATGAGCGGAGGTGTTCTACCCAGGGATCCGGTTTGGTCACGTGACATTCGACATATACCCTATTCCACTCAGGGTTGAGTTTTATTTCAACCGCAAGCACGAAGCACGCAACAGCATAACGTGAGGCGCGCATAAGCAGCGCGCAAAACAGTTAATAAACCATTAAAAAATGCCCTTCTCAATGCAAAAAGTGTGTTCAGTGATCGGCCCCTTATGCAGCCAAACTTTAAAAATATATAAAATAATATTTTTTTAATCGTTTAACTGATACCATTAATCGGATACAAACACACCCTTTCGGTTAACGGTTAATCAGTTATTTTGAGCATCTCTAATTGTAACATAATCACACGTTTTATCTTTACCAAATGCACCTTAAATTAATATTATGCATTTTGAAACTGCATAATAACATCAGAGATTTAAGTGCACAAAATGAAAAGCTGAAAAATAACTTAATTTAGCTTAAAGTGACAATGAGGTCTTAAAATGTTTGGAAAGATTCTTAAAAAGGTATTAAAAGGTACTGAATTTCACCTGTATCCTATATTCCTGTATATTCCTATGTAAGTGCTTGGAGAAAGTAATTGTTGTTTTCATAATTTGTTGCTGAATAGTTAATAATAATTAACTGTTTATATTAAATAAATTGGTTTTGCATAAAATGAAAACTGTGGAGCCTGTGCATGGGCCTGTAGCGTGATCTGCCTGTCTTTTCCCTTATTCTTCTTTCTTTTTACATGTTAGATTGCATTTAAAAGAGCCAATGGCAGTGATTCAATGTTGAGCTTGGGGCAAACATGCCAACAAACCTTTTCCTAAAATACTATACTGTAGAATACTATAACAAATAGCATCTGAAATGTGATGAAGTATGTGGTGTACATGTGTGTAAATATGTCATTTGCCACAGCTGTGGACAAGTGCTGGAAAATGTCTGAAAACGCATCTGGAAAGTGCTTAAATTTGACTTTGACACTGAACTGTGTATGAGGCATGAGTTGAGTAGGTTGCAGTATCTAGCCATGAATGATAAATGATGAAGCCACTTTATTCTGTGGGAATATACAGTTGACGTCAGAATTATTACCCCAATTTTTGCATAACAAAGAGATTTTCAACACCTTTCTAATCAGAATAATTTAATAACTCATCTCTAATAACTGATGATTTCTTTTCTCTTTGTCATGATGACAGCACATAATATTAGACTAGATATTCTTCAAGATACTAGTGTTCAGCTTAAAGTGACATTTAAAGGCTTCACTAGGTTAATTAGGGTAAAGTTAGGGTAATTAGGCAAGTCATTGTATAACAGTGGTTTGTTCTGGAGACAATCCATAACTAATATTACTTAAGGGGGCTAATAATATTGACCTTAAAATGGCTTTAAAACAATTAAGAACTGCTTTTATTCTAGCCCAAATAAAACAAATAAGACTTTCTCCAGAAGAAAAAATATTAGAGGAAATGCTGTGAGAAATTCCTGAATCTGTTCAACATCATCTGGGAAATATTGGAAGAATAAATATAATAATTTTGACTTTAACTGTATTTGCATCTTGCTGTAATTGTGGTCTGTTGGACTGGTTCAGAACTGGCTGCTGAATGAGATCGAGGTGCTGGTGAGCACAGAGGAGGCCCGGCGGCACCTGCAGGATCTGCTTGAGGACAGGAAGATGCTGGCGGAGGAGATCTCACAGCTTCGCCAGCAGATGGAGGCGGGAGAGAAACCGGTGTCTAAAGTCCGGGTGAGAGGGAAACACGCATACCATACACACGACATCTAAAACCATGCAGAACCACTAAACCAAACGCATACACAACACTGTTGATCTGATTCAGAACACACACACACACACACACACACAGAGGACTCACACACACAGAGGAGTGTTTTCAGGATTCATATTGGTGCAGGACATCTTTAGATTCTGATTAGGATCTGATAAAATGTGTGTGTATAATATAGCGTAAATGAGTGCACCCCTCACAGATCTCTTTTACAGTAATATTTCCTACATATTATTATTTTATGTTTATTGTGAACCCTCAATTGAGTACAATCATTCAACATTTCGAGGTACATTTGAATCTCAATATGTGACCTTAGGTGATATACAATTTACGTACGTTATTGTCAGGTGTACTAACTATAGATAGTACTCAAATTTTGTTAAATTATAGAAAGAATGAAAAACCGTACAAAAGCACGCACATCCCTCTTAACTGGGTGCTCAGCCAAAAAACGCAACAGGTGCAAAATTATAAATTCAACCAAGGCGGCAACACCAAAGCTCCAAAAATGCAAATTTATTAAATTAAAAAGGCTGACACAAAGCGTGTAACGTTTCGAGTGTGGTTCGAAACGTGAGAAAATTTAATAAACTTGCATTTTTGGAGCTTTGGTGTTGCCACCTTGGTTGAATTTAAATTATAGAAAGAAAAATAGCATGAAGAAGAAAAAAAATAAATAAAAAGAGTAAAAATAAAATGAAAAGTAAATAAATAAATAAAATAATTAATAATAATAGAAATTAAAGCACTATTTACATCCAGGGTAGAACGCATGTCTGTAGTTTTTAATTATGAGTTGCATAACCATTAAAATTAAAAGTCAGTGAATGAAAATTTTCATATTTCTGAGAACGGTCTCTTTAATATTCCTCACACATTTTTTGGTCTACCTTAACCTGTTTTAGATTTTTATCTTATATATGATCATTATTGTTATCTATGTATTTTATCTTGTGTATCGTTTATAGCTGTTGATGATTTTTAATTGTTAGAATATTTTTATAATTATAGAAAAGTGATATTTATAAAACGTGGTAAACTTGATCTGTTTTTTTTTTTTTTTTTGGCATGACACAGCCAGAGAAGCTGATCTGGCAATGAAATCAAAATTCTCTCTCCCACCTTAACGCAGCCTTTTCTTCAATTTAATTGGGATTCATATAGGTGTTCTGAATCATATTAAATTCCTTGAAGCACTCGTCAGTGGGAGTTTGATGCATTTTGTATTTTATTTGATTCATTTTTTTGTCCTCCTTTAGCGTCGCACTCTGACCATTTCTGAGTTGGAGGGTAAATGTGAGCTGGAGGCGTCCATCAGTAAACAAGTGGAGAGTCTGGACACAGAGATGGCCCTCAGGTCAGATCACTACACTCACTAAACAAAATAATTCATCTTTAAATGGATCCTTGATTAATGTTTCAATACAATAATAAAAGCAGTAACGCTTTAGAATAATGGCATGGTTTCCGCTACATTCATTCTTCCATGGCGGGGCGCCACACCAAAATTCATCCCGGTACGGCTACATAACAGCTTCTCATTCAAAAACATTCAGTCTTTTTTTTTTTTTTTAAATAGCGGGTTATAATCGCACCAAAACGTATTAAAAGCTAAGTGAATTATAACAGCGCAAACTTTTCCGTAATTGTAGTGCTGTGCGTTATTTGTTTAACCCTTTAAAGTGACATGCTGACTGATTGACAGGTGCGTGATGCCTGAGGCCAGCAAACACAACGTAGTTTTTAGTTAGGATGAACACAGTTTCCATAATTGTACTTTATAGCCTATGGCTCTGCATATGATGACTATCTTGCTGGAGTTTAGAGCCATTTCACTTTACTTCAGGACGCATTAATGTTGCTCTGTAGGTCTATTGTACGCAATTATAAATGTTTCTAGCTAATCTAATAAATGTTGGAGACTTACTCACTACATAAACGCACTAAATTGCACTTCAGCAGCGTTTATTTGAGCGCACGCAAGAAAATCTGCACTTGAGTATATTTGAGGGCGTGCAAAAAGTTTTGTGCACGAACAGAGGAAATTAGCGCGCAAGCAAAGAGATTCGCATGCTCGTATTACACGAATGCGATCTCGACTTGTAATACTGTGCTTATGACATTTGTCATTGAAATAACGCCATTATTGGCATAGGTAGTTGGTAGATCTGTGTCTTCCAGTCCTGCCGCCACAGCTGGAAAAAATCCTAGAGGAAACACTGAATGGTCCATTAGTTTGTATTTAATATCCTATTTCAGGGTTCATACAGTGATGGAAAATCTGGAAAAGTCATGGAATTTCAACATGGCATTTTCCAGACCTGGAGAAGTTTTGGAAAAATAAAAAAACCCACAGGGTTTTGGAAAAGTCATGGAAAACAGATATCTGTATACTTGAATATAGGTTATTTACTTCTTTTCTGTCCTTGGCCAATCACCGTCACATTATTAGTGCTGTGTAAGCATTATCTAAATCAATTTGCATAGATATAAATGTAATCTAAGTAGATTGCTGCGTGTTTTACGATATGCTGTAATAAATTTGAACATGCGTTGTTTTTCTTTTAGCACACATATGTAGACATGAAACATTAGGTCATGAAAATTTACTTAAGTCTTGGAAAAGTCATGGAATTTTAGTAGTAAGAATGTGTATGAGGCCAGATATTTACTAAGTTTAAGTATGAATCCTCTCAAGCAGCATTTATAAATCATAGTTCAACATTAACGAATGCATTATTAAAATCCAAAGTTGTGCTTGTTAACATTAATGCACAGTGAGTTAACATGCACTAACGTCATTTAACTTAAATAACATTAGCTAACGGGCGACGCAGTGGCGCAGTAGGTAGTGCTGTCGCCTCACAGCAAGAAGGTTGCTGGTTTGAGCCTCTGCTGGGTCAGTGTGGAGTTTGCATGTTCTCCCTGCGTTTGCGTGGGTTTCCTCCGGGTGCTCCGATTTCCCTCACAGTCCAAACACATGCGGGGAATTGGGTAGGCTAAACTGTCTGTAGTGTATGAGTGTGAATGAGTGTGTGTGGATGCTTCCCAGAGATGGGTTGCGGCTGGAAGGGCATCCGCTGCGTAAAAACGTGCTGGATAAATTGGCGGTTCATTCCGCTGTGGTGACCCGAAAAGAAAATGAATGAATGAACATTAGCTAACGTTAACAAAGATGAATAAATGCCGTTATGTATTAATAGTTGTTTGTTCAGGTTAGTAAACACATTAACTAATGTATCATAATTTTAAAGTGTTACCAAATAATTTTATTAAAATTCTGCACTGAAAACACATTCAGGATGCACTTGGCTACAAACTAAAAGATGGCACTTTACCTTTTATTATTTTAAATGTTGTGTGTGTGTGTGCGCAAACTTATTCTTGAAGTGATGGGTAACACTAATAACTACACACTTTGAGTCATTTACAATGCATTTGCCAGTAATTCCTCATTTGTTTAGATCAGGCGTGCTCAATCCTGTTCCTGGAGATCTACTTTCCAGCATAGTTCAGCTCCAACCCTGATCAAACACACCTGAACCAATTAATTAGGACCTGAGCAGCACTTGATAATTACAGGCAGGTGTGTTTAATATGGGTTGCAACAGAAATCTGCAGGAAGGTCGATCTCCAGGAACAGGATTGAGCACCCCTGGTTTAGATTATAACTACAGCTACAAATGCCGTTTTCTTGACTTGTATATTGACATATATAATGTGCTTTATTTCCATACCCTTTCTAAGGTTTTTTGTGTAGGCTTGTATTTTACAGTGCTCTACAAAACTTAAAAATATCTCAGTGTTTTCAAACAATTATATACAGTATAATACACCAAAATCACACAAGTGCCAATTTCACATCTGCCACATGCATAACGAAGCTTATTTCTCATACATGCAAAAGTGTAAAATAGGCCTGTCACAATAATCAATATATCGACTTATCGCACAACACATGGACATCAATTCAATTATTTTTAGTGATGCAATATATATCGCCCATACATAAAAAAACAATTCTGGCATTATTTTAACTGATTGTGCTACATCTCTACCTCTACTGGAGGTGTCAGTATGGTTAAACGCTATAGTATTTACTATAAATTACTATAGTATATTTTCATGTCGATGTCTGACAACTGAAAATAGATGTGATAGCAAATATCGCAGCCTCGGTTACTTTTCACCTTGCACTTTTTTGTTAACACTAATTATTATTTATTTAGGATATGTATTTTCAACTTCTGATTCCAATGCCTAATTATTGAATTGTTAAAATGACTAAAATTAAATTAAATATTCTTAAAAATAAAATGTGTGTTTTTTGGAAGAGTGTACTTGCATTGTGATTTTATATTGTCATTCTGGCATTATATAATGAGTGGCATAAAATGGTCTTAAAATGACAATAATATCGTTTATCGCAATATATTTTGGTGCAATATATCGTACAACAAAACATAGATATCGTGACAGGCCTAGTGTAAAATAAACAATTTCTTCTTATCTTAAATAATGTTTCAACTCTTATCCTTTTAATTTAGTTTTTTTTCTTTTTGGTCGTCCATAACACAAGTTTATTCAAAATATAAAATACATTTACATATTGGTATTTTCTAATCCCCATAACGCATGTGCTTTGGTGTTTTGGAAAATATAAATAGATGCTTCAATATAATGTTAGCATCTACTTTCTCTGTGAATTTGTTAAAGTTTTGCTGCAAATGTCACATCACATCCATAATGCTGGAATCAGTGTTTCCTCTAGGATTTTTTCCAGCAGTGGCGGCAGGACTTTTTTTTTTTACAAAGATCTGCCAACTATTTCAAAGACAAATATTACACGCAGTATTACAAGTCGAGATAGCATTCATGTAATACGAGCATGCGAATCTCTTTGCTTGCGCGCCGATTTCCTCTGTTCGAGCACAGAACTTCTTGCACGCACTCAAATTTACACGTTCAAGTGCAGATCTTCTTGTGCGCTCTCCAGTAAGCGCTGCTGAAGCGCGATTTAGTGTGTTTTTGTGCGTTTTCCGACATTAACGCGTCCTGAAGTAAAGTGAAACGGCATTAAACTCCAGCAAGATAGTCATTGTATGCAAAGCCATTGACCTTTATCAATAAAGTATACTTATGGAAACTGTGTTCATCTTAACTGAAAGCTACGCGGTGTTTGCTAGACTCACGCACCTGTCAGTCAGTCTGTCAGAGAGTCAGTCAGCATGTCACCTTGAACAAATAGCGCACAGCACTACTACGGTTACAGAAAAGTTTGCGCGGTTTACCTCTAATATGTTTTGGTGCGATTATAATCCGCTATAAAAAACACGACTAAATGTTTTAAAATAAGAAGCTGTAATGTAGCCGTGGCGGGATGAATTTTGGCGTGGCGGCCCGCCACGGAGGAATGAATGTAGCGGAAACCTTGTGGAATTGCTCAATCCTTTTTATAATATCATGAGCAATAATCTGCAGTTTGTCATGGTATGATGTGTGTAATTTTAGCCTAAAGTTTTACACCGGTTGTTGATGACATTTTATTTGCAACAGTAAAGTATTAGGATACTTTATTGATTGTGTTGTTGTTTACAGTGAATATTTAAACACAACACTGATACAATTAATAATTATGACATTTCCTTTTTGAAGGACGTTACAGCAGGTTGAATATGTAAATGATTGTCCCTGTCTGCACTTTCTTTTCTTAGGAGCGCTCAGATCGCAGACCTGCAGCAGAAAGTTCTGGATGCGGATAATGAGGGCCGAATGAAGCAGCGCTGGGATTCAATCACAACCATCATAGAGGCCAAGAGTGCCCTGAAGATCCTCATGGCGGAGGTGAAGCTAACTCCACTAATATCTTTTTTTTAAATATTAATAATAGTCGACCTGCGTAATCAAAACATTTACGTTTATTTACAGTTTTTAATGCACTCTTTAGAACAACAGTTCTCAATCCTTGTTCTCGCTTATTTTGTGTCTCATTTAAAGTCATCATGAAGTGTAAATTATGATTTTTTTTTCTCCCCATATCGTGACGTACATACGATTTTAATTTTTGCTTGAATGAGAAAATGAAGGTCAGAGCATGATTTCATGCTTTGGGAGTGAAGATTTTATTCTCTAAGTCGGGCGTGAAGTCTGAAATTTAATTCATAATAGTCTTAAAAAGGTCTTAAATCTCCGAAGATGCCTTAAGTTGTAAAGAAAGCAGAAGGCAATGATTTCTTCATTTAGCCTGACATGTTTACTGTCCCAAAATATTTTAAATGTGTCCTAAAATTAAATATATAGTGTTCAATGGGGGAAAAGTTTTTTTTTTTTACCTAGACCTTTAAAAAAAGCATATTTTAGAGCAGTAATCACAATACTATTATGCTTTTATACAGTCAGAATCTTATACCAGCCCGTGCCTATTTGGCCTGTTTCAGGTTGTTGCGTCCAAGACGTCCAATGCGAAGCAGGAGAGCGAGCTGCAGCAGGAGAAGGCCAACCTGCTGGACATGCAGAAGGTGTTGTGTGACGAGCGCAAAGTGATGTCGGCCATGGACATGGAGCACCAGAGTCACCTGGTGGAGATGGAGCAGAGACACCAGGAGAAGGTCTGCGTCACGCTGACATATTTAGGCCCAATCCCAATTCTAGCCCTTGGTTCGTTGGTAAAAAAAAAAAATCACAATGCTTTCAGGAAATTTCAGAACCCATACAAAATTTGCAACTCTCAATTTAAAAGGCTCTAATTTATCACCACAGCTCTACTTGGTCATTGTTTTATTCTTGAGAACAGTTTTAAATGGGAAGATGAACTAAATGATCTGCTAACTGTACTCTTTGTCTCAGATGTTCCTGAAAGGGTTTTCTGATTCTTGTGTATTTTTGTGCAGGTTTTGTATCTCCTCGGGCAGCTCCAGAATAAACCGGTTGCACAGGAGGAGCAGCAGGAGCTGGTGTCCAAACGCGAGCAGGAGCTGCTGCAGAGACTCCAGTTTCAGGTTCTCCATACATCACAAACACACACACACACACACACACTGCTGTAAGGCTGAATTTTACTACTTCTGAGTGATCGCTGTAACCCAAAGCACATGTCTTGCATATAGGCGTGCTGCCAGGGATTTTTGCAAAGCGATATTGCTTGGCTACCTTTTATGAAGGCCCAATTCTACCCCTTAGCCCTTTCCCTTACTCCTACCCCTCGTTTTGCTCATTCACGTGAAGAAATAGAGGTGTCCCAATTCTCTTTAACTTGAAGGCGTAGGGCTAAGGGGAAGGGGTAGATAGCCCTTCAAACGAAGATTTTTCAGGACCACAATCGAAACCATGGGGTAAGAAAATTTCCCAGAATACACCAGCTACAATGGCAGTTTCGCTGCACCCGGAAGTAAGAAGAGCCACAAATTAGTATTTTTTTGTCATTATTATGAATTTTTACAACAAACACGTTTTAATATATTCATAACCGCGCTCATGTTTTACCGTCATGCTTTAAAAGAAAAACCGCTAAAATAAAAGCCGCTAAATTTCACGATCTATAATTCATAATCATAACTCCTGTACAGCAGTCCCACAACACTCTGACACTCGAATATCCTGTCAGAAAAGTCTAGTGGCTGAGAATGAGCATGAGAATGTTGTTTTTGTGTGTTTACATGATGAATACGGCCACTGTGTAAATGCACAGTATAGTTATGATCTTATTGCCACATTAGATCATCATGATAACATAATATATGCCTTCAGTGATTTCCTGAAGATAAATACCAAAAAATAACACAACTGGAAAAACTACAGCAGTCTGATCTCATGTGAAGCAAGAGATCGTGATGACATATGATGACGTGTGCAGGTGCTGTAGTGCGGTCCCAATTCTTAGGGGTAAATGTTGAAGCCCTTCCCCTTCACACTCGGTTTCAAGAGCCAAGGAGAAGAGGTTGGGATACAAAAATAGAATTGGGATTGGGCCTAAGATTGGGCAACAATATTGTATCTGTATCTATGTTTCCATCCAAAATGCGAATAAACTTTATGCGCAAAACTAGATAATCGCATAAAAGACGTTCGAATAAAGCAGCGTTTCCATCCAATGAGTCAAAGAGAACAAAATCGTCACTTCCTGATTAACTGGCGCCAAATATCAACAGTAAAAACTGAATTTCCTGCAGTAGGAGAAGCTGCGTCAGTCTTTTCTTCATCTAATAAATGACTTGCGCCTCAGAAGACAAGCCTGACACACAGTGAACACGTGGTGGCGTTTGAAGGTGTCAGACGGGGAGCACAGACGCTCTTGATTCTGGAGGTCATTAATAATATAATAACACTAATACTGAAACAGTTCAGGCGTTTTAGAATGACCAAAACAACATGTCAGATGGTTTACAGTGTGCTCAGCCTGCTGGTTTGTCCATTCACACACATTTTTATCATCACATGATCTCTTATAACACAATCACATTACCTTTTTTTTTAATGCACACACTGGAATTTGTGCGGTAAAAGTGTTTCCATCGTAGTTTATGCGCATCTTTTCTTATTGAATAAAAAGTTTATGCTACTCAGTTATGCGCATATGTTTTTTTATGCGCATATCCAAAATGCGCATAAAATAGGTGGATGGAAACATAGCTTGTGACCCATTACCCTAATTAGTTGGCCCATGTATGATCTGGTTGCCAATTTGTGGCATAATTTCCCAAATTTGCCCAGCAATATTGCCCTGTGTTGCCCTATGCCCATCATCTTTTATTTTGATTAATGACCGGATTCTCTCTGTTGCATCTCGGCCACTTGAGCACCAAAATTCAACGTGCAAGTTAGAAAAAGTGAGTAAGAAACGGATGTGTTTGGAAAGTTTCTTTGTGAAAGGGAAAAGACCCAGCGAAAGGACCTGTGAACTGCTAAGGAATCAATTCGTAAACAAATCAGATGAATCCAGCATGTCTGTTCAAGAAGATCAACTAATGGAGATCGCAGATGACGGCAGCCTTTCACATATCGCATCTTTTCAGAAGCAAGTTTGTTAGTTACAGTGGAGGCACACTGCTTTTGTGCGCATATTGGGAGCGAGCTCTTGCGTATTCTAGGGGAACCCAGTTGAAAACATCTTCAGAGTGTTGCGAGCGCACCACAGATCAGAACAGACTGACCAGCTTCACATTTTGTATGAAATAGACTCATTTCGGTAGCACAGCAGTGCTGTTTAATTTTCTCCATTAATAAAACTTGTATCAGAGCTGCAGCAATGTTTGGTTTTGTCGGCTTGTCATCCTCTGAGAAAACGGCTGATGGACGATTGGCAATATATGTACACCCACCCCCCGGGCCGCGGTAAAATTGTCAAGCATTGACCAGTCCACGGTGACAAAAACAATGTGTGCTATAAAACTGAGCAATCATTCAGCAAGAAGAAAACATGTTAAGATATAAACACTTAGGCCCAATCCCAATTCTATTTTTGTACCCCTACCCCTTCCCCTTGGCCCTTACAACCGAGGGTGAAGGGGAAGGGCTTCAAAACTTACCCCTAAGAATTGGGACCGCACTTCAACACCTGCACACGTCATCATATGTCATCACGATCTCTTGCTTCATATGAGATCAGACGATCGCGACTGCTGTAGTTATTCCAGTAGTGTTATTTTGTGGTGTTTATCTTCAGGAAATCACTGAAGCATATATTATGTTATCATAACGATCTAATGTGGCAATAAGATCGTAACTGTACTGTGTATTTACACAGTGGCCATAGTCATCTATGTAAACACACCAAAAACAACATTAACATTATAGCAGACACTGTAAAAAGCTCATTTTCAGCCACTAGACTGCTCTGACAGGGTATTCGAGTGTTATTGAGTGACAGAATGTTGTAGGACTGCTGTACAGGAGTTATGATTAGGGTTTATAGATCGCGAAATTTAGCTGTTTTTTTTTTTTTTTTTTTTTGGTTTTTTTAAAAGCATGACGGTAAAACATGAACGCGGTTATGAATATAATAAATCATGTGTTTGTTTGTCGTAAAAATTCGTAATAATGACAAAAAATACTAATTTGTGGATCTCCTTACTTCCGGGTTCAGCTATTCTGCCGTTGTGGCAGGTGTATTCTGGGTAATATTCTTACCCCTCCGTTTCAAGTGTGCTCCTGAAAAATCTTCGTTCGAAGGGGTGTATACCCCTTGCCCTTAGCCCTACGCCTTCAAGCTAAAGAGAATTGGGACACCCCTACCCCTTGGCGGGCACGCGCAAAACGAGGGGTAGGGGTAAGGGGAAGGGCTAAGGGGTAGTATTGGGATTGCGCCTTATTTTGTGGATGCTTCGTCTCACAGGAGGAGGAAATCGAAAAACTGCGAGAACTGAGTGATCAGAACCAGAAGCTGAAGGAAGAGAATGAGCAGTTTAAACAGGTCAGAGTCTTTTCACTCACTAGTGCTTTAATTGAGATTTCCTTCGTTTCTGAACTGTAAAAGAGTTTATTCTCTCTGATGTTCACAGAAGTTGCATCTGGCGCAGCTGACCAGTGCGAAGAAAGTGCTGTCTGCGGTCAACGAGTCGCCGGACACATCTTTCGAGTACATTCCACCAAAGGTAAACCTTGTTGCTTTAGATTTGTTGAATGCATTATTCTTCATGTTATATACAGTTGAAGCCAGAATTATTCTCCTTCATGAATTATTAGTCCCAATTTCTGTTTAACAGAGAGAATATTTCTTCAACACATTTCTTAACATAATACTTTAATAACTCATCTCTAATAACTGATTTATTTTCTCTTTGCCATGATGACAGCACATAATATTAGACTAGATATTCTTCAAGACACTAGTGTTCAGCTTAAAGTGACATTTAAAGGCTTCACTAGGTTAATTAGGGTAAAGTTAGGGTAATTAGGCAAGTCATTGTATAACAGTGGTTTGTTCTGGAGACAATTCAAAAATAATATTGCTTAATGGTCACGAAACACCAGAACACATGTGTTGAGCTGTTGACAGTCATATCTGTGTCCCGCGCTGCTATAAACACTATTATGACACATATATTGCACTAAAAAGTGAAAATTGGTTGTTTTTGCGTTATTTTGAGCAAATTCGTTCTTCCGGTTTCAAACGAATTTTTGAAGCTGCGTCACGGAGATTAGACTCTTGCGTGTATTCCAGCGTGGAGAGTGGATGTCTGTACCTGCGAGTGCATCGTGACGTCTCTGAGTGTGCAGCATTAATTCATGAGAAAGACTTGGTTCAAACCAATCAGCGCACTCTGTTGTGTATGAGGTGCAACTTCATTAATATGCATGATAGCTTCAAGACTGATTTACCTGTTACAGTGTTCAGACGACAGAGAGACGCCACGTTGTGTTGCCAAAATAAGTGAAAGAACAAGAATTAGCAGACACGGGTCGTCAGTGTTGCATTTATTAGTGTGCTGCGTTTATTAATGTGCTGCAATAAAGGTTTTGTTTTCATTTTCCCGCTATGAGAGTGCAGCTGGACTCACATGTGGATTACAGTGCACGCCACAGAAATGCGTTTGTAAGGAACATTGTTTACCCGAGAGCTTTTCGCATCTGGAAATGATGAAATCCAGATTTGCTGCTCGTCTCCTTTTAAAAAAGACACAGCTCCAGTTTGATTGTCCTGTCGCTACAGATTTGGTAAGTGTGTGTGAGAGCAGTGGCCTTTGTTTGTTCATTCAGATGGCATAGTTAGTTTGTATCGTCAGCAGTGCTCTTTCAGTTTTTAAAGACATCCCATAGTCAAAATGATTTACTGAGTTTACAGTATGTTAATATCACTGCAATATTATAGTACAATATTATAGACTGAAAGATCCGCTGTAAATGCTGCTCTCGAGTGTAAACATGTAAACACCACAATCAAACTATTACCGTCGTGTAGGATTTTCGCTACATTTTGTGACAGGATAGTCTATACACACACGGCTTTCTGACGCTACCTACCGAGTGCATCTAAGTTACAGAGAAATGTGGAGGATTTTATTTTCTCCCATTCGCTGTGCGGTATCAAACACTCCATTAAAACTCCACTCTCCAGCAGTTCCTCAATTTCTATATCTCGTTTGTCACGGGGGACATGCAGGAAATGTTCCTGAATAAAAAGTGAAAGTGCCAAACTGCAGTTAAAGTCGACAAATTAATAATTTGACAAGTAATTGGATTACTGATGTCCATGTAAACACAGTCACTGTCTTTCTCCCCTGCGTCTGCGTGCCCAAACGGAAACTCGCATTTTTGCAAAATCTTCCCTCTTTCCCTCCCCCGACACTCCCACCTAAACAGAGCTGGACACGCCCACTTTCCTGACTTTTCCAAACTAGAGGTGTGAAAACACCCTGCTGAGACCGGGGGGTTTCATGGCCCTTTAAGGGGGCTAATAATATTGACCTTAAAATGGTTTAAAACAATTAAAAACTGCTTTTATTCTAGGCAAAATACAACAAATAAAAAAATATTATAGGAAATACTGTGAACAATTCCTGAATCTGTTCAACATCATTTGGGAAATACTGAATAAGATTTAAAAAAATCACAGTAGGGTGAAACATTCTGACTTTAACTGCATATCTGAATATATATATATATATATATATATATATATATATATATATATATATATATATATATATATATATATATATATATATATATATATATATATATATATATGACTGCTGTGTTTCTACCCAAAAACAAGCCCAAAGCTAAGATGCACTCGACGGCTCGCGCGCGGCAGCAGGAGCCCATAGATCTGGATGAGCTCATGTCTCCATCAGACTCAGAGAAAGAGGAGGATGAGTGGCGTCCAGAGAAGACAGAAAAAACACGACGAGGATCCAAGAAGGCCAAGCTGAACGGCGTGAGTTTGGGGAAGGGCATGCATGATCGGCTCACCTGATAACACTACTGTTTTACCCAGGATTCAGCTGGATTTTACTATTCTACACTGAAAAAAAATTACTTTTTAGATTGACTTGATAAGATCGTCATAACCATTTGCACGAGCAAACTTCAAGTAAATAATCTTCTTTTATTGTGTTTTTGGTAAAACAAGGTACATTACATTTGCAGGTATTCAGTAACACATGTATTTAGTTTTCCCCCCTTTTTTTAACCACAAACTAAAATTTTATTATCTTATATCAAGTACAATTATTTTCTCAATATCATGTAAAGTTTACCCCACACTCCTAAATAAATTAGGTAAAAATGAATAGAGTATTTTTTTATTTTGAGTCTGTATTTAAATATCTTTTTTAGCAGAAGGAACATTGCTTTTATTAAATTAAGTAACTATTATTCGTTACAGCTTGGTACAGTTGGCGTAACTTAATTTGACACACATTTCCACTGACTTGAAATGTTATTTCCCTTTATTTTAAGCTAATTGCTTAACCCAAGAGCAAATTTACTTTAATAATGCTTACTGATCTCAGAGCTAGTGTTGGCACGATGACTGCTTTTATTTTCAAAATCTTCATTCAATCAAATCTTGGGAACTGCACATCCATTACCCAAGTAGTTACACCAACACCTTTCCTTCATGTTCAACTTCAGCTGTGTGTTGTGATATTGCACAGCCCTACATTAAGCTGTGTGTCCTCTACAGTGTGCGTGTCGGGGCCGCTGTGTGAATAAACTCTGCCGCTGCCGCAAGGGAAAGATGACCTGTGGGGAAAACTGCCTGTGTGACCACGAGAAGTGTCGAAATATGGAGAACCGCAGCAGTATGGTCAGTGCAGGATCTGCTCTCATTTTTCTCCTGTGCACACCACAAAAAATGCTTATCTCACTTGGTTTTAGTTTTTGAGACTAATGAAGACAGCAGTCACTGATTTATTTTCATTATTCAGCTTGATACAGGACTTGAAATTAACCTTTTTTTTCTTGGTAGCTCCTAACTTCAAAAATGTAGGTGCACCAGACAAAATGTAGTCGCACCCACCAAAAATGATGAGCACTGTTACTGCACGTTTTATATCAACAGATTCTATTATATATTAACACTCTAATCACAATTAACAAATAAACAGAAATCTGCATGCGCTCACCGGCCCTCCACACACTGCTTGACGTGAATGAGATGAACTGAATTAACAATAATAACTGTGCTGTTCTCACGGGTGCTGTCTGATATTGCACAGATGATATTGACATATGACTTATTATTTGCATGCATCATCTTAATAGCAATAACAGTCTTTTCGTGAGCTGCAATATTAGTTTCATCTCTGTTAATGCATGCTCTTTATCGATGGTGAACGCATCGTGACGATTAAATGGATTAAATAACGTTAGAACATCTCATGCTCAATGTGTAGATTCAGTGGCAAACACTGTTACCTGAAAACTCCGTCCCACCGGCTTTACAGTGAATGCTTTAGTCATTTTCATAGCGCACTTTAAACACGAAGTCTTTTATCCACTTTTGGAAAAGTGTAAATGCTGGATTGACGTTCATTACATGATCACTAATCAGATCTGCCATTATTAGTAACTTTAGGTGCTTTCTAAAACTTAATCTGTCAGTGTTGTTTTCATTCTCTCTGATCCAGACCTTTACATTTTCGCGGCTGTAGCTCCCTGTCATCGGAACTGAGTGATTGACAGCTGATATTAACCAATCCATTCGCGTTCTGTTCTAGCGCAGTGGGCCAATAAGAAGAGCTTGAAGGCGGGGCAAGCATTGCAGGCTTTGTTTACTGCAGCAAGTTGACATGTCAACTGTTTTAAACCATTCCTGAGCGCTGCGCTTGGGGTTTTTAGGTGCAAAGATGCTTAATGCGTGAATGCCTCCTAATTCCGCGTATGTGGTGAACATTTTGCTATGAAAACGGATTGCACGACTTCAATTTTATGCACTCGCACATATGCTCCCAAATATATTTTGAGGTCGCTTGGATAAAATTTTGAGCGCATATGTGACCAAAACAATCGCAATTTCAAGCCCTATGACATGTTTTTAATGCTCCAAAATATTTTAAATGCATGTTAAAATAAAGTATATTGGGTTCAGTAGGGAAGTAAAGTTGTTGATTTTGACCCGGACATTTAAAAAGAGCTTATTTTAGAGCAGTGATCACAACACAGGTGTTTTTATCCAAGGTTATCATACAGTCAGAATCTTATACCAGCCCATGCCTACTGCAGGATGATATTCTCCTCTTCTCCTCAGGATCTGAGCGAAACCACTGATGTGTTTAAAGACTCCTCTGTCCTGCCTGAAGACCCCACAGCTGTCAGCTCCAGAGACGCCACTTTCTTCACTCCGCCCTGCGTCCCGCCCACTAAAAAGGTGAACCAGGAGAGTCTGCATTACATCCACAATGACCTTTCTGGAGTATCATGGCTAGGCCTGTCACAATAACCAATATATCGACTTATCGTGCAATATTTGGAGATGACCTCAATCATTTTTGACGTTACAATATACATTTACAAATTCACAAATAACATTTAAGCCATTTTACAATGCCATTTACGTTCTACCTCAGCGGTGTCAAAGTTTATAATTGAACATTTACCTAATAGGACATTTAATAGTGTATATAAAAAGACATTTAGCTTTTTAACATCTAATTATAGAATCTAAATAATCTTTAGGATAAACATTTTAAAGTGTTTGACTATTTGCATTATTATGCTGTTATATAATCATAATCAGTGGCATATAATGATCTCAGAATAACAATAATATCGCTTATCGCAACAATTTCTGTGACAATATATCGCACAACAAAAATTCCTTATCGTGACGGGCCTAATCATGGCATGTTATAACATCTATTCCCAGACGACTTTATTGATATCGGTTGTTTGTGTTCTGAAGACCATTAAGAAGCATAGCGACAGCTGTAAAACAGCAGTGTGTGTGTTAGTGCTGTGTGCATGTGTGCTTCAGTGTGAGTGTGTGCTTCATGCTTCTGTCAGTCTATGTCGCTCCTGTCGCTGTTCATCTAAAACTCCACATCTATAATCCTCTTAGTCTATGCTGACATTATCTTCAGCAGCTCAAACACTCGAATGGCTAATGGACAGACGGCTGCTTCTCACTCAGGGCTGCTGTTTATTCTAATGAGATGGAGAGATGGGCACTAGTGGGCGGGGCTTTCCCCCTCTGATGACACGTACAAAGGGAGAATGTCAATCAAAGTGTTTCATTCATCAAGTCTGATTATAAACAATAGAATTAATCTTTACCATTACAGGCTGGAGATATTCACACACTGCTGACACACAACTGGGTTTAAACCTATTATAAATGTAATTCTCTGTGTGTTGAACAGGAGATTGGAGAAGTGTGGCAGCTGCCGGCGGACCTGAAGCTGGAGAAAAAGCCTGTTCCTGCAGAAAACGAGAGAGAAAGCGACAGCGAGGACTCTGAAGGTATGAACAGCACCAGCAGCTTCCTCCGCAGGAACAAGAGAGGCCTGAGCAACTTCAAAAACAGCTTCTTCTCCGGCTGCACACCCATACGTGAAGAGCATTAGCACTCTAGCATGTGTCGTCTCATTCTTATGTCTTCTTTCTATGTGATTTAAAGGGTTAGTTCACCCAAAAATCAACATTTACTCACTAGTTACTCTCCCTTAAGTTCTTATAACCCTCTATTGGTTTGTTCTTCTGCTGAACACAAAAGAAGATATTTTGAAAAATGTTGGAAATCTGTAACTATTGACTTTCATGGTAGGAAAAACAGATACTATGGAAGTTAAGGGTCACCGCTTTTCAGCATTCTTCAATATATCTGCCTTTTTCTGTTCAACACATAGATGTTTTGGAGAATGTTAAAACCGGTAACCATTGACTTCCATTGTAGGAAAAATAAATACAATGCAAGTCGATGGTTACAGGTTTTCAGCATTCTTCAAAATTATTTTTCTTATTCTGTTCAACAAAAAAGAAGAGATTTTGAAGAATGTTGGAAACCTGTAACCATTGACTTGCATAGTAGGAGAACACAAGTACTATGGAAGTCAATGGTTACCTGTTTTCAGCATTCTTCAAAAATAGCACGACACAGAAGATGATGTTTTTGAACAATGCTAAAAACTTCCATAGTAGGAAAAAAATATATATTATGGAAGTCAATGGTTACTGGTTTTCAGCATTCTTCAGAAGTATCTTCTTTATTCTGTTCAACACAGAAGATATTTTGAAGAAGGTTGGAAACCTGTAACCGTTGACTTGCATAGTAGAAAAAAACACGTGTGCTATAGAAGTCGATGGTTACCGGTATTTAGCATTCTTTAAAAATATAACAAAAAATGATTTTTTGAAGAATGTTATAAACCTGTAACCATTGACTTTCAAGCTTTTTGCTTTTCCTACCATAGTATAGAAGTCAATGGTTACCGGTTTTCAGCATTCTTCAGAAGTATCTTCCTTTCTCTGTTCAACAAAAAGAAGATATTTTGAAGAATGTTGCAAACCTGTAATCATCGGCTAGCATAGTGGGAAAGCACAAGTACTATGGAACTCAATGGTTACCTGTATTCAGAACTCTTCAAAAATATCACAACACAAAAGATGATGCTTGAACAATGCTAAAATCCAGTAACCATTGAATTTCCATTGTAGGAAAAGCAAATAGTATGGAAGTCAATGGTTACTGGTTATCAGCATTCTTGAAAAGTATCTTCCTTACTCCGTTCAACACAAAAGAAGATATTTTGAAGAATGTTGGAAGCCAGTAACCATTGGCTTGCATAGTAGGAAAACAAGAATACTGTGGAAGTGAATGGTTACTTGTTTTCAGCATTTTTCAAATGTATCTTTATTCTGTTTGACACAAAAGATATTTTAAAGAATGTTGAAAACCTGTAAGCATTCACTTGCAGAGTAGGAAAACACAAATACTATGGAAGTCAATGGTTACTGGTGTTCAGCATTTTTCAAAAATATAAAACCACAATAGATATTTTTTGACGAATGTTATAAAGCTGTAACCATTGACTTACATACTATAGTAGGAAAAGCAAATAGTATGGAAGTCAATGGTTTACGGTTTTCAGCTTTCTTCAAAAGTATCTTCCTTTTTCTGTTGAACAAAAAGAAGATATTTTGAAGAATGTTGGAAACCTGTAACCATTGGCTTGCATAGTAAAAAAAACAGAAGTACAATGGAAGTCAATGGTTACCTGTTTTCAGCATTCTTCAAAAATAGCACAACACAGAAGATGATGTTTACCATTAATCGGTTTACCGGTAACCATTGACTTCAATAGTATTAGTTTTTCCTACTATATAAATCAAAGGTTACAGGTTTCTAACATTCTTCAAAATATCTTCTTTTTTGTTGAACAGAATAAAGAAACTCATGAAGGTTTATAATAACTTGAGGGAGAGTGAATAGTGAATAAATGTAGATTTTTGGGTGAAGCGCCCCTTTAACTGTATACATGTGTTTGTTGATTTGCTAGATGTAATATAGTTTCCAGAGTCTGCCATTGATTGGTTAATGCACTAACTAATAATATGAACTGCACATTCAAATACAGATGTAACATGCGTTACGAATGGTTTTATAGACTTTTAAACAATCTGGCTGGATGACGTTGGAAAGTCATGGTTGTAGATGCTATTCCTATTAAAATCAAGTGACTTAAATAAATGGTTTATTTTATTTATGGTGCTGTTCATTTCCTGACATGACATGAATTGATTTTAAGCATCAGCCGGGTTGTGTGTTGTTAGTTATGATACTATGTGAACAGCTGAAGACGTATTTACAGTTGAAGCCAGAAGTTTCCATCCACTGTATAAAAAGGCACATCACCATTTATAATAAAGTCAGATGTTAATGTGACTAAACTTTTCCTCTTGTAGGTAAGTTAGGATGATCACATTTGTTTCTGTTCTGCTTATTAGCAGAATAATGAGAGAGATATTTTTGGAGAAATTGTTATAACTTTTCTTGAAAGTCAAGTTTACATACAATAAGATTATTCTGCCTCTGAAAAAGCTCAGATGATGATGTCAAGGTTTTGGAAGTTTCTGATTGGCTAATTGACAACATTTGAGTTAATTGGAGGCACAACTGTAGAATAGTATTTAAGGAAAACCTCAAACACACTGCTTCCTTGTGTGACAACATGGGAAAATCAACAAGCCAGAATCAACAACAAAGCCAGATTACAATTAGCTAAATTACACTGGGAGAAAGACTAATGTTTGGAGACATGTCCTGTGCTCTGATGGAGCTAAGATTGAACTGTTTGGCCATAATGACCTGTGTTACATTTGGAGGACAAAGGGGAAAGCTTACAAGCCTAGCAACACCATCCCAACTGTGAAGTATGGGGGCGGCAGCATCATGTTGTGGGGCTGTTTTGCTGCAGGAGGGACTGGTCCACTTCACAGCATAGATGGCATCATGAAGAAAGAACATTATGTAGAAATACTGAAGCAACATCTCAAGACATCAGCCAGGAAATTAAAACTTGGCCACAAATGGGTCTTCCAAACAGACCATGACCCTAAGCATACTGCCAAATGAGTTCAAATGTGCTTTAAGGACAACAGAGTGAATGTTTTGGAGTGGCCATCACAAAGCCCTGAGCTCAATCCTATAGAGAATTTATGGGCAGACTTTAAAAAAGCTTGTGCGAGCAAGACAGCCTACAAATCTGACTCAGTTACACAAATTCTGTCAGGAGGAATGGGCCAAAATTCCTGCAAACTATTGTGAGAAGCTTGTGGAAGGTGACCCAAAACATTTGGCCAAAGTTAAACAGTTTAAAAGCAACGCTAAAAAATACCAATGTCATTATGGGGGATTGTGTGTAGAATGTTGAAATCAATTCAATCCATTTTGGAATAAGGCTGTAACATAAACAAATGTGGATAAAGTACGAACACTTTCCGGATGCACTGTATTGGCAGTACAGTAGCAATAATTATTAGGGATGCTCCGATTGATCTGCCAGAGATCGTTATCGGCCGATAATCACATTTCATGACTTGATCGGTACTCTCTAATCTGGGCGATCTCATGAATCGATCGCAAGTGTTTGTTTGGGAGTTTACACAGAGAGGAAGACGCATGTGCACTCATCAGCAGTGCTACAACATGTGCACAGGTAAATGATGCGTGGGGGTGAGAGTGATCCCTGTGGTCACGTCACAGCAGCTAAAATGTACAGTTTATACAGTCCATTGGCGATCGCCGCTATCTAGTGTCTCATCCAACCGTATGGCATCTCCTGGAAGCTCCGTGATTCTTAGTGCGATTCTGCCTGCGATTTTTAGAGCTGCTACTGTCGATCGAAGGTTGCATTTCAGTCGTGGTCACGCACTTGGAGAGTGACTAAATAAATGAAATGTATAATTGGTTAAACTGGCATTGGGCGGGTTAACGGACCAAAACAAAGACAGCGTTCCAGCACGTAATGCACATTTTCAAAGCAGAATATCTGACTTCAGCAGTGTTTTTGCAATATCTGAAATATCTGCAAACATATGATGGTGTTTTTATGCTTTAGAAGAGTCAAACTCGCATACAGCAGCTTTAAGTCTGATTCTGCCAGGGGTGTGAATAATTTCCGACTTGACTGTAGCATTAAATCATAGATTTAGGAAACTTCACTTTGCTCTCAGCCTAAACGATCTGCACTGGAGCAAACAACAGATTCATGAGCCCAAAGATCGGCTGTTAAATATATCCTGAATATCTAATATTTAATCACTTCAGACACATCTGAGGCGGCAGCAGATTTCTGCAGGACTTGCTGAGGTCAGGCTGTTCTCAGCCGGCTGCATATCGCCACAGCAAAACAATTCTGAACAGACTGCAGATATGAGGTGTAAATGACTATATTAAAGCTCCTATTTTATTATTATCATGGTCATCACTGATGTCACCACAGATATTGAAACAGCACCACAGGCATCCCAAATTAAAGTCCCAACTCGCTGACCTTTCCACCGCCTAATTTCTACAAAATAAACTATTAATATTTCTGCTGGATCTCCTCTTCATGGGTTGTTTCCCAATGTGTGCAGTAGGGATTTTTGCAGCCGATACTAAGTACCGATTCTTTGTGATGGTGATCGGCCAATACTGAGTACCGATTCTGATGCTTCAAGCTTTATAATACATGGAGCACATTTTCCCCCTAAGTATGATAATTAAGTGGAGATCTTGCCTTACACCTCAGAGAATAAATGAAGAATGTTGCATATAATCCCTCAAACATGTCTCTCATAACCATTTAGTGTGGACATGTCATGGTCAGAAGCAACTTTACAGAAAATAATAGATAAAACAGATACAAAAAAATGGTAAGAAAAACAACTAACAAAGCAATTTGGAAACATTGCAAATGATGGAAGAAGAATTCGACATGCCTCAATCAAGAAAAAGTACATATTTGATGCATAAGATGTTAAAATGCATATCTATAAATATATATTTATTTATTGCAGTAAGTATATTATGAAATATTCAATTAAAACATTTTTTTTTTACGTTTTTAATTGTATTTCAGCCAGGTTTTAGTGAACTGGCAATGTTGTCAAAAACACAGAACTCTCAGTTCTTATATATGTAAAAAGGTCTAAACACATGCAAGACCATTCCAATATTTTGCTCTCCAACTAGCATGTCTGGTTCCTCTGCATATAAACTCGTAAACAGACACCTGTGATCGGTTCATGAGATCGGCTAGATTGGCGAGTACCGATCGAGTCATAAAATGTGTTTATCGGCCGAAACCGATCTCTGGCCGATCTATCGGAGCATCCCTAGTGTGCAGACTAGGCATGGGATGATAACCATTTTCAAGGTATACCGCGGTATGGAAAAGTCAAGGTTTTAAAACCGCCAGCATTTTCTGCTATATCGTTCCTAAGGTATGCGTAAGATTTTTCTTTTTAGGAAAACGGTATCGCCAGCAGAAAAATATCCAAAAATTCTAATTGAAATTGTAAAGAAATCTGTGCTTTTGAAACTACTGTAGAGAGCAGCCTGACATGGTTATTGCTCCAAAATATTTTAAATGTTCTATAAAATATAGTGTGTTCTTAAATCTTAAATTTCAAAAACTAAATTTAAGGCCTTAAAAAATTCACTGAAATATGCTGTTGTGGGTCTTAAATACTCTTAAACGGGTCATAATTTTCCCTAATTGTCCATGTAATCAGTACAAGCAACCAGTGGCGGCTGGTCAATAGAGGGCGCTGGGGCGCCGCCCTCCCTTCAAGTTAGACCCCTTTAATATGTTAATGTTTATTATCACAAATATTACCAAAATAAATTGATTTAAATATAACATTCTAACATTTATTGTAGTCATACTAACATTTATTGAAAAAAAATGTATGAACAATATTTTTTCATATGTGTGCGGGGCGCCGGACTAATGGGTGTCTATGTAGGTACACGAACATTTTCAATGCACGTGATATGACGATAAGCTCTAATAGGCCGGTTTTAAATTGTCCTTGGGGCGCAGCGCTCTGCGCCCCGAACACTCCCATTTTGTTGTTAGAACGAATCATATTTGTTTTTATATGATTGGCCTTATGTGATTGGACCATTCTCACCAAAGAGCTTAGAATGCATTTTCTCGAGATGAAGGAAAATTCCGTTGTATCTTTGCAAAGATATCCGTTCACAAGGCGTTTGGATGAAGAAAAAAAAGGACGAAGGAGCTTGGACCAGATCGACCTTCCTTGCAAATTCACCAGTAGTCAAGTGATCGCGAGCGCGCAAATATTCGGGGCTTTTCCAGCACTTGTTATGACAAACGGAGTTTGCCAGGTTGTGATGTACAGTAAGTCATCTTTTTAACTATTTCTGTGTTTGCTGTTTCAAACAGCATGACGCAAGAGAGGCTGAATGCATTGGCCATGCTGTCAATAGAGAAGAGACTGGTGACTGAGATGACTGACGTTAACTAAAAGTTATTGAGAAATTTTCAAGCCAGAAAAAAAGGAGAGCAAAATTTATTTTCAAGTAGTGCTACTGGCCAGTGATTAGCCAACATTTGTTTGTTTGTGTGTGTGTGTGTGTGTGTGTGTGTGTGTGTGTGTGTGTGTTTACTGATTATCTTGATTACTTCATTACTGATGATAAACCCAAAGTGAACTGGTTTTGTGATGCATTTATTGTATGCTTTAGTCATATTTTAGTTTTTTGATGCATCACCTGAAAAATGGCTTTTACACTCTTACTTTACCAACAGTTTTTGTTTTCTGGTGTTTGCGCCCTCCCCACATTTTTTAACACAAGCCGCCACTGCAAGCAACAGATCTATATTTAAAAAAAAAACCTTTAACAAAGTTAACATTTATTAACCGTTTAGCCATGTGGTTTAATTGTCTTCCTTGCATCCTTACAATAACATTTATTTTAAAGTTATCATATAAATTTATGTTGTGCATAAATGTTGTTTATTATAGCTTTCAAAACTTTGAGACGTTCTGATTGTCTTAAATATTGTTTATGCCACATTGCATTCGTGAGAAATATTCTGTTTTGGTTTGATTTTCAGAAGACTTTTAGTATCTCCATGTGAGTGTCGATTAAATAAATGACACCAAAGAATTACTGTTTTATATAGCATTTTAAAATAATCTAGAAGTTAAAGGTGTAGTTACGCTCAAATATAAACCTTGATTTAGAATTCTGAAAATATTTTATTGAACATTAGGAAACAAAATTACATTAAAAATTTTTTTTTAATTTATGTTGTGCATAAATTGTGTTTATTATAGCTTTTAAAACTTGAAAGAAAGAAAGGATGTCCTTTATAAAAATATGTATATAACTAGAGTTTGCTTGTTTTGACACAATATTTATTTAGCTTTAGGTTGGCTATAATAAACACGTGATCCAATTCCGGTTCTTGCAACAGAAAAGTTTGATCAGTAAAGTGTTTACCACTTTATAATATTGCTGTTCCTTTTCCAAGACACCAAGTGATTTCAGGTGTCACTTTGTCCCATTCTGCCTGCAAACAAGTCTTAAGGTGACCAACAGTGGGGGGGTCTTTATTGTCACATTTTGGGCTTCAAAGTGCGCCACACATTCTCTACTGGAGACAGGTCAGGACTGCGGGCAGGCCAGTCCAGTACCTGTATCCTCTTCCTCTGTAGCAGGACTCTGTAATGTGTGCAGATTGTGTTTTTGCAATGTCTTGTTGAAATATGCAGGGCGTCCCTAGAAAAGAAGGCAGCATGTTGTGCTGCAAGATTGTAATGCGTGGTTATTTTGGAAAAAAACTAAAACAATAAAAAGTCATGAGGAACACATTAAATAATGTGTGTTGTATTGTCTGTAATTAAATACAAATAATTGTGAATTTAGAAATCACTGCTTTCTTTTTTTTTTTTATATGCGTTTTCCATACTGTCACAACTTTCTCTAATTTGAGGTTGTAAAAAAAAATACGTAATTTTTTTAAATGTGCATCGCTAAGCACTTCATTTAGGCAACTTTAAAGATGATTTTCTCAATATTTAACTTAAAAAAAAACACACAAAACCCTCTGATTGCAGATTTAGTCCAGCTATATTTGTATCTCAGCTAAATATTGTCCTATTTTAATAAAACAAAAAACATCAAGGGAAAGATAATTCATTCAGCCTGGGGCACCGCAGGTGGGGGTTGGGTGTCGCAGACGAAAGGGAAGACTCATTTGGGCCCCTAATAATATTTCTGGGGGCCCCAAAACTGCATCAACCCTTAGGCCCCGTTTACACTAATGCGTTTTTGTTTTAAAACGCACAAGTTTTGCTACGGTTACGCCATCCGTCCACACTACGCCGGAGTTTTCGAGCCCCGAAAACGGAGCGTTTTGGAAACGCTGAAGAGCGCGTTTTAATTCTGATACGCTGCTGCTCCGTCTCAGTGTGGATGGGGAAAAACGGAGACATCTGAAAACGGAGGCGTGGCTGCTGAGATTCGCTACCTGATTGGGGCTTTTGGGTCATTGCGTATCCTTCCCTTATTTGTCAAGCCCCTATCACATGACTATAACGCTACCGGAAGACGGCAGACCAGCCTTCACTGTAAACAACAACATGGACACAGAAATGGGAGCGTTGTTTGCACTATTGTCCGTTTTAGGCGCCATTGTGCAGTTAAACTCTGCCTTTTTCACTACAGCAGCTGCATATATTCACATGAGGCAAGCTATTGTTCGAGCACTCGCTAATCGCTCGCGTTCATCGTTCAACCAGCGTTTGTTGACTAACAATAACCAAATGCCGAGCGAGACACATGCTTCCTGTTTATACTTGAACGCGCATGCCCAGAGTGCGCGAATGGTCACGTGATATACGTTTTTGGTGGAGTGGTGTGGACGGAGATATGTTTAGAAACGCTAGATAAAACGCTAGTGTGGACGCGGATCGTTTTTGATAAAAAAAGCCGTTTTAAAACGAAAACGCATTAGTGTAAACGGGGCCTTAGAATCGTCCTAACTGTCCCCCTCCCTAGCGGCGTCACTGCATTCAGCTTTCAGTTGATGTATACTAGGCATGGGACGATAACCGTTTTCAAGGTATACCGCGGTTTGGAAAAGTCAAGGTTATCATACCGCCAAAAATCTCTCTAATACCGTTCCTAAGGTATGTGTAAGATTTATTTTTTTTTTTTTTACATTTTTTTTTTAACAGCATCTCCAGCAGAAAAGATATCCAAAGATGCCATTTTAAATCTGTGTTTTTGAAACTAATGAAGACAGCAGAGGTCAATGATTCATTTTCATTATTTAGCCTGGCACGTTTACTGCTCCAAAATATTATAAATGTTTCCCAAAATAAAATATACTGTGTTTAAAGGGGAAAAAAACTTTTAGTTTTTACCCAGACATTTAAAAAGAATATATTTTAGAGCAGTGAGCACAATACCGTGATATGTTTATCCAAGGTTATCATACCGTCAGAATCTTACACCGGCCCATGCCTAATGTATATAAATGGCCACCTCTGACTGTTTTTTGTAGACCATGGTCATGTTAGGGATGTTCTGCTCTCAGGTGTATGTGTTCAGTCAGTGAGGTTGCTTTTGTCTGAGTCTGACAATAATAAATAAGAGTGACATCATTGTATTTTATTGACTACTGGAACACAACTGTGAATCAAAGATGCTGGGTCACTCTCAAAAAAATGACTTTTGCTGCTTGTTTAAACTACCTATAGGGTTACTTTAAATGCGTTAAAACAACACAACTCTTAAGTTTTTGGATAACTTAATTGTTTATGTTCAATCCACTCAAATTTGTAATAGTTAAGTTAACTTTTGCCAGTACTGGGTTGCAGCTGTAAGAGCATCCACTGCGTAAAACATATGCTGGAATAGTTGATGGTTCATTCTGCTGTGGCGACCCCTGATAAATAAGGGACTAAGCTGAAGGAAATTGAATTATTAACTTAATTTTTATCAGGACAACATGAAGGATTTATGTAAAGTTGGTTTAATAATGACCCATATTCGGACTTTAACCTAGCTGGCCTCCATTACATTAACATTTCAGAAATGTATACAAATTCTAAACAGGGGGATCATGTTATCAGCCTATGACCATCAAAGTACAACATTGTTCAGTCAATTAAATAGTGCTAATGTTGTTACGCGCACCACTTACATTTCAGATATTCAAAGTAGCAGTGATAAACAATAGACAAGTGGTGCTCATAACAGTACATCTGTATTAGCCTTTTTATATTCTGCTTTAGTATGTTATTGAACGCCGAATGTGTGAATATAAACCCAACTTTACCTCACTAGCATAGTTTTACCGCGCATCAACCGTCGAGCTGAGGCTGAGGAGAGAAACCGCTGAATGAGCGCGTAACAAATGCGGGGTTTCTACGCACAGGTTGGTGAATAGCGAGAAACGCGTAGCATACGCAGGAATCTGTCGTAAAAATACGTCCTGGGCTCTGTGAAAGTGGAGAATACGAGTCTGAGTGCTTCGCTGAGGATATCTTTTTTTTTCTTCCTCCGAGCTAATGTTAGCATCGGCGGGCGGAACACTCGGAGACACCGGGGGAACCCAGTGGACGACTGACCGAGGCCGTGCCATCATGCAGCTCGGAAATGCGCCCGAATAACCGCATGACAGCGCTGCGATCCGTCGACGGAAAACTTTGGCGCTCGGAAGACGCGGCGGGCTCGCGGTGAGGAGGTCGTGTGGCCGGCGGGAATGGTGCTGTCGCCGAGCCGCAGCGACTGACGGCACCGGGACTGCGCTTGGCTACCGTGTATGGGTCACCGGAGATCGCTCATCTACAGGCCACGTTTATTATTGTTGTTTATTCTCCCAGCTGGACTGTCATTTGGTATATGGATGGACCTGTGCGTGCTGTCACACACATAATTGTGCTTATTTTGCTGCCTAAGAACATTACGTAAGGCTGTAGCGTACGCTACGTATTTTCTTAGGGGGGAAAGGCTCGGGTGACATTGCAGACTTTCGTGGAGATACACACATACACATATATAATATATATTTAATATATATTTAATATATATTTAAATATATACATATATATAAAAACGTAAGCTCCTCTTATTACGTCTGTCAAAAAGGAAGAGAAGGTGGAGCATTGTCCGTCGTACGTGCTGACGCAGTGGGATTTCTACGTGTGGTCTGCGTTTCGACCCGCCCTTCCCGCGCTGACGGTGATGGGTCGGAAGCGGTGTGTCGGTGCAGATTGTTCGAAGATGGCGGCCGGGTGCTGCGGGGTGAAGAAGCAGAAGTTGTCGGGATCCCCTGGCGCGGGGGGTCCCGGCGGGGCGGGAAGCGGGGTAGCCGGGACCGGACATTGCGGATCGGAACTGGGGATTGGGTCGTCGTCGACTGTCGTGGCCGGGAGTGTGAATCGAGTGAACGGCCTGGGGGGTTCGGGGGGTAGCGGTAGCGGTAGCAGCGGCGGTAACAACACCAACGCGCTGTCCGCGACTCCCGGAGGATACAACTCCACCGGCCTCTCCCCGACTCTCAGCCCCGGCTCCGGAGCCAGGAAAATGGTGGTTTCGGCGGAGATGTGTTGCTTTTGCTTCGACGTGCTTTATTGCCATCTATACGGATACCAGCCTCCTCGAACACCCAGGTTTACAAACGACCCCTAGTAAGTAGTAGCAAGATGGCTATGTTGACCTGGTTTACCTCAACAACAGATGCTGTGTTTCCTGTTTTCTTGACTTTCGTCGACACGAGTCGAGTGTGTCAAGTTTTCTAGTATGGGCGTTTTAAATGACTTTGCTGGATGTTCACAGCGAATGCTGCAATAAATACTTTACTCGCCAAATTAATCTAGCTAACGTTAATCCAAGCCCGTCCGATTACCAAACAAGAACAGCACAACCGAAGGAGTTTTAGAATGAATCATTAAACGATAAACACTCGCTAGTTATTAATTTAGTTAAGGGGTAAATCGTTTTAGTTTCGTAAATGCAGATAATTGATGTTAAATATAGTGTTTAAAAGTTTAAACGTGTATTATTTCGAAGACTAGAAGTGAATTGATCGATGTTCGTCGTGTCCGTTAATTAGGAATAGCTGATGTGTTTTTCCCCCTGAAAGAGATTAAATGGGTGTTAGCCTTTTCTGCTCTATTCGAGCTGCTCTGCAAGCTAACGTGCTAACCACCGCTAGCCAAACTCACACGATTCACAATTCGGCAAAATGTTTGTCTTTTCATATACACTTTCTGTCAGTTTCTTTTATGAGCATAATTCATTATTTTCCCACTCAAATAACTTCGAGTTATATTAATTTTGTATTCTAAACTACCGTCAAACATTAGCTGAAGCGAGCTAGTGCTAACAAAGCCGAGAGTTGTTTACGTTTCCCTTAGAGATTTTCATTTGAGACATCCTACTAACTACAGTGTTTTTCCTATAAGTTACATTGATTGTCATTAACCAATTAACGACACTACACCCAAGTGTTATCAATACATAACCTAAAAACTTAATAGAACAAACTGTTTAGATCGTCAACTGTTCGGGATTCTGCTGTTTTGTCACTCGCTAAACACTCTTTATCATTCAGGACCTGTTCAGGTAAGCTTTGTCAATGACAGCTGGTGTGTTGTAAAGTGTGATTATGTATGCTTGTAAAAGTAGACCGAGAGCTGTTTTATAAGAGTGTTAGAGGGATCTTCATCTTATCCGGCTGGTCAGTGTTAGTCAAACTGTTCAATGAATGAATGAATGCCTTCACTGCAGTTCCTTCCTCTACTCCTGCTGATACTCTCACACACACATGTGTTAAGGCAGTATGGACTCACTTGCCTTAGTCCAGACACTTAATCTATAAATATAATTTGACCATTTATATATTTTACAACAATAATTAATATTTTTACATTACTGTGTGGGTTGGGTTTAGAGGTGGGGTAGGTGCTAATAAAACACAATTTAATGGGAAATTTAATAAATATGAATAATTCTGGATAATTTCCGTCTGCAGCTGTATCCCTTTTAGCAACAACCAATTTGGTTGGAAATTTTTCCATAGTATTGTGAAATAAAAAGGTCTATTATCAGGATCAAGTATATGAGGTTTATGAGTCCTGCTGCTTTAGAATATTTTAATAACTTTATTTTTTATTTTTAGCTAAAACTTTTTTGTGATCTGTGCATAGAGCAACGCATTTACAAGATTAATTAATTGATTAATCAAAGTTATCTGATTTTTTTTGCTCAACAGATGATGTGATGAATGAGGAAATAATATCAAATGTAATATTGTAAATAAAATATTCATTTACGGTATGGTTTGGTACGGGTCACCTTTATCAGGCTTATGTCTCCACTGCCAAATAGAACCAGTGGTACCCTTCTGGTAGGCGTGGTGTTCGACAGAAACTTGCAGTCGACGTCATTCTCGCTTGAAGTTAACATCGAATGCGAAGCACTTCTTACTAAACAAATATACATAAATGCGTATAAATAAATGTTAATAACTAAACTTTCAATGAACATGATTTGATTATAGCTGCAGATCAATGAAAATGCGAAATAACCCACTGTATTGTGATTTATATAAAATAAAAAATTTATGAACGCATACAGAGTTTTGCAGTCTCTGAAGTGTTACCAATTACAAAAATACCCAAATCATACATTTGGGTTCATAAATTATATGAAACAGATACAGTCAGTACAAACCTCGCATCTTTAATCTTCACCTGCACATGTAGCGTTAACATCTTGTTACAAAGTAATTCCGTAATTCAGAGTTCATAATAGTCCGAAAGACCATGATAATAGTTAAACATGCGTTGTAGGTTGCTAGAAGAATCATTTGCTCCTTTGTTTTTTCAGGCTTCACTCTTGCGTTTGTTCGTTTCTGAAAAGATGTCAGAAGCATTTCAATAGACAAGTGCATATTATTACTATGAGCTCAAATTTGTTCTTTCAAATATAGATGCGCAGCTAGCGCATACAAGCGAGAAATCATCTCAAATGTAAATGTAATAATGTAGATAAAATATTTTTATGTTAATAAAAAAACCTCCTTAATTCAGTTCTCTTTAGCAGTGTTATTGCACTTAATTTATACTGACATTATAATGCCAGTTATGGTGCTAGAGCTGCCTATAGGCCAAATGTCATAAGTGATTATGACACTAGTTTAGACAACCATATATTGGTTAACAACAGTTTTGCTTTAGATCAGGGGTACCTAAATCTTTTTTTATAAAGGGCAAAAAACCAAACTTGATTGAGGCTAGTGGGCCGAAGGCAAATGTAAGTGGGGTAATTTACCATGGGTAATTTTCAAATTTTTTAAATAATGTTTAAAAATGACTAAAAACATTGTTTTATATTAACTAATGCAGTACTTTAAAAAAATAAATTATGATGAATTTATTACAGTAAAAACAAACAATCTAACTTATAACAGAATAACACTAGTTTTTGCCTTGATTTGCTTGCTGATGTCTTCTGCATAGTCTTCTATCTGTCGAGTGACAGTATTTACATTTTTAAAAATCAGATTCGTTTACAACGTTTAATTGAAACATTTAATTTCAGTTTAATTTTTTGTAGCTCAGCAATAAAACTGATCACGTCAAATTAGAAATGACGATCTCTGTGGTAAAGGCATTCGCCCCAACCCTCTCCATCATGCTCACTCTTCTCTCAGATGGGATGGTGGGCCAAATCAAAGGTTACAATTAGGGATTCTCCGATCAGGATTTTTGCAGCCGATACCAAGTACTGATTCTTTGTGATGGTGATCGGCCAATACTGAGTACCGATTCTGATGCTTCAAGCTTTATAATACATGGAGCACATTTTCCCCCTAAGTATGATAATTAAGTGGAGATCTTGCCTTACACCTCAGAGAATAAATGAAGAATGTTGCATATAATCCCTCAAACATGTCTCTCATAACCATTTAGTGTGGACATGTCATGGTCAGAAGCAACTTTACAGAAAATAATAGATAAAACAGATACAAAAAAATGGTAAGAAAAACAACTAACAAAGCAATTTGAAAACATTGCAAATGATGGAAGAAGAATTCGACATGCCTCAATCCAGAAAAAGTACATATTTGATGCATAAGATGTTAAAACGCACATCTATAAATATATATTTGTTTATTGCAGTAAGTATATTATGATATATTCAATTAAAACTTTTTTTTTTATGTTTTTAATTGTATTTCAGCCAGGTTTTAGTGAACTGGCAATATTGTCAAAAACACAGAACTCTCAGTTCTTATATATGTAAAAAGGTCTAAACACATGCAAGACCATTCCAATATTTTGCTCTCCAACTAGCATGTCTGGTTCCTCTGCATATAAACTCGTAAACAGACACCTGTGATCGGTTCATGAGATCGGCCAGATTGGCGAGTACCGATCGAGTCATAAAATGTGATCATCGGCCGAAACCGATCTCTGGCCGATCAATCGGAGCATCCCTAGTTACAATGGGCCAACTTTGGGCATGTTTGCTTTAAGTCATCTCCACCTTATCTAATCCTTGCAGTAGGGTTGCACGGTTTACCAGTACTATGGTAGTATCGTGAAATTATGGCTCCAAAATACTGGCGGTGCCACTAGTTTGTAAACGGTAGTATCGTCATTAACGGTCTGTCTACAATGCATAATGTTGCATGTGGAAAAGTCACTAAATGCTCACATGTGTGTGCAACTTTAGACCATTTTATTTTAATAGTCTATGGAGCCTTCGAAGGTTGCAAAACTCTGTAGAATTAGTGCCTTTTATGGTAGCCTATTGCATATTTCTGATGCTTTAGTACGAATCCGAATCCGTTCATTTCTGCTCATGTCAATTACATTTATTAGCTACTACAACACTTTGGATTACTTTGGATTCTTACCTGATAAGACTGAAAGAAAAAAAACATTAGATGAAAAACCCAAAATGGCAACAGGAAACATTGAAACACTTTTTGACCACTTTATATTGCCTAAAGCCCCGTTTACACTAATGCATTTTCGTTTTGAAACGGCGTTTTAGATCAAAAACGATCCGCGTCCACACTAGCGTTTCATCTAGCGTTTCTAAACATATCTCCGTCCACACTACTCCACCAAAAACGTATATCACGTGACCATTCGCGCACTCTGGGCATGCGCGTTCAAGAATAAACAGGAAGCATGTGTCTCGCTCGGCATTTGGTTATTGTTAGTCAACAAACGCTGGTTGAACGATGAACGCGAGCGATTAGCGAGTGCTCGAACAATAGCTTGCCTCTTGTGAATATATGCAGCTGCTGTAGTAAAAAAGGCAGAGTTTAACTGCACAATGGCGCCTGAAACGGACAATAGTGCAAACAACGCTCCCATTTCTGTGTCCATGTTGTTGTTTACAGTGAAGGCTGGTCTGCCGTCTTCTGGTAGCGTTATAGTCATGTGATAGGGGCTTGACAAATAGAGGGAGGATACGCAATGACCCAAAAGCCCCAATCAGGTAGCGAATCTCAGCAGCCACGCCTCCGTTTTCAGATGTCTCCGTTTTCCCCCATCCACACTGAGACGGAGCAGCAGCGTTTTAGAATGTAAACGACCTCTCCAGCGTTTTCAAAACGCTCCGTTTTCGGGGTCGAAAACTCTGTTGAGTGTGGACGGATGGCGTAACCGTAGCAAAACTTATGCGTTTTAAAACGAAAACGCATTAGTGTAAACGGGGTGTAAGTTTGTTGGGAAAATGCTCTTTTTGTAATAAATTTCGTTTGGTATAATTTGTATCTTTATTTTAATGTATTTTTTGTTGTTGTTGGTACGGATACATTTTAGGTGAAGAGACGTGCAAATACTTTTTTCAATAATAAGGGAATTATTCATTTAATTAAAGTAGGCCTATTATAACAAATAAAATAGTATTTTTGTCATTGTTCTTTATTTCATGGATTTGAGTTCTGAATTACAGTATCGCAATACTACTTGGTATCACGATATTTCAGCTGGTATGAATTAATGGTATCACGCCAACCCTACCTTGCAGCTGTATTTAATTCTGTAAAGACTATACTTTGATTCATTCATTCGTTTGCCTATAGAGGTAGGTGATATGAAAAATTTGATGGATGTAAGTCTGCTTATATCCTGATAATGAGATATATATTCATATGTGATCATATTTGTCGCTTTATTTAGAACTTAAAGGGGCAAATGTTTGATTTAAAAATGTAGAAATATAAAATAAATATTAATAAAATATAACATTAAATAAAAATCTGTTAATCATTCGTTTTTAATAAGTGGTATTGAACATCATTACCTGTCTTAGCTTAATCCTCAGGCTGCACTTACACTAGTACCTTTTTGTTAAAAAAAAAAAAAAAAGCATTTCACACAAAAATGCTGCTTGTCCAGATTGCCCAGAGCAGATAAACTCTGCTCAACACATCTTTTAGTAAAGTAAAAATGACCATTATAACTTCTTAAAAGCGTGCAGTTCATGTGTTTGTTTCTTGGCCAATTCCCTCACCACCATTTGATTTGATTTGAATCAATTGTTGGCCCCAGTACATTGCAAGCAAGCTGCTATGTTTTCAGCATGTTAGCTTTTAATTTTCCTTCTTTGTGCGCGCAGTTGGGCTAGTTGATTTTAAACTCGTAATTAATATTTTAGCACATTTATTGAGGTTAAATAGGGAAACGCGCAGTATATTGTTGGGTATTCTTCTTTCACAGCATGTTTCTGAGTATGGCACCAGTGGCTTTAGTCTGACAACTGTTCTTTTCACAGGAATGCTGCTGATCCCATTGAAAATACTACCTCAGACCTTTTGTCTCTGTCAGCAGTTTGCGCAGCCATGTCCATATTTAGCTCAATTCCTTCAAGGCAGCTATGATATAGCTATATTTGATGACTTTGAAAAATTGAAATGACTTTGAAGTTTGAACCAAAAAAAAAACTTTTCTTTGTTTAAAGGTTATAAAAAAACAATTAAAATGATTTTTAAATATGTAAATCAACTTGGGGCTGCACGGTGGCGCAGTGGGTCACACAGTCGCCTCACAGCAATAAGGTCGCTGGGTCACTTGGCGTTTCTGTGTGGAGTTTGCATGTTCTCCCTGTGTTGGCGTGGGTTTCCTCCGGGTGCTCCGGTTTCCCCCACAGTCCAAACACATGCGCTATAGGGGAATTGGGTAGTGTAATTGTCCGTAGTGTATGTGTGTGAAAGGGTTTGTGTGGATGTTCCCAGTGATGGGTTGCGGCTGGAAGGGCATCCTATGCGTAAAAACAAGTGCTGGATAAGTTGGCGGTACATTCCGCAGTGGCGAACTCGGGTCAATAAAGGGACTAATCAACTTGCTTCAGAAATGATATGCCAAATAATAACAAATTCAAGCAGTAACTGGATTATCACAAGGGGCGTAACTGTCAGAACTGCATAGCACCAAAGGCAAAAACTGCATTTGCACATTATTCGTTTTCTGCTTGTCGATTGAACTAAAAAAGCAAACGAATTTTAAACCTGATTCAAAGAGAATTGAAAACGGAGGCTCAAGCTAAATCAGCTTTCTGATAAACACTGATTGTAATGCAGGTTTCTCTTATTATTATTATTATGGTTATTATTATTATAATTTAGTAAAGCTTTGCCGGCAGTTAGCTCTCTGCAGCGCATAAATGCTCGCCCTCTGAAGCTAAGCAGGGTTGCGCCCGTTCAGTACTTGAATGGGAGACCACATGGGAAAGCTAGGTTGTTGCCGGATGTGGTGTTAGTGAGGCCAGAAGAGGGTGCTTAACCTGTTGTCTGTGTGGGTCCTAATGCCCTATTATATACTGCTCATTGAATGCCATCTTTTGCATGAGACGTTAAACTGAGTTCCTCACTCTCTGTGGTCCTTAAAAATCCCAGGATGTCCTTTGAAAAAGAGTACGGGTTTAACCCCGGCATCCTGGCCAAATTGGCTGGCCTCTGTTCATCATGGTCTCCTAACCATCCTCACATCATAACTGGCTTCATCACTCTGTCTCCTCTCCACCAATCAGCTGGTGTGTGGTCTGGCGCAATATGGCTGCCGTCGAGTCGGTGGTGAATAAGGAGATTCCCCCCAAAACTGTTTAAAGGGTCACGAAACACCAAAACACATTTTTTGAGCTGTTGACAGTCATATATGTGTCCCACGCTGCTATAAACACTATTAGGACACATATATTGCACTAAAAAGTGAAATTGGTTGTTTTTGCGTTATTTTGAGCAAATTCGTTCTTCCGGTTTGAAACGAATTTTTGAAGCTACGTCACGGCCATGAGATACTTAGGTGTAAATCCAGCCAGCAGACTGGCTGTCTGTCTTTTCGCGGACTTTCTGACGTATGTGAGTGTGCTGGATTAATTCATAAGAAAGACGTGCTTCAAACCAATCAGCGCGCTCTATTGTGTATGACGCGAAACTTCATTAATATGCATGATAGCTCCGGAGATTGTTTACAGCGTTCAGACAGCAGAGAGACGCCACGTTGTGTTGCCAAAACAAGTGAAAGAACAAGAATTTGGAGACACGAGTCGTCGGTGTTGCGTTTATTGTTGTGCTTCAACGAAGGTTTTGTTTTCATTTTCCCTCTATGAGAGAGATGCTGGACTCGCCTGTGGATTACAGTGCACGCGACACGCGACAGAAACGCGTTTGTAAGGAACATTTTTACCCGAGAGCTTTTCGCATCTGGAAATGGTGAAATCCGGATTTTCCGCTCGTTTCTTTTTAATAAAAAGACACAGCTCCAGTTTGATTGTCTGTCTACAGATGTGGTAAGTGTTTGCAGTACTGTGCTCTTTGTTTTACCCACATTGCAAAGTTAGTTCGTGGTTAGCAGAGCTCTTTCAGTTTTTAAAGACATACCATAGTCAAAATGATTTAGTTACTAAGTTCACAGTATGTTAATATCACTGCAATATTACAGTACAATATTATAGACTGAAAGATCCGCTGTAAATGCTGCTCTCCGAGTGTAAACATGTAAACACAAACTTTTCCCGTCGTGCAGGATTTTCGCTCCATTTTGTGACAGGATAGTCTATAAACACGGGTTTCTGACGCTACCTACAGAGTACATAAGTTACAGAGAAATGCGGAGGATTTTTTTTCTCTCAAATCAGCCTCTGTATGTTTGTTTTGCCTGTGAAATGAGCGCGTGGCCAAATGGAAACTCCTTTTTATGCAAATCCAATCCCTCTTTCCCTCCCCCGACACTCCCACACTCCCAGAGCTGGACACGCCCAACTTTCCTGACTTTTTTCAAAACAGAGGTGTGAAAACACCCTGCTGAGACAGGGGGTTTCGTGGCCCTTTAAAGTGCTTTGAGTGTCCAGAAAAGAGCTATATAAGTGTAAGGAATTATTATTATTATTATTATTATTATTATTATTTAGGTTGCAAATTAGCATTTGTCTGTCTTAAAGCCTATGTGTGGAGCATTAATTGCTTCAAACCGTAGTAATGTTACGCTGGATCGTCACTGTTAAATAAACCTACTACTAACCCTAACAGCAAAGAAGTACTTCCTTTTTTTGGAATAAGAAATGTTTGTTCAACTTTAATGCAGGTTGTATAAGTGTTACATTTAGAGCTCATTCGTCCTGAATATAATATTGTATGTTTCTAAAACAATTTTTTTTTTACTATGACAGTACTGTCATACACAGATTCCATTTATAGAAACACCAATTCTGGTTAGACCTGTCACTATAATCAATATATGGACTTATCACACAACACATGGACATGACCTCCTATCTTTTTTGGTGATTTATATATATCACCCATACATAAACAATTCTAGCAACATTTCAGCTGATCGCTCAACATCTCTATCTCTATTGGAGGTGTCAGTGTCAGTATGGTTAAAAACACTGTAGCATTTACTATAAATGACTATAGTATATTCCCATGTGGGTGTCTGATGACTGAAAATAGATCTGGAAGCAGATATCACAGCCTCTGTTACTCTTTACCTTGCAGTTTTGTGTTAACATTTATTATTATTTATTTAGGATATGCGTTATCATATTCTGACTCTAATGCCTTAATATTCAATTATTAAAATGACTGTAATTCAATGAAATATTCTTAAGAATAAAATATGATGTGTTTTTTGCAAGAGTGATGATATTATATTGCCATTCTGGCGTTATATAATGAGTGACATAAAATGTCAATAATATTGTTTATCACAATATATTTTGGTGCAATATATCGTACAACAAAAAATAGATATATCATGACAGGATAAATTCTGGTTAAAATTTAAAGTTGGACAAATGTTTTTGCCAGAAATTGGAAAAAATCAAGAAAATAAAAAGTCAAGAATCATTTTGGACTTGGATAAACCTTTCTTAGACAGAGATTATTTCATATAAACTTTACTCCAATTGTATTGTGATTTATATGGCATATCAACTGATTTGGACAGGCACATATTTGAATCGATTTTCCATTGGCTCATGTTTCATCATTACAACCCGAATATCAGCAGCTTTATTGGACTGTTGAACTGTTTATTTTGTAAAATGGCTTGTACCAGGGGTCGAGTGAGGGCTGATGTTTTGGCCTGTTTATCATCATCATCATGCATATTTCAGCATATTTCAGATATTCATCATTCTCCTTTAGGTGATGCACGCTCAAATGTCAGATCAAATTTGTTGTACCAAAAGTCTTTGCTCTTTAGTTCCTCCTCCATTAGTATCCTGTGTAGATTCGAAACAAGGTTTCATTAGTTAATATATTTAATAACAAACTAAGAATGAACAATACCTGAACAGCATTCATTAATCATAGTTCAGCATTTACTAATGCGTGATTAAAATCCAAGCTCATCCTTGTTAACATTGGTTAATTCACCGTGAGTTAATGTCAACTAAAAATGAATGACTTGATTTCCATTAATGTTAAAAAAGATGAATGAATTCAATAATAAATTTATTGTTGTTCATGTTAGTAAATACAATAACTAATAAAACCTTATTGTGAAGTCTTACTGTGGTTTCTGTACATGCATAATTATTGTGGTCATAATCTCGATTATTTAATTAATATTAGTTACTAAAAAAAATAGCACACCATAATCTTTCATATAATTTAATATCGATAATTATTGAGTTTTTTTTACAGTCCATTTAGGAATATTAGGATTTTAAAATGTATGTGACAACTTTATTTTAATGTTACAAAGTGTGTGCAGTGGAAAAGTGTAAACACTGAACAGTCAAAGCAAACTTTAAGGTAGATTAATATCTGTAAGGTGTGAATAATAATGATACAGTAAACATCAAACTCTGTCAACAAAACAAATTATGAGAATCAAATCTGAGCTTTCAAGTAAAGGATCCAACCGTTATTATTTAAATACACACAGAACATTACAGATTGTGAAGTTGGATGACTACAATACCCCTATGCTAAAAAAATCTTTCAGACGGGATGGGCAGGGATGCACAAGAAAAGAAACCTAAAAGCCAGTCTGGTGGCATACTTACATCCTTTATTTACAATCTCCTCACAGCTGCTAGTCACGACTAGGCATGGGACGATAACCGTTTTCAAGGTATACCGTGGTTTGGAAAAGTCAAGGTTATCATACCGTCAAAATGTTCTCTAATACCATTTCTAAGGTATGAGTAAGATTTTTTTATTTACATTTTTTTTTAACAACAGCATCTCCAGCAGAAAAGATATCCAAAGATGCCATTTTAAATTGTAAAGAAATCTGTGTTTTTGAAACTAATGAAGACAGCAGAGGTCAATGATTCATTTTCATTATTTAGCCTGGCACGTTTACTGCTCCAAAATATTATTAATGTTTCTCAAAATAAAATATATTGTGTTCAAAGGGGAAAAACTTTTAGTTTTTTTACCCAGACATTTAAAAAGAATATATTTTAGAGCAGTAATCACAATACCGTGATACCGTGAAACCGTGATATTTTTTATCCAAGGTTATCATACCGTCAGAATCTTATACCGGCCCATGCCTAGTCACGACACTCACTTTCGTCTGTGTTATAATGACCTGAGGTGGCGATGACGCAACCCAACCTGAGTCTGTTCACATATTGCGTCTAAAAGCTGGCGAAAAGCACTCCCCTGGCATCCCTCGTAACTAGCCGACCATCAACCGTTTTCGAGTATGACAAACGGACAAACCATTGCTGCAGCTCCGATACAAGTTTTATTTACGGAGAAAAATAAAAAGCACTCAGTAGACACATTTTAATAAAACTATAGTGCATCATACCTAACGTTTTTTTAAATTGTTATTGATAATGGTGTTCGTTCAATTAATACCAATACCGTTCTAGCGCCTAGCACTAATTACACTTATACATGTGAAAAATCATGAAATTTCACAATTCTCAATAACAAAGACAAATCGGATCTGTTTAAGTGATGAAACAAACTAACAAAAAGTCCTTAAAATGATAGAAAATAAAACGTATACATAATATATTATTATATACGTCACGTTTGTGGTTATATTTCTCAAAGAATATGAAATAAAAAATATAAAGCAATTACTCGATGAGTGCGGATCATGACCTTTTGAGTTATTGCGTTTATAAGGTTAATGCACCAGAATCAATTGACTGTAAATTAATGAAATAGTAATTTACTGTACAAATTCGACATCTTTTTTTTACAATAAAATTCCGGCAACCACTGCTGCCACTTTTTTTAACGTAAATTTTATGGATATATTTTTTTTTACAATGCCGCTTGCTTTAAAAAAATGGAGTGCTTGGCGTAAATTGCATATTATTTAATTGCTTCATTCATTCATTTAAACCGTAAACTTGTTATAAAACTGATTTCTGGTAAATAAATCAGTCTATTATTTTGCATGTTTGTGCATATGTTTCTCATGTTTAGAATTTACCCTTAAGTCCCTCAATCCCATAAAGACACTTCCACCATGATCAACTGATTGAGTTGAATTTATTATTTCATGGGAGCAGTTAAATATTAACTGTGACCTCAGGCATGTGTAGTTAATCCCTGTCCTCATTAACTTCACTTTAACCTTTAATGGTGGGATTGAAAGACTTGCTAATACTGTTTGAATAGTAGCTGATAGTTCACCCAAAAAATTATAATTGCCATCATTTCCTCTGTAGGGTTTGAGTTTCTTTCTTCTGTTGAACACAAGGATATAGTGAAAAAAACTACATTGGCTTCCATAGTATTTTTTGTTCCTATTATAGATATCATTAGCTGCTTTTTAAAGCATCCTTCAGCTTATTTTGTATTGGTACTCTCTAATATGGCCGATCACATACACCAAACGCAAGTGTTTGTTGATGGGTTTACAAGCAGAGGAGGATCCACTTTAGCTTCTTATGCATCAAATATGCACTTCAAACCTTTTCTTGATTGAGACATGATGAATTCTTCTTCCATCATTTCCGATGTTTCCAAATTGCATTGTCAGTCATTTTTCTTACCAATTTTTTATCTGTCTTATCTATTATTTTCTGTAAAGCTGCTTCTGACCATGACGTGTCCACACTAAATGGTTATAAGAGACATGTTCTCCTTTCCATTTATTTCCTTAGGAAAGGAGAGATCTTCAATAAGTATTATACTTAAAGGGAAAATGTGCTTAATGCAATGTTAAAATTATATGAAACTTAAAGCGTCAGAATCGAGGCTTTGTATTAGCGATAACCATGATGAGGAATCGGTACTCAGTATCAGCTTTAAAAATCCGTATCAGAGCACCCCTAGGTGAACATTTTCATTTTGCGGTGATCTATCCCTCTTAAGGTGTCGAAGTGCTTTGAAATGTGCATATTTTTATTTGACGTTTGACGTAAACTCAACTGAAACATGAAGAGAGGGTGGGGCATACAGTAGCTCCTCCCCTTTTTAAACATCAGCCAATAGTCTTTGATTTTTCTCACAGCTCTGCCAGTGACTGCGTTTGGGTTCAAGCGCGTCAAATGAAAAGCCAATAAAAAGAAGGGGGGGCGGGGCATGTCAAACACTAGATTGTGACCAGCAGTTGATTGGTCAGAAGATTTGATGAGAATCTGAGAAACTGCAAACTTTGCATGTCTATACCTTCTAAATGCTAATTTTGTCTGTTTTGAGCACACTAGCTTAGAGATATCCTAACATCTGAAAAAACTTTTCAGTTAGACTTTTAGTTAGGCTTTCTTTAATGTGATTTGTCGAGTTTTGTTTTGTGGTCATGCATATATTCACAGATAATGCTCTCTTTTTTTATTGTGGCTAATTCTGGATCTGTTTGTTTGTCCTTTCTCAACAGCCCACTGTTTGTCACTTGGAAAATCGGCCGGGACAAGCGGTTAAGGGGTTGTATAGGTACATTTTCTGCCATGAACCTGCACTCAGGACTCAGGGAGTACACCCTTACCAGGTACCACACATCTTTGTGAATGTCTGCTTTCTGTTCCCTTTTGTCATGATTCATAATTCATACAAAGAAATACCATATTCAGGCTGATCTCTAAATGAACATACTGTTCTTTCCTCCCTGCTTTCTTTCTATCTTTAGTTAACATTGTGCCACATCAAACTATTGGACACACAGAATGTTTTTACACTTTAATAGTTTCTCTCTCTGTGCTACTATTACTAATGATACAGTTATTTGGTGATGCATTATTTTAGTGTCTCCTCACACGTTCCATGTACATACTATAATAATTATTCTTAATTACATGCATTAAATCAAACCCACATGATTTTTTTTCACGCATTACATATTGTCTTACTAGTTACAAGTACAACAGTGTTAGAAACCGTTAAATCAGGTCAGAAGATCTTTAAAATAGCCCAAAAACATCATTTGTTGAGCTTTGATTATATTAAACAACATTTGCATGGTCAGTTTTTAATAATTAGTTACTGGAATATTCGTCCCACCATATTGAGAGGTGTTACAAATTACTCAACATTTAAATACAAGCTAAAGAAATGGCTAAAGTTTTTTTTATGATACTGTCATTACCTATAAAAGTTTTGTTGTATGCAAATATTGCCGCTGTACTTGTTAAATGTGTTGTTACCCTGTAACAAGAACACTTTAAAATAAAAAGCAACCAATTGTTTATGTTTATACTTTAAATTTTAACAAATGGTTTGGTTTCTTGAAAACACCAGAGTGAATGAGGCAATCTTGCAGATACAAAGAGCTTTGATTCTCCTTTAAAGTCCAGGTGAAAGTCAGTGCGAGACTTATAACCCTGACAGGAGCTTTTTTCACTCTCAAATTGCATGAGACTGAGAGAAAAATGTGAGAATGTTAGTGCCTGTCTGAGAAAAGTGTGTAGTGAGGGGTTTTACATCTATAACAATTGTTAAAAATAAAACTGACTACTTTGCGGATTTTGCCTATTGCGGGATATTTTTTAGAACGTAACTCCCGCGAATAACGTGGGACAAGAAATATGGATCCTATAAGCACTGAACATTTTGTATAGTAACTGTTGTTGTCAAATATGTTTGTTCATGTTGTTTGGGAAATGTTGAATGGCACCGATTCACTTGCACTATTATTAAAAAAAAATACTGGGTCTCATTCACTAATAATGGCGTACGTTTTTTGTATTTATACCCAGATTTGAACTTCTCACGAAAACTTTCTGCCTAACTCACATGCGTACGTACATAATTTTGTTAGTTTGTAAATTTGGAGTGTTTTAAATTAAGGCTGATTTATACTTCTGCGTCAAGTGATCGCCATGACACACGGTGCCTGCCTTGCGCTTAGTCGTGCATTTATACTTCTGCGTGCTGTTTGTGTTGCTCTACAATAACACTTCTGAAACACTAGCTGGCAGCGGGTTTTTAATGTTACTCTCTGCCGAATATCTTTGCGGGTGTTTTGTTTTTTCTGAACGCTACCTTAATATACAAGTAGCTCAAACTCGCTTATTCAGAGGTGGGAACCAGCGGATGTGCAGCAACTTTAATCATAAGGTAAACACAAAATAAAAGTTTCCATCTGGAGCTCCTTCATGGGACTCCACACTTGTAAACACTCGCTCCATCAGGCTTGTGGCTCTCCGCTCCACGCACACTTGTCACTGCTACCAAGCCGACTAATCACAGAGCTTGTGCTATGTGTCGACGTGATGTGCAATTACATTTTGTAAGAGGTGCGCATCAGCCAGGGCTATGCGACCGCGCGAAGGCTGTGCCGGATCATATGCATGCACTTCATGCAGAAGTATAAATCAGCCTTTAGTGTCTGCGAACACAAAGTTAGTAATTTGCATAACACACGCCCACACCAGCTCCGTATAAGGGCTTTCCACAAAAAAAATTACACTTGTTCAGAGAAAATTTTAAGATGACAAGTTAAGAATTAAGAGACAATTAAGCCACCAAAACAAAGAAAAATAATATTAATAGTAATGAAGGTTGGATGTGGAATGTACTTTCAGTTCTGAAACAGTGAGGTGTAACCATCTGCATTATTGTTGACCTTTGAAAAGACTTAAATCAGAGCGCTGCGCTTTTTTTATGTGTAGGCAACCACTGTATCTTCTACATGGTTGACTTTTTCTAACTGCAGGCGCACAGAGTGCACCGTCAAAACGCGAGGTGTCGCAAGGCACAAACATAACGTAATACACTTGATGCCTAAAGAAAACGATTTTAAAAAGGCACCCATCACTGCAAAAAAACGCATTTGGTGTGATCGGGGCCAGAACAGCCATTCATCACTCTCAGAAAACATATCTGTCCCCTCTCTAAAGACGCAGTCACTGTTGCCATGCCTCCAAACACAAGGTGAGACACACAAATCATCCTTTGTTTGGACCTCTAAATATACATAAATTACTGTTATATACATTTTTAATGTCTAATGACCTTTCATTCATCCTTTAAAGAACATATCTAATTACATGTAGGGTTCTTTATACATGTTTATAAGGCCCCGGGTGTATTATTGTGTACATTTGGTATTAGTTGTACATTTTAAAATCACTTTTAGTACAAAAGTTTTGATGAATAATGATTTATTCCTGAAAACGTCTGTACGCACATTTCACGCGTAAATTTGGTTAGTGAATGAGACCCACTGTTTTTGAGAAAACGTCAATTATTGGCTTAAATTGTATGGATTGACTCATTGAACCCAACTTGCTAAAGTGAATAAATCTTTGCAGAGCTGGAAATTTAAGCTCTGCTGTTGCAGTTTAATAACTGCAAACTGTTTTGTGATGTTTTTATTAATTTTTCTATTTAAACGAATATACTTCCGACACATAGTTGAGCATATTTGATGAAAATAGGTCTCTGGTGTGAAAAGATATTTAACCCATTGTTCAAGCAATATATTCGTGTTACTGGTGATGTTTTACCATATTGCACTAGACCGTTTTAAAGATTTACACTCTTGACTAGTGTTGTCATGATACTGTAAATTCAGATTGAATTAGTACAGTAAATTTCCACAAACATTTGAGCGATGTTAAGCGTGTACTTATTAAACAGCTGATTGGCCGTTGTGTTCACATGCTCAACAGAAATGACTGTGATTGGCTGTAAAGGTCATAAGTTCACTGAAAAATGTTCCAAAACGCTTGCGGTTAAAGCCGCGGTCACACTGGGCTTTTCTCCCCATAGACTTCCATTCATACGCACGCGAATGCGTCAGACCGGAAACGCAGGGTCATGCGTTGAGTTTAGCAGGTTGCTGTGGTGCAAAGTTCAAGCTTGGTGAACTCTGACCTGCGAAATCACATCACTTGACTGCGTGAGACCAATCCAGGATCAAAACATGACCTCTCTGAACAGAAATTTAAAACGTGGAGCAATCGCTCTCTTTTTAAATGCCTATTCATCTTGTTTAATCTCGCCCCTTTTCGCAGCGCCGTACGACAGAATTTCGCAAGCTCAAACTCTAGTGTGACTTTGGCTTAACTTATGACCTTTACAGCCAATCACAATCATTTCCAACCAGCCAATCATTGCTCAAATCTTAGCGGGAAATGGACGTTTTTAAAATTCCAGTATCGTTTGGTACCGTAATTCTAAAATCGTGACAACACCACTCTTGAGGTGACATGGCTTTGCTCTAAATCTTGTCTTCATGTGCCCTTGGCAGTGCCCTTAAAGACAGTCGCTTTCCCCCCATGACGAGGGACGAGCTGCCGCGCCTCTTCTGCTCAGTGTCTCTGCTCACCAACTTTGAGGATGTTGGTGATTACCTAGACTGGGAGGTAAGAAGCTATTGTCATCAGTCATTAATACACTGGTGATCCGTTTAAGATTAGTTCTTCACAGAATTGCCAAATAACTTGCAAACATGCCCAAAAATATGTGTGTAGGGGTAGCTAACACATGTTACGGTGAGCTATTAGCAGGGCCAGACGGAATCTGCGGACGTTTTTTGCTATTTCTGCGGAGAATTTTGGTAAAAATCTGCGGATTTCTGCGGAATTATTTTGGGAGTCTCATAACTAACACCTTAATATGTTAAATAAAAAATAATATCTTTTAAACTTGTATTTAATGTTTAAAATGCAAATCCAATTAGATTAACTGTAAATAGTTAATTTTAAGTAAATAAACAGAATTAATGATGGGCTAAAAATCTGCGGAAAATCTGCGGAATTCTGCGCGCGCAGATTCCGTGTGGGCCTATACGCCACTGTCATTTACGCTTTCTCTCGCGCTCTTACTTTCTCTTAATTCAATTCAAATGTGTTTTATTGGCTTGACCTGTCAGTTATTGCCAAAGCATTGCAGATTACGTTAATAATGCCAATTGCCATCTTAAATTTGTAACCTCATCATATGATACTTGTAGTTATAGTACACAAAATTCTTATAAATGATATTTAACTGTTCCTAGAGTATGTGTGGTGTTTGGTAAAACAGCGTTTTCCTCCTCTGACCCTACATTATGGAATGAAATGCAGGATGTTATCATGTTAGAAACAACTCCCTCTCTAGTTATTTTGAAATAAAGAATAAATAAATAAATGTAAAACCAGCTTAAAATTTATTCATTCATTTTCCTTCGGTTTAGTCCCTTTATTCACCAGGGGTCGCCACAGCGGAATGAACCGCCAAGTATTCTAGCATATAATTTACACCACGTATATCCTTCCAGCCACAACACAGTACTTGGAAACACCCAAACACACTCATTTATGAACACACTCATACACTACAGCCAATTTAGCTCATCAATTCTCCTGTGGCGCATGTGTTTGGACTGTGGGGGAAACCGGAGCACCCGGTGGAAACCCACGCCAGTACGGTGAGAACATGCAAACTCCACTCAGAAACGCCAACTGATCCTGCCGGGACTCGAACCAGTGACCTTCTTGTTGTGAGGCAACAGTGGTAACCACTGAGCCACCGTGTCACAATCAGCTTAAACTATTTGAGTTCATTTAACATACACAGATTACATTGTTTAATCACGATTGAAATATGTCTTGAAATAATGCTTTAAATTCAACTCTGTGCACAAATATTTTACGCTGTGCTTTTTAAATGAAAGCTTCAAGAGTGACAATTAAGAAATAGCTCCTGAGAGCACATGAGAAATCGATGCAATTAATTCAGCAGGAATTGTTTAGGTAAAATTAATCAAACTGAAAAGTCTTTATATGAGTGTAGTTGGTGGTTTCCTCTAAATCAGGGGTGTCCAAACTCAGTCCTGGAACCGGTGTCCGACTTGCTTCAACACACCTGCCAGGAAGTTTCTAGTATATCTAGTAAGAGATTGATTAGCTGGTTCAGGTGTGTTTGATTAGGGTTGGAGCTAAACTCTCCAGGGCACCGGCCCTCCTGGATCGAGTTTGGACACCCCTGTTCTACATCATCTTTTCATGTGTTTGTCTTGTTGTTTCATTACTTCAATGTAACTTGACCTTCTAGAGTACATCCTCGTATGTTTATTAGACCTGTCACGATATCTATTTTTTGTTGTACGATATATTATATCAAAATATAATGCAATAAACGATATTATTTTAATTTTAAGACCATTCTATGCCACTTATTATATAATGCCAGAATGACAACATCATCACAATGCAATCACCTCTGATAGAGATAGAGATGATCACAATCAGCTTAAATGTTGCTAGAATTGGTTTTTAAGTATAGGCGATATGTATTGCATCACCAAAAATGATTGAGCTCATGTCCATGTGTTGTGTGAGAAGTCCACATATTGATTATTGTGACAGGCCTAATGTTTACCTTCGAAGTCAGCTTAACTATCTATTGCATTATTATTAATATTAATCAGTTTACTCTTCCTGCCATGTCTAGCCTTCAAGTTATTCATTTGTGCCTATTGATTTTAAGTAGCCTTGTTGCTTTTGGTATCAGAGAACGGTTTGATCTCTAGCAAAAGGCTTATATTTCTTCATAAATGCGTCACTTTCATGATTTGCTTCTCGTGTGCTCAATGATCCAGTCTTCATCTCCACCCTGTTGATGGACAGCCTGTCAATTGCATGATCATTTATCATTATCAGTGGTTCTGGTCTGTGCAGAAGTGCCTACTCACTACGTCCTGGCTATCAGATAAAGCACAGGCACACAGACTTATCCTGGTGTTATACGCTGTAATCTGGATGATTCAGGCCATGTGAACACATGAACATGAGACCGTGTGCATGTGTTTCTGCTTGTTCAGACAAAGTGTGACCTCCGGGATCTGCAGCAGTGCAGACGCTGATGACATCACGGTGTCTGCTGGTCTTAAATACCACAGTATAAATCTATTGTTTAAATGTACTACTCTTTCGTTATGTTGGGGGCTGTTTTTGCCCCATTGACAGCCATTATAAATACAGTTTTTGATTGCAAAGCCATGACGGCATATAATCATGTGTTCTTGATTGTTGCTGGTTGCTGGTAGAGGGACAATGTGCCATTTTATTGTTGATCATCAGTTCATCAGCAGCATTAACTCTTTATATAAACAATGTTTCTGGCTTTTATATTATAGTAATATAGAGTATAACAACAAAATATAGTGTGTGTAAACACACTTACAATGTTCTGAGAGCTGAGCTGTTCATTTAGATTTTCTCACCTTGTTATGTCTTAGTGCTTAAAGGTCTCTCTCTCACACACACACACGCACACACGCATGTTTGTTTTTGTGAAAAGTGGGTACATTACATAGGCCTCCATTCATTTTCTACAGATCAAAGCGTATATTATATTGCCCTCACCCCACCCTACCCCTAAACCCAACCATCACAGGAGACAGTGTACAGCTTTACTCCCTGAACAAACTCATCCTGTGTGATTTAGAAGCTTTTGGAGAAGTGAGGACGTCACCAATGTCCTCATATTTCACCTGCTTTTTGTAATACCTGTGTCATACCCATGTCATTATACAGATTTGTGTCCTGATATGTCACAAAAACACGCGCACACACACACACACACATAACTCCACACCCGGAAACTAAGCTTTATTTGCACTGCAACTGATGATCAATAGTAAAAATGACTAATTGTCCCTCCTCCTAACAGGGAAAACCAGAAACAATCAAGAATGCATGATTATATGCTGTCATGGCTTTGCAATCAAAAAAATTCATGATAATCAATGAGGCAAAAGCAGCCCCCAACATAACCAAAGCGTAGTAAATTAGCCTTTTCTCAAAATGTGTGTCCAAATAAGATTTGTCACCAAAAATCATTCCAATTGCTGAAACACAGAGAAGGTTGTGGCCAAATTAAGCCCCAAAATCCCCCCAGAGTGGATGAAAACATCCCCGACAGCACACAAGGGCAATGCAGTCGAACCAACCCCGTAAAGACGATTTTGTTACTGGTTTGAAAACTACTTGAAATCTTTCTATTTGTCACCCATAACGCAGAATAGAAATGGGTGGGACACAATAAAATACATACACGCGTGGATTTTGCTTACGCAAACAGATTTTGTGGAATTTTACTCTATAATAACCTATGATAGCTTCATCAACCCATACATTAGCAAATAAAGAACTAGAGATGTACCTATTATTATTATTAATTATTATTATTAGTAGTAGTAGTATTTTTAATATTATTATCATTCAGTGTGTTATTAAAACGGTCTTAAATATAACTCTTAGAAAGCTGCAGATACCCTGGGCATGGCCTTTTGTGTAAAATGAGCGATGTTGAGGAATGGTGGTTTTAGAAGTGCATGAAATAGTGGCATTGCTAGTTGTTTCTTTGAGTGTTTTTTTTTTTTTTTTTTTTTTTCCTCCATGTCAGCTGGCCAAGGCTGATCTGCAGTGTGACTGATCCAAACTTTGCTTACGGACATTCAGCAGCCACATCAGGACAATAGACAGTCATAGTTTAGCTAGAAATACAGAGATGCAAAATACCGTTACAAATCAGCATGTGAAATCACAGGAGTCACATGTTAATGATTATGTTTAGAAAAAGGCAAGTGGTTAGCACTGTGGACTCGCAGAAAGAAGGTCCCTGGTTCAAGTCCCGGCTGGGCCAGTTGGCATTTCTGTGTGGAGTTTGCATGTTCTCCCCGTGTTGGCGTGGGTTTTTTCCGGGTGCTCCGGTTTCCCCGACAGTCCAAACACATGCGCTATCAGAGATTTGATGAACTAAATTGGCCGTAGTGTATGAGTGTGTGTGAATTAGTGTTTCTCAGTACTGGGTTGTGGCTGGAAGGACATCCACTGTGTAAAACATATGCCAGAATAGATGGTGGTTCATTCCGCTGTGGCGACCTCTAAAATGAAAGACTAAGCCGAAGGAAAGCGAATGTATGAATTATTCAAAAATATGCAAATGTCCTTTAGTAGATGTGTTATATGAGAGACTTCATGTAGATTTGTTTACCAAATAAGTGGCTCTAATTGGATTTGCATTGTATAAATCTGAAATAAAGGTTAATAAGTTATGTTTTCAGCTCCTGTACTTTCAAAATAATTCTGCATGGACTTTAATATTTAAATGTTTAATTTAAAATGTCATTCATTTCTCAAATATCCACAATTAATGCTCAATAATTGCAAACAAAAGATGTCAGCGTATTCGAGAAGGGTATAAACGGAGGCCAGAGCCAGCTGCAAACCTGAAGTTTTCATTTTACTCATGTCTTTTATATGACAGAGTCCAACCTATTGTGTTTTCTGAATGTCTACACCTACCCAAATCCTAAACCCAACCTCACAGTAACCTGTTGTTTAATTATATCTACTACACCTACAGCAACCCAGCCCATTTGCGGCATAATTCCCTCCCACTTGGAGGTCACCCAGCCTACTTGCAGTGAAATCTCTCCCACTTGGAGGTCTCCGGGCTGCATTGATACCTACTTGGCATGTTCTGTCCGGCCCTATGTAAAATCGACACTTGCAATGATAGATTTGTAGTTGTTTTCTGTGCTGAAGTCTTCCTCTTTAAATAAAATAGCATGGCAATTTAATAGGATGATGTCCTGCAGGTATCAGTCACTTGCCACATCTTTTCACATAAACGAATTTAGAGAATTGGATCGAAGTCTTGATGTTATGTAGTTCCGCTGCCGTTCATGTGTATTCGTCCCTCTTGTCAATAGTGACCCAAAGAGGTAGAGGTAACCCTGTCCAGCAGAACTGAAGTGTAGTTTAGCTCCTGGACTCCGTCAATGATGCTGTTGGAAGTAATGCAAGAATGCTCGTAGCTAGGGTCAGACATTTATAGCAGGGATGTTGCTATTAATCATATAACATTTCCCTAGAATCTTTCTATGAGTAATCAGTTCTTGATGAAGCTATTAACCCCTCACATAGTTCATTATTTTGAGTACAAGTTACTGACGTCCTGTAGACCAGTGTTTCTCAACCACGTTCCTAGAGGAGCCACCAACACTGCATGTTTTGGATGTCTCCATTGTCTGTCACACCTATTACAGGTCTTTCAGTCTCTGCTAATGAGCTGATGATCTGAATCGGGTGTGTTTGGTTAAGGAGACACGGAAAATATGCAGAGCTGGTGCTCCACCAGGAACGTGGTTGAGAAACACTGCGGTAGACGATACAGGCTGAAGATGCATTCAAAGCTGAAGCACTGTTTTTGTCATGTTGGTTTGCGGTCAATGCTGGTGAAATGTCGGTGTTGTGTGTCGTTTGTTCAGAATGATGTGTGTTGGGGCATTACAGGGCCAACAGTAGAGAAACACAGCTGGATTTTAGCACCGTGGCTCCAGCTCTGGAAAATTGGCTAATGTGTGCGAGAAGAGCTGAGGCACATTAAACAAAGAATTTCCACCGAACATTTCATTTTTGTGAGCGCTTAGACTTGTGGTCTATGAATACTTTGTCCTGCCTGACAAAAGAGCTGCACGATTAATCGTAAAATGATTGCGATCTCGATTCGACCCCCTAGACGATCTTAATCCAGCATTTCTATGATTCTGCCAATCATATTTTCAAGTTCAGGAAAAAAGCAAAGGCGGCCGCACAAGTCTTTACTTTGTTTTACATACAATGTTCAGCAACGTGAACACCTCCAAATGGTGTTGAAAGACTCACATACTGTATTTATAAGGTATAATTCACCCAAATGTCATTTCTGTCTTCATGTAATGATGTATTCACGGCCGCGAAAACACACATGACGTGAGCTGACCGTGTCGTGAGCTGTTACTACAGAGAGGGCGGGCGCGCGCCTGTGAATGATGCCCACTTTAGTAAACAGAACTTGCATAGGCTGTGAATAACAGGTAATAAAGTTGTAAATAACATTCAGTTTGTCGTACAGAGGGATCATTTGCAGCTTAGCAGCGAAAATGAAACCGAAAGCAGGCACATCATTAAATAATCATATCGCATTTTAGAGTTATGATTATGACAAGCATTTAATGTTTTTCTTTCATAGCGAACACAGAGTGTTGTGCATGAGAATAACTGTTTAACAGTGCCAGTATAACTAATCTAGCCATTGTAATGTTGAATATAATGCAAGAGGAAATCTGATAATGACAAATGTCTGATTTTACCAGTAGAAAAAAATGGTCTAATAATGTTGTCAATGACAGATTGCAAGCATTAAACACAATAATTCAACATCAGAATTATGAATAGTTGTACTCTGAAATAACAATATAATAGCCTACTGATATGAACCTTTATTTTACATCTACAGAATCGTGAGAAAATCCTGATCTTTATTTTAAGCAAAAAATCGCGATTCTCATTTTAGCCAGAATCGTGCAGCTCTACCAGACAATAGTGTACACTTTTACTTCTTTAAAGGGACAGTTCACCCCAAAAATTGAACATTTACTCTCTCCTCAAGTGGATCAAAACGTTTATTAGTCTTCAGTTGTACACAAGATTTCTTGGAAATATTATCATTTGGATATTATCATTTATAGAATTATCATTTACATGCAAATCTGATGTGAAACAAATGTCTTTTATTTCCTAGGTGGGTGTTCACGGCATTAGGATAGAATTTTTTAATGAAAAAGGATCAAAACGCACCGCCACCTACTTGCCAGAGGTTGCGAAGGAGCAAGGTGAGCATTTCTGAGATCTTCAGTTTTATACAGCGCACAACATTTGAAGAGGATCCAAAACATTACAATAATGTTGTATTAGCTAAAAGGGGGAGCTATTATGCACTTTTATGTGGATTTAAACACAGTTGTGAAATACAATTTATTAAAAACAGCCTGCAGAAACTCTTTGATTGACATTCTCCCTTTGTACGTGTCATCAGAGGGGGGAAGCCCCGCCCACTAGTGCCCATCTCTCCATCTCATTAGCATAAACAGCAGCCCTGAGTGAGAAGCAGCCGTCTGTCCATTAGCCATTACAGTGTTTGAGCTGCTGAAGATAATGTCAGCATAGACTAAGAGGATTATAGATGTGGAGTGACATAGACTGACAGAAGCATGAAGCACACATGCACACCTGACCAGCACTGACAACACACACACTGCTGTTTTACATCTGTAGCTATGGGACGCACAGCCGTCTGTAGCTCCGCCCTCTTCTGAAAAGAGCACAATCTCATTTGCATTTAAAGTGACAGTCACCAAAACACCACAATTAAGATCAAAGCCTAGAAGGGTCAGTTTCAGAGAGTTAGAGGACATGTTTGTGTGCTATTTTCAGCTCAAACTTCACTACACACTCTAGAGACTCATTTTACATTTTGTTAAAAGGGGCAGAATAGGTCCCCTTTAACATTAACAAGCAATACATTTGCTACAGTATTTATTCATCTTTGTTAATGCTAGTTAATTGCTTTAAAGCTGTTGCTTTGTCAACTCACCGTGCATTAACTAATGCTAATAAACATGAATTTGGATGTCATTAATGCATTAGTAAATGTTGAACTATGATTAAGATAGTATTGTGCATTATTAGTTTATGTTAGTAAATACATCAGCTAATGAAACCTTATTGTAAAGTGTGACCAGAAGCGTTTATCAAAATAGTTTTAAGGCAAAAGGAATGGCTGTTGTTCAATACGTTTTAGGACAACTTTGACAAAAGGCGTTGATCAACTTTAAATGTTGACTACTGCTCAGAAACAGAAATGTAATGCAGAATAGACTAAAAGAGCTCCATCGGTCTGAAAGAAGTTGCCTGTGTTTTGTTCTCTCTCTGTAGGATGGGACCACATTCAGACCATAGATTCCTTACTTCGAAAGGGAGGATACAAAGCTCCCATCACAAATGACTTCAGGAAGACTATTAAATTGACCAGGTGAGAAAGTTGTCCTTTTTTTTGTTTTTTAAATCACACGCTAAACATACAGCTTATGCCAAAATTATTGACCCTCCTGTGAAATATTTATTTTTCAAATCATTTTGTGCGTTATACAATGTGTTATTCATTCATTGTCATACAAAATAGTTTTAATAACCAAGTTCTATTAACTAGTTTATTTTGTCTTTGCATGACCACATTTGGCCTGAAGGTCTAAATAATGTAAGAAATATGAATCACATAAGAGTTTTCCTTTATTTAAAATATAAAGAAAGAAACAGATATAACATACTCTCCATGTGGACGGTGTATATAAGCTATTGATTGATTGAATTTACAGATCTGGTACTATATCATGATAAATATTTTCATCAGGATATGAGAGCACTCAAATTGTGTATGATGAGTTTGTCATATCTCTCATCCCAATGAAAATACATGAACTGAAGAGTCTTAGAAGTATGAAAACTCATTCCACAAACTACATAAAAGAAAAATGGGAGACAGAAAGTGGAACAACCTTTACTGATGAAGAGTGGACGAATATATGGAAATTTCAATGGAAATCAACAAGTTCATTAAACTGGAAAGAATACTGCTGGAAAAACATTATTAGATATTTCAAAACCCCAACACTGACAGCCAAATATACCAACAAGTCTCCAAAATGTTGGCGTAACTGCGGATGTAATAAAGCAAACCATTATCATATATTTTGGGAATGTATGTATATTCAAGAATATTGGAAAGAAATACAGGAGGCTCTTGAACATATATTTGAAATAGATATACCTCTAGAAAGTAAGTTGCTATATTTTGGCTGTGTGGATCCAGATACAGTAACAGCAGACAATAAATACCTTATGCGTGCTCTCATGGCAGCCAGCAAAAAAGCAATCACACGCAAATGGCTACAGCAAGAACGACCAACCCTAAGTAACTGGATAGATGCAACTATTGAGATCTACACAATGGAAAAAATCACTTTTGTCGTCAACTTAAAGAAGGATTTCTTTCTGGGAAAATGGAGGAAATGTGTTGAATATATTTTAGTTAGAAGACCTGACTTTGTTGCTATAAACGAATAGAAGATATTGATTTGATAGATAAATATACACTGAGCATACATGTGTATGGTTATACATATTCATAGTGTATTGTGTGACATCCCCATGTGTATAATGAAGATGGACAGTTGAGGTCACTCTGGAAGGAATTATATTGACATGTGTTCTCACCCTGGATGTAAATAGTGCTTTTATTTTTATTTATTTATGTTTATTTTATACGTGTATGTATGTGTGTATGTGTATGTATGTAAAAAAAATAAAATAAAAAGAAAATAGAAAAAAAAAAGAAAATACATGAACTGTACGACACCGAAAAAAAAAAAAGTGAGTTAGTTTGAAATAATATATTTTAAGAATAATAAGATGATAAACTAGAGGATCTCTTTCCTTAAAAGGGACATATTTTGCCCTTTTTTTACAAGATGTAAAGTACCTCTAAAATAAATCGCATTAGGTGTATTAGAGAATGAATTTATTAGAATGGTTGAGTTTATTAGAGACGTGGAAAGTAGCTATAATAAAAGCAGATAAAGCAGAATGTTTTACTCTTATAGCTAATTAGCAAATTTTCACTAGAGTTCATATCAAAAAATGAACAATAAATAAAACAAACAGTATTATATTTATCTGTTATGCTTTTTGTAAGTCGTGAAGCTGAAAGTAATTGGAATAGCATTTGTTTTGAGCACCATCAGTAGTTGTATTTTGCAGTGTTTATCATTTGAAAGTTGTGATGCACCTCAAACTCTGTAAAATAAGAGACTGAGACATCTGAACAACTCTGTTGAAAGCACAACTACAGTTATAAATTAGACTAGCTTGTAGTGTTGAATGGCTGTTGATAGATAGATGGATGGATGGATGGATGGATGGATGGATATGGATATCTGTCTGTCCATCCATTTATGTGGCTGGTGAGGCCAAGGTCATATTTACAAATATATGCACCCAATATACATGCCAAGTTACCAACTACCGATTGTCTTTCATATATCATATCAGCATTCTTCCTATACACATGGCAGGTACATATCGGGCCAAGGAAGAATGTAAAATGTACAGCGATTCAATATGCCTCACAAAACACCAAGGTCGATGCTATAGACAGCCCATAACAAGCAACACACACAGCACCACGGCGGATGTGCTCCTCGCTCTCTCTCTGTCACGCACACACAGGATTTGCACACTGGTCTTACCTTTACTTGTAAATGAAGTCTTGACGTGACTTGAATTACTTTAAAATGATCGCGTTACCTTCTGTCCCGTCCTTAGAAGCATGCCCTTTAGCTCCCGCATTGGTCGTCCATTATTTATTCACGTTTTGATTTGAGAAGTTTTTGATATATTAACGTTACATCCACGATTTTTGCAGTCAGTCAGAGCATAAAATAACAGACTCCTGTTGAACTTTACTGAGTAGAAGTAGAGCAACCTCTGAACAAGAATATCTGTGAGCTCATGCGCGCTCTCTTCAGTACGGCAGAGCTACTGCCCGCCTCACCTCATGTCTTTTCAAGTGATAGACATGCGTGAAATACATTACCTATCATATGCAAAGTAAGGACACATGTGATAAGTGTCTACAGTGTATAAAAACATTTTAATAAAGCATTACATTTGTAGCACACACTGAGTGAGCAAAAGACACCTGCTCAAGCCAGTTTGTAAGGGATTGCTCAATCTGGTGCTGCCTCAGCTCGCTTCCTACACTGTGATTAAACAGGAGATACGCAAAATACAGAGATTTTGATCATAAAAAAACATTTAAATCATACAGAAATTACATTTATAGCACAGATCAGTGGACAATTATTGATTTTATCACTAGTACATATGATGGCAGGTGAGGATGATGACCGCCTCCCCTGACAGCACGTCCCTGTACATCTTTGTTGCATTTCAGTCACAAGCTCTTCAAAGAAAATGACTCAAGCGTATCCAATTAATCGATCGTTAACAGCAGTAGATTAATCGATTATTAAAGTAATCCCCAGTACTGACCTCTGGCTTCTTTCTCAGGTACCGTAGTGAGAAGATGACGATGAGCTACGCAGAATACATCGCCCACCGCCAGCACCATCACTACCAGAACGGCATCGGGCACCCGCTCCCTCCCTACAACCATTATTCCTGACAGCGAGCCGCATGACCAGTCCCTGGAGCTCTCGGCGGACATCTTCCCCGGAGAGCCGGCCCCGTCCTGGTCTAGCTATCTCTACTACTGTACCATTTTATGATGATAGTTTCCGCTGCCGTGTCTGACCGAGGCATGGCAGCGGGTGCAAAATCAGCATTAGGTGATTGATTATAAACCCAGAAGAAAACAAAAAAAATCATTTATTTCCTCATTTTTAATCCTTTGTATTAATTTAGTTTTTGCAGCATATATATGACTATATATATATCGATCGATTGACCCTTCCCTTTTCTTTTTTTAAACAAAAAAAAGCAAATAAACAAGTTTATTTTAATTATTATTCTTTCAACAAATTTCCTAATCAGGTTTCTGAGTCTGTGGATGGAAATGAGTCATATTCAAGCTGATGGGCTAGTGCTTTCGCTCAGATTTTACGTATGCTAAGCTTTAGCGGCTGCTTGTTTTTCCTTTTTATTGTTTGATATTAGTTTGGCTTTTACCCGGTGTGGGCGAACATGAAGGCTTTCTCTTTCCTCTCTGTGCAGTTCCTTTAGCGAGGGGTGATTTTCTGTTTTCTGCTTTCGTTTGTTTCACGTTGTTGTGGATTTTCTGCAGTGCGGCGGAGTTGAAGTCTTGTGAGTTTGTTTTTTTCTTTCTTTAAAACCACTTTATTAAATTAGCTTCTGGGTAACCCAGAATATTTCCCCATAACTCAGAAGCTCTAGAGTTGATTTGACTGGAGTTTTCTTTGATTAACAGTGTCTCTGTGTAGTTTAGAAACGCAGAAGTGGTGGTGTTGCTTCATTATTAGTTCTACATCTTCTGTTTGAGTTCTCATGTGGATTTGTGCGGTGTCCAGTGTGTCCTAGTGGTGTTTGTGAGACGGCAAGTGCTCAGAATAATGGAGTAAATAAAGATTTTTATAGTTTAGTGAAGGTCAGAGATGCTCCGCTTTCTATATTAGTCCTGTTTTGTCACACAGAGAGGAAGAGCTTTGTGACAGGGATACGCTCGAGGAATAAAACTAAACAAAAGCCATACTCTTTTTAATGCATGCTATGGCAGGGTGCCTGTTCTGAATTGGTTTCTGGTGCAGGAATCTTCACTTTGCTCTCAGGAGGACGCTTATTTTATTTTTTATGAAATGATCTGGTCTTATTGATGATGCCAATTTGTGTCTCGCATGGCAACAATGTTTACATCTGCAGACGAATGCTGTCATTCACCGTAGTAGAGCAGCTCATTCATCCGTGTTGGTCTTTAGGATGGAGATTGTTGGAGTGTCGCATCAGGAACCAACAGTTGTGTTTGATTTCATAGTTTTCTCACTGACATTATAAAGGAATAGTTCAGCTAATAATGAAGGTTTGATCACTCTAAAAGGTATTTTGTCTTCCTGTTGAACACAAAATATTATGAAGTATGCTGGGGAGAAAAAGCAGCCGTTGTCATTTATAGTGGGAAACTAAAAAATAGTTTGTGTTCAACAGAACGTCGAGGCAGTGAATGATGATATAATTTCATTTTTGGCTGGACTGTGCCTTTAAAGGGACACTTGTTCATTTTATTTTTGTAAATATGCTCATTGTACAGCTCTCTTAGAGAGAAACAGTTGAGTTTCACCATTTTTTTTAATCTATTCAGACAATCTGAGTCCTGGTCTGGCAAGAGTAGCTTAGCTTAGCATAAATCATTAAATCAGATTAGACCATTAGCATCTCAAAAATGACCAAAGAGATTTGATCATTTTGTTATTTAAAAGCTCGACTCTTCTGTAGTTAAATCATGTACTAGGGCAGACAGAAAATGAAAAGTTGGTGGCTAGAGGAACTATACTCTCATTCTAGTGTGTGGAACGTCATTAAAGTTCCTTGATTATCACGCAAGAATAAGCATATAGTTCCTATCAATATCAACCTAGAAAATAACTTCATTTTCTGTTAGTCTTTATACATGATATAACTACAGAAGAGTCAAGCTTTATATAGGAATATTATCTAAACTCTTATCATTTCAGAGAGAGATGCTAATGGTCTAATCCGATTCAATGATTTATGCTAAGCTAAGCTAACAGTGCTCCTGCCAGACATGGAGATTGCATGAATGGTTTGTTAAACTTAACAGTTTAACTCTTTAAAAAGCTGTAAAATGAGGCTATTTTTCCAAAATAAATTAGTGTTCCTTTAAATCTCTGCAAAGAGCATGTCTGTGTTGTCCTCACAGCTTTGTTTTAAGGACTAGGATGTAGACAGGAAAATCATGTTGTCTGTAGTCGCAGTGGACTAGCGTTCAGGTTTGTGTTTCTGAACGGAAAAAAAAAATAGGAGAATATTTCCGTCTTTTATTTTCATATGCAAAAACGTTAAGGGCTTTAGGGGTTCCATCCACAGTCATTATAAAGCTCTCTTAAACCTAAAGAAATAAAAACACTTTCAGTTGTGTTGCCTTAAACCCGATTCTGACACAGACCAGAGATTATGGCTCTGAATGCTCAACTAGCTCTGTTATTTTGGCCACAATCATATAATGCAGCGACTTTAGAGCAGAGATGTTCAAACTCAGGTCCTGGAGGGCCGCTGTCCTGGAGAGATCAACTCCAACCCTGATCAAACACACCTGAACCAGCTTATCAAGCTCTTACCAGATATACTAGGAAACCTCCTGGCAAGTGTGATGAAGGTAAAATCTGCAGGACACCGGCCCTCCGGCACTGAGTTT